>CAUJNA010003394.1:0-140000 GCA_963377175.1 Effrenium voratum | reverse complement strand
CGACACAATGGACTATATTGCTAGCAGGAGGCAATCAGAAGACATCTGGCCATGGTCGTGCAATGGTCCATGATGTTGTTAGCGGTGTTCTGTGTGGGTGTCATTGCTTTACAAACTTTTCTTGCACTGACAATGTTTAAGAATCCATACAGTGTTGTTGTGTGGCGTCAGTCGTCAACGTGCTGTACCCAGCACCCTTCCCAATCGCACTCATTGAATGGATCAGCCCAAAAATGCGTCAACTTTGTGTCTTCCACTGGAGAGGGGAAAACAAAAACGTGCAGAAAGCAAAAATGGTTGGCTTCCTCTCACAACAACTTCCACCCACACGGAAACGGGCGGGGGGGGGTGGCGACAGTGACCGAACATTTGCAGCCGGCAGCTGGACCTGGGTGAACAACACGGCAAAGGTATACACGATGAGCATCAGCAGCACCATGGCCCAAATCAGGCTCTTCAAGGTGTAGAGGATGGACTGGGTCCTTAATTACCCGGACTTGTTCAACTGTTCATCAAATATAGGGCAGCGGGTCAAAAAAAAGTACCGAAAATGAAGCCCCGGTAAATAGATGCATCGACCAAAACCAGGGTCCCCTGGAGGTTTAATTTTGACCCACACCCATATGGCCTCCACCAATCACCCCTAAACCGCCATGGGCATCTGCATGTCCCATTGAACCACCCACAAAGGGACACATACCGATGGACAAATTCGCTTCACACCAGTTGGGATGCATTCAACCTATGAATAAATGGACGAACCACCAACCGGTGGGAAGTCGATTCGTGCAGACCCAAAAAACACTCTGAGCAAATGGCTGCAATCACCCTTCTGGCTCGCGCAACCCGATTTGCCCAGAATCAAAACTTGGCGAGAAGGGGAGCATGGGTGTCTCTCCCAATACGGGGGCCAACTAAAACAAGCTTGGTGTCCTTGCACTTTCCCTTTGCCAAGCCCCACACATTCTGACCCACCAAAAACCTAGAAGCCGTCCCTGAAAAACGGATGGATTCCCCAACCCCCCAAAAAAATGTTTGCACATGGGAAACGGATGGCTCGTATTTTTGAGACGGGGCTTCCGGCTGCAATGGGCACATCTCCCACGCGCGAATATCTCTGCGGTCCGGGCTCAAGGTCCGCAAGGCCATGATGAAGCGCAGCACCCGCGCCAGGCGCGCAATCTTCACCAGCCGCGTGATGCGGATGATGCGCAGCATCCGCAGCCCTGGGCGTGGGTGCTGTGCATCCAAACAGTGTCTAACTGTTTGCTGGTTGAAAGGAAATTTGAGGGGAATCCAAAAAGAATGACTCAGGTCCTCCAGAGAGGATAGAATAAGTTGGTACCCGATTTTATTTTATGTTTTGCGATTGTCTATCTTAGTAACCCTCCACCAAGAAAGGGGAGAGAAGGGCACTACTGGGGCACCTAGATGATGGACCAACTCCCCTTCACCAGTTGGGAATGCCACTCACCTGGGTATTCTCATGTTCTGGGTGAACAACATTGCCCGAAAAAAAGTATAAAACAAAATCCGACAACTCAGGGAGTGAGCCAGTCTTCAATACAAGAAAACCAGAAAACCCCAGAAGGGATTCCCAGGTAAAGGCCCTAGCGCCTTTCATCCTGCCGGCTCCGGGCTCCTCCCGCCTGACATGCCGGTGAAGCGCTCGAAGCCTTCGGTATGGACGGTCAGCTCGAAGTAGAGCGACAGCGCCCACTGAGTCAGACGTGAAAGTGACGTGAGACAACTACCTGGAGTCTCCTTCTGACCCTTGAAAAATGGGTTCATGACCCCATTCTTTTGGGTAATGACCCCATACTCCAGGTGCTGCGGAAACCCATGTGACGCGAAATTCATGTCGCACCGTTCAGACACCCTGGTTTCTGAATGGATTTCCCCTGTAAATGCCAAGTAACAATGGTTGCGAAACATGGGTCAAAGTGGTGCGTGCCAAATGGAGCTCGTTCATCCACAGTATGAACACATGACACGCTACTTTGTAAGGCTAGGTTTGTGCGCAATCCCAACACTGTAAACAGAAAAGTCGATGCCCAAACACGTTTGACTTTTAGGCAAGACAACTGTTTTGACCACTCCGCATGAATTGAGAACCCAGGTGGTTGGCTTTCCCATACCACCCAAAAAAGGGGGTCTGCTATTTTGGTGGATTTTGGGGGCTCCCCTCCCATACGATTCAAAAGCAGGACATCACAATTCGGACGGTGGTCGCGGTTTAGAACCAACAAACGGGATTGCCAAAGAATTAGTAGACCTCCAAACTCCCACTTGCTTGCAGCGCGATTTGGGCCAGCAAGTGGTGGAGCTCCATCACAAAGACGTGGGTTTGTCTCCAAATAATGTCCGTCTTGCTTTCCCGTACAGACAACCCATGTAAGCAATGGACAGAACTACTTGTTTCCCCAATTCAAAATGGAACGTCGACTACCGACAAAGGTTTCTGCCCCCCAGCCTCACATTTGCAAAAACTGCAAAATCTAAATCCCAGACTACTTAGAACCTCCTCCCCTCAGCCAACACAAAAGAACACATTCACCCAACTGTCTGGAACCTCCTGGGATCTGCCAGAGGTCTCGAACTACACGCCTCCCATGTTGAGGGTTGGGAGGGGGGGGGGCAGGGTGGACAAAAGCTAGCCAGCCCAACGACATGTAGGACCCAGTGGTCTTCAAGATATTCGGAACAGCAATGTTAATGAACACCCGGAAAGTCATAATGACAAAGATTCCTCAGCCGCAAGTGTGCAGGTGCTGCGGGGATGCGAGCGGAACTAGCTTTCGTGAAGATGTCACGGCCAACCGCTAAGCCCTCGGACACCCCCGCTTTGGGTTTCCCACATGGCCCCCTGGCGTCCCTTTCGGGTCAAATCAAGGGATTTCTCAAAACAGACCCCCCCCCCAAGGCCAGAAACAAGCACCCCCCCACCCTCCATCCTTTTGCCCTAGCCAGAAACAAGCACCCCCCCAACCCTCCAAAGTGGCATAGCATGTGGTTCCTTTGGCCTTTGCCAGGAGCAAGCACCCCCCCCTCCAAAGTGGCATACCATTTCTCTGGCCTTAGCCAGAAACAAGCACCCCCCCCCCCCACCCTCCAAAGTGGCATAGCATGTGGTTCCTTTTGCCTTTGCCGAAAAAAACAAGCACCATTGCGAGAAAAACCATCTGACCAAAGTTATCCTCACGATTCGCCTCGCCCCAGGAGGTCACCACGATGACAAAATCCAACCAGTTCCTCACAGTTTGATGCAAGCGACTCTGCAAGTCAGGAGCCCCAAAAAGCACACGGGTTCCCCCAAAAGAGCTTACGCTCCTAATGTGCGTTTGCTGCCAACCCCCACTTTTGCCTCGGGCTGTTGGTTGGCTTCGTGTAAGATTGGCGCTTGATCGGCTCAAGCCTTGAACCTATTGACACCGCGGGCGCCGGCCGTGGGCTGCACCAAAAGATCCTTTCAATCAGAGGGCTGGGGGGGAGGGAGGGGAGGGGGAGGGAGCCCAAATAAGCCTTTATTAAGCCCTTGATAAGGCCTTATTTAGGAAATATTTGGGCTCCCTCCCCGTCCCCTCCCTCTCCCCTCCCTCTCCCCCAGTCAATGATGATGTAAGCATCATCTTGCACCACTTCTGAGGTTCCGCCACATTGTAAGGGGATGAACATGGAAATAACTGCGAGGCAGGGGCTCGGCGGGTTTCCTGGACAGACTTTCAGGACCGGATGGAAGATCTCATTTCAGACCGCTCAACCACGCTCAACCTGTACCAAAAGACCCAGCGTTAAACCTGAGCTCCAAACTTGCCGCGGCTGTCCTACAATGAGCATAGGAAAGGCTGTCAGAAGCACGGCCGAGATGCAGGGACTTGGACCCCTCGTAGCTTGGAGGACTTTCTGGAGCTCTGTGCTCCAAAAGCCGCATGGCTTCAAAACAAGGTGTCAACCAACGCCTCGTTTTAAACGCGCCCTTTTTAACCCCCGCCATTTTTTTCAGCAGCCAGGTAGCCACCTCCAGTCACTGTTGGTAAAATAGGTTTTGCCCTGCGCCGCCATCCGGATGATGAGCTCACAGCTAAAGAGCACGGTAAAGACCTGGCGGCAAATCGAAGAAGGACATCTCTCTGAACGATGGGTGTTGAGCAAAATGGCGCGGATGGTTTAGACATCACCTTTGGAGGCCAACGAAGGAGTCAAGAGTTCATGGTCTTCATTCAAGGCGGCCACCTCTTAGCAAACTTCTTTTTGGGCAAAGTGTAGATAGTTAGTTGGAGACTTTGCCACAAGTGGCAAAGACATTAGCTGGCTGCTGCCTAGGTTTGTTTCTGCTCGCCGGAGGCTGGCTGGAAATATGGCTGTCTGATTTGCCTATTTGCTTGTGTGTGTGTGTGTGTGTCTCTGCGTGCGTGCGTGTTCTGTGTTTCTGTGTGTGAATCCGCCTTTCTGCATGCGTGTGTCTGTGTACATCACCAGCAGCAGGTCACAAGAACGATCAAAGGAGGTATGCTAAGATGATAAGTCCCAGTATTCTATCTCTCTCTCTCTCTATCGTGCCATCGGAATCCGTCCCACTGGCGTGGGGGCACACTGGGTAGCCGGCAGCGAGACCCACGGGAATGGCATTAACATTGCACAAAGATGTTTTTGTTGGATAGACTTGCCATGATGCTCCTGCTCCCTGCTAATGAAAGAATAATATCCTTCGTGATCCAAGCCGAACCGCGCGCACACACACACACACATGCACGCGCCCCGGTGCCAGCATACCTACAACCACACTGCCCATGCCAATGTTAACCCCAACGGCAGCGCCAACGCCAACGCATGCACGCGCACACTTCCAACATCAGCATGATCTGAGCCAGAGCCTGAACCGAGCTACACCCGGCTGAAAGTAGATCGATGTGGGTAAGAAAAAGAGGTGACTAAACCAAACTTGGTTGAAATTGTGTACCAAACCCGCTGAAAGGCACAAACCCCCTCCTCGTCCCAGTCCCAGCCTTGCCAACCACCTGGGATAGAGCCTCCCCCCAGGAGCCGGGAGGTTGCTGCAGCAGCACCTACCAGGCTCAGGCCGAAAATTGTCGAATGGAACCCCCTTCCTCTCGGTGCCTTCTGATTCAGGTACCTGGCGAACCTTCCGATTTGGGCTGGCTTGAGCTAAACAGCTTGAACAGCTTTTGTGAGTGATTGAATGGGGCGGGGAAAGGTGGCGATGGCTTTCTTTCAACGTAGCTGTTCCTTGCTGCCATCACGCCCGCTCTTTGGTGAATGCTAAGGTCATAAGTCTGTGTGAAGAGCTCTGAGCCCCTGCCAAAAAGCCCTTCATGGACAGACGAGACGCCATACAGAAGCGCAATGGGTCGACAAACCAAAGCCCTAGTTCACAGCACCACCCATTCGTCGCACCAGGCCTGAACGTCGATGCCAATGAAGACGGCATTGAGAAGGATGACGGCGGCAAAAAAGAGGTCAAACGATGGATAAGTGGTCATCTTTTCGCACCGATTCATGCCTGACAGAGGGGGGGGGGGTCGAACACCGGGCTCCGTTTTTTGGCCCGGCCTTGCAAGCAGTTGCAAGAAGTAGCTTCTCTCCGCTAGTTGACCCTTCATACAATCTTGGACCTTTGCGGCGTCGTCTCCACAAGAAGCCAAAATCAAACCCAGTTGCTGGAGAGGTCCTGAAATTTTGAGAAGCACCTAGTTTGCGGGTGTTTTAGGGATACAGTACTCAAAGGCATACAAAAATCACTTGCTTTGCAAGGATTCGGATCCCCTAAACGAGAAGGGGCGTTTCAATCTCGCCCAGCCGTTCGATTTGGAAGGGTCCTTAATTTTGAACATGCCAAAATGGGGTCCATGTTGAGAAATCCATGCAGCTCGCTCAGCATCGGAGGCAAAGGAAAAACGACAGGCGCAACTCGGGGTCTAAAAATGCGGAGCCTCCTAAATAGCTGGCTTCTTCTAGATTTGCCTTTAAAGCCAACCAAGCCTTGAACAGGACGCCAACTAAGCGATCATCCTTTCCTTGAAGAAAGGCACGTAGAAGGGCTCCGAGGGGATCAAAAAGCCCGCTAAACTACTTTTGGCCTCCCTTTTGGACAAAGTGGGACCCCCTAGAAGCAAAATACAAACCCGCAAGAGAGGGTAAAGGTTCTCCCCGTGTGTTTTCCCCTTTCCTTTCATCCAAGAACCTTCACCCCCGATCATTTCCCGCCCGACCCGCCCCGCCCCGTCGCGCGCCAAGCCCCCGTTTCTCGGCGCGTCCGCGCCTGGGCCCTCGTCGGAGACCACCACCTTCCGCTGGGCCCTGGCCTGCTCCGCGTCCACGTCCGCCGCCTGCTGGCGCAGCTGCTCATCCACGCGGGTCAAGGAGGAGAAGAGCTTCGGGCTGAAGGTCTTGGGCTGCTCCTTGGCCTGAAGCAAATGAGTGGTCTGGTGGCTAGAGCTTTAAGTGGAGTTTGCTTGGTGGTTTAACTTTGACGGGAAATGACTCCTGGTTTGGTTGCTGGAGTTGTGTGGACTTCTTTTGGTGGCTTGATGGGCTTTTTGAGCTTGGTTGGCTGTGAGGTTTGTTGGTTCGTTGCGTGGTTGGTTGGGTGGGCGGATGGGTTTGGTTGGATTTGGTTGGGGTTGGTTGGGGTTGGTTGGGTTGGATTGAATTGGTTTGGTTTGGGTTTGGGTTTGGTTGGGGTCGGGTTCTGGTTGAGAGGTGTTCAAGCATGTTTATTCCAGCCACAGCGCCAGAGTACCGAAAGGGCTCCGGGGGCTTCTGGGGCTGTTGGGGATGCCACCTGGGCTTTGGGGGTATCCGTTCACCCTGGTTTGAAAACAGCAAACTACAGTTTTTAGGGTCCCAAGTTTGGGCAAATGCCCAGCAAAGGAACTCCAGGAATCGGGGTTGCTGGATATTTTCTGGATATTTGCTGATTCCAACCCCTCCTCCAAAAAGAAACCCAATGGGCCCAAGTGTCGAACCACCAAAAGGGGGAATTTGAAATTTGGCCTCGGGGTGGTATCACTGGAATATTGCATTGCAACCACTGAGCTACTGGTTGCCAACACCTGTTGGTTTCCCAAATCTGGCCGCAAAAACCGGGCAGAAAAAGGGAATCAACCTTCAGGGACTCTTTTTCTGCATCCTTTGGGCCTCACGTCGTAGTCTGATCATGGTTTTCGAACAATACAATTCTTTAAATAGGCAACGGATATATAAAGAGCGCAAACCAAAAAGAGCCCAGGGCCACGTGTTTGTGGCTCCACAGTTGCAAAGCCTATGGCAGGGCCTTTGACACAACTGAAAGCAGACGTGTTCCGAACGTCCCGTAGGCCACAATCAAACAACTTTAGACAAGCAACAAGCAAAAGGCTGCAAAGTGTTCATGGACAAAACCAGTTGAAGAACGACTCCACGAAGGTATTCTCCTCTTGGTTGCCCTCGATGCCAACCCGAAAAGGGCACCGTCAAAACA
Organism: Effrenium voratum; assembly: GCA_963377175.1. Lineage (NCBI taxonomy): Eukaryota > Dinophyceae > Suessiales > Symbiodiniaceae > Effrenium > Effrenium voratum. The sequence goes on along the minus strand of CAUJNA010003394.1, from coordinate 132,520 downwards.
CAAACTCGCAACAAACACTCACAACAAACACTCACAACAAACTCTCACACAAAACACACACACACACACACAACCAACACGCACCCACGCACCCACGCACCCACGCACCCACGCACCCAACCCAACCCAACCCAACCCAACCCAACCCAACCCAACCCAACCCAACCCAAAACCCAACCCAACCCAACCCCACCCCACCCCACCCCACCCCACCCCACCCAGCCACCCAGCCACCCAGCCACCCAGCCACCCAGCCAACCAGCCAACCAGCCACCCAGCCACCCAGCCAGCCACGCACGCACGCACGCACGCTCGCCTCGCATCGCATCGCATCGCATCGCATCGCATCGCATCGCATCGCATCGCATCGCATCGCATCGCATCGCATCGCATCGCATCGCATCGCATCGCATCGCATCGCATCGCATCGCATCGCATCGCATCGCACCGCACCGCACCGCACCGCACCGCACCGCACCGCACCGCACCGCACCGCACCGCACCGCACCGCACCGCACCGCACCGCACCGCACCGCACCGCACCGCACCGCATCGCATCGCATCGCATCGCATCGCATCGCATCGCATCGCATCGCATCGCATCGCATCGCATCGCATCGCATCGCATCGCATCGCATCGCATCGCATCGCATCGCATCGCATCGCATCGCATCGCATCGCATCGCATCGCATCGCATCGCATCGCATCGCATCGCATCGCATCGCATCGCATCGCATCGCATCGCATCGCATCGCATCGCATCGCATCGCATCGCATCGCATCGCATCGCATCGCATCGCATCGCATCGCATCGCATCGCATCGCATCGCATCGCATGCGTCGCATCGCATCGCATCGCATCGCATCCATCGCATCGCATCGCATCGCATCGCAGCATCGCATCGCAGCGCATCATCGCATCGCATCGCATCGCATCGCATCGCATCGCATCATCATCGCATCGCATCGCATCGCATCGCATCGCATCGCATCGCATCATCATCATCGCATCGCATCGCATCGCATCGCATCGCATCGCATCGCATCGCCATCGCATCGCATCGCATCGCATCGCATCGCATCGCATCGCATCATCATCGCATCGCATCGCATCGCATCGCATCATCGCATCGCGTCATCGCCATCGCATCGCATCGCATCATCGCATCGCATCGCATCGCATCGCATCGCATCGCATCGCATCGCATCGCATCGCATCCGCATCGCATCGCATCCGCATCGCATCGCATCGCATCGCATCGCATCATCGCATCGCATCGCATCGCATCGCATCGCATCATCGCATCGCATCGCATCGCATCGCATCGCATCGCATCGCATCGCATCGCATCGCATCACGCATCGCATCGCATCGCATCGCGTCGCATCGCATCGCATCGCATCCATCGCATCGCATCGCATCGCATCGCATCGCATCACATCGCATCGCATCGCATCATCATCATCGCATCGCATCGCATCGCATCGCATCGCATCGCATCGCATCGCATCGCATCGCATCGCATCGCATCGCATCGCATCGCATCGCATCGCATCGCATCGCATCGCATCGCATCGCATCGCATCGCATCGCACGCATCGCATCGCACGCACGCACGCACGCATCGCACGCACGCATCGCGCGCACGCACGCATCGCACGCACGCATCGCATCGCACGCACGCATCGCACGCACGCATCGCACGCACGCACGCATCGCACGCACGCACGCATCCATCGCACGCACGCATCGCAGCATCCATCGCACGCACGCATCGCATCGCATCGCATCGCATCGCATCGCATCGCATCGCAGCGCAGCGCAGCGCAGCGCAGCGCAGCGCACGGCACGGGCACGGCACGGCACGGCACGGCACGGGCACCGGCACGGCACCGCACGCACGGCACGGCACCGCACGGCACGGCACGGCACGGCACGGCACGGCACCGCACCGCACGCACGGCACGGCACCGCACGGCACGGCACGGCACGGCACGGCACGGCACGGCACGGCACCGCACCGCACGCACGCACCCACCACACACACCCACACCCACACCCACACCCACACACGCACACACGCACACACGCACCAGGAATTGCAAGTTTCAAGCTGCCAACAAAACATGACTCGCCTTGGGCGAGGGCACCAGAATGCCATTAGAATTGGAATTGGAGGTGGTGCGATGTTGCCTGACCTCAGGTCTCATGACTGCGGGCACACAACCTACTAGAAGGGCCTACGGGATTGTGGGGTGCTTCGAGCACAGGAACATGTTGCTCTACATGGGTCTTTAGCCCCAGCTGGGGTAGAAAACTAAGATTGCCTAACTAAAGGAAGGCACCTGAGCCCTGCAAAACAAGGCCGTCCTTGCGGGGAAAGACAGGCCTCGAAAGGGACCTCAAATCCTGCACGGGGATTTGCCCTTGTGGCTCCTGGTCTTGGACACCCTCACGCAATGGGGCATCGAGAACACACCAGTTTCAACGCGGGACGAGCTTCCTGGCCGGGGTGAAGCAGTGAAGCATGTGCCCGGAAGCAAATGATCACGGGTCACTGCGATTGACAGGCTGGAGAACATCACAAGGCAAACCACGGTCACCTCATCAATGCAAGTACTGTCAAGGGGCCTTTCAGGCTTGGTCAACAACCTACAAAGTGAACAATTGCAACAAGAAACATCCATCAAACATGATTTGTAACCAGAGGGAGCTCCATTTTCCAAGCACTGGTCACTTGCTAGGCTGCTAGACCAAAACTAACTTGCTACTTGCGCTCCCGGTCGCTCACTAAGAAGGACAGCAAACACAAGCACAGGTCGCTCACTAACACTTCCACCGCCACTCAAGGACGCGTACAGCGTTGATTTACCAGGAGGCAAAGCAACTTGGCTTCACTTTCCGTCGCCTGGCACTTGCTTCGGTCCCCAGGTTCCATCCAGGGCCCCCGGCAGAGACGCGCCGGCCGCCCGGCTCGCTGGCCCCACTCACGGGGCTGGAATTTCTATGCTGCCCGTTTTGCTCCGAGGAGGTGTGGCGGCTCATGTTGGAACGCGGGAAGGGGTTCTTGGCGCGTGGGCTCACGGACTTGCCGACCGGCGCCGAGAGCTTGGACAGGAGCTCCTATTTTCGAGGGAGAAAACGGAGGCGGAAGGAAGTGGAGGTGCCACAGTGGGAATGGGGGGCCCCCAAATCGGCACCAAATCAGACTCCAGGGCAGCAACCCAGAAAATTCAACAAGGCTTGGATGGCTACCAAAAAAACATGGAAAATTAGACTGTCATCAATGTAAAGGTTGTGATTTGTTGCAGGTGCAAAAATGTGCAAAGTAGGCTTACAATAATCACACAAACTCTTCCTGCAAACCAAGATGAAACCCTGAAACCATGAGCCCCAAAGAAGGACACTCCTCAAACAGATGCTGCTAGTTCTAGTGTGTAAAGTATGAACGTTTGCAAACTTGAAACTAGGCGAGTGCAAAACACCATATTCATGGATGATGCATCCTTTGTAAGGTCGCAACTTCATTTGCCCAGCAATTTCTAAAACGAGTCCCTGAGAATGGTTGGTGTCCGCATGGTTTCCCTAGAGGGTTCCAAAAAGCCAAATAGGGAACACAAGTTTTGAAGACCAGTCCAATCCGCCAAGGTGTGGCACTCTTTGATGTTGTTTCGACCGAGGGGGCCTAGATTGAAGAACCCCTAGGCCATCACTTCATCCAAAAATCGGATTACCTATTACAGCTTGGAAGTCCCAGGATCCCAAAAAATTCCCGCCGGAAGACGTGACTTCTTCGCCCGGGCCCCGGCCGAACGGACGGATCTCCTGCTGCAGCCGCTCGAAGCGCAGCATCACCTCCTCGTGCTGCGCGTGCAAGGTCTCCCGCAGCAGATTCACGCCGCAGGGCAGCGGGTCCCCTGCGAGGGCTGGGGACATGCGGGGCGTTTTTTTTTTTTCCCCCCTTTTTTTTCGGCGGTTTTAGGGATCGGAGCGCCCGAGACATAGATCTCAAGACTTGGGAGATACATTCCCCACTGTGTGTAGGGCCCAAGGGGACTCGAAATGGATCTCAAAATGTGGGACCCCCAAAATGGTATCTGTGAGTGTGTGTGTGTGTGTTCCAGCGAAGGGGGCAGCCAGAAGGGGCGGGAACCTCCTCCAGAAGCTGCACGAAAACATGTTTGGCTGCCAGGGCTCGGGAAACTTTTTGTCTTGAAAATCAGGCCAAGAGGAAAATCAAATTGGCAACTAACAGGTGATGTTTCAAAAACCAGTGGCAACTACACAGAATTTTGCCTTGGCCAGTCAGCGTTGTGGGAAATCGAGTTGGAAAGCCGGTGCGGGCCCTATCAGTGTCCGTTTGCGCTCATCTAGGGTGGATCTGCATTAAATTTGGCCATGGAAGTCAGCACCCAGAGACTCCCTGCCCAAAGTCGGGAGACACATTCTCAGGTCAAACTTTGGCTGAACTGAACAAATCCGGCTGCTTCCTTTGGAAACCTCAGGCAAAAAACCAGTCTGCCTCCCAGTGGAACAATTGTAGCAGCAGGGGCTGGAGGCAACTACGACGCTAGGTGGCACATGACTCGACTTAATCCAAATGAGGGAAATCCGAGGCGCCGGCGGAAAGGGTTGAACATGTTCTCTCTCAGCTTGCAGGGATTGGAGTGGGGGAGTGCAAGTAATCTGAGAGCAAAGTCCGAAAAAAAAATAAAAAAAAAAAAATAAAAAAAAAACAGCGCAGGCAGTTCATTTGCGCCTTTGCACATGGCAAACACTCGCGGCTTTGGGTTAATTTCACTTGCACCTGCAACAGGGGATCGCTGGGGCGAGCCTTTTTTCGTGCCACTTGCGGCTTTGACCGAATGGCCCGGGCTTGCCGCAAGGGGACTGAGGTGCCCTCTCATCTCGTGGAACACTTTGGTTATTCAGAGTACTGACACAAATTCGGCAAACTTGACCCATGCCTCAAACTGCCGATTTCCACACACATCCTTTACGTAGAATGTTCAAGTGCCTAGTCGACAAAACATCCAAGGTGGACATGGACAAAGGGGTGCCCGATAGTGTCACCGTCCCCCGGGCGCCAGAAGGTAGGTCCCCTTCTCTCTTCTTGTCCAAGATTTATTTCTTCTGAGTACTCAGAATTTCAGGAAAGTTCTGCAAACCATGCCCATGCCGCAAACTGACGGTTTCCATACTATGTGGAAGTGCCCAGCCGACAAACTTTAAAGGGCTGGTACCATGCCCCCCACCCCCCCCCCAAATCACCAATAGTGGAAATTCAAAAGGGGTACCCAATTGTGCAAACTTGTCCCAGGCCAAGAAAACAAACTGCTAAACCAATACAGACTAATACTAAGCTGGTACTGGGGTGAAGCAAGTACTACGGCAAAGCCAGTGCCAAGACACCCAATGAACCAATACTAAACCAATTCCAAACCAATACTAAACCAATACTAAACCACTAAACAAATACTAAGTCAATACTAAACCAATACCAAACTAATACAAAACCAACACTAAGTCAATACTAAACCAATACTACTAAGTCAATACTAAGTCAATACTAAACCAATACTAAGTCAATACTAAGCCAATACTAAGTCAATACTAAACCAATACTGAACCAATACTACGTCAATACTAAACCAATACTAAGGCAATACTACGTCAATACTAAACCACTACTAAGTCGATACTACGTCAACACAAAGTCAATACTGAGTCAATACTACGTCAATACTAAACCAATACTAAGTCAATACTAAACCAATACGAAGTCAACAGTAAGTCAATACTAAACCAATACTAAACCAATACTAATTCAATACTCAACCAATACTGAGTCAATACTAAACCAATACTAAGTCAATACTAAAGCAATACGAAGTCAACACTAAGTCAATACTAAGCCAATACTGTGTCAATACTAAACCAATACTAAACGAAGTCAACACTAAGTCAATACTAAGTCAATACTAAACCAATACTAAGTCAATACTAAACCAATTGCTAAGTCAATACTACGTCAATACTAAGTCAATACTAAGTCAATACTAGACCAATACTAAGTCAATACTACGTCAATACTAAACCAATACTAAGTCAATACTACGTCAATACTACGTCATACTAAACGAATACTACGTCAAAACTAAACCAATACTAAACCAATACTAAGTCAATACTAAGCCAATACTAAGTCAATACTACGTCAATACTGAACAAACACTAGGTCAATACTACGTCAACATGAAACCAATACAAAACCAATACTAAGTCAATACTAAACCAATACTATGTCAATACTAAACCAATACGAAGTCAACACTAAGTCAATACTAAGCCAATACTAAACCAATACTAAGTCAATTCTAAACCAATACCAAACCAATTCCAAACCAAAACTAAGTCAATACTAAGCCAATACTAAACCACCAAGTCAATACTAAACCAATACTAAGTCAATACTACGTCAATTCTACGTCAATACTAAGCCAATACTAAGTCAATACTAAACCAATACTAAGTCAATACTAAACCAATACTAAACCAGAACGTCAATACTACGTCAATACTGAACCAATATTAAGTCAATACTAAACCAATACGAAGTCAACACTAAGTCAATACTAAACCAATACTAAACCAATACTAAGCCAATACTAAGTCAATACTAAACCAATACCAAACCAATTCCAAACCAATACTAAACCAATACTAAACAAAGTCAACACTAAATCAATACTAAACCAATACTAAGTCAATACTAAACCAATTGCTAAGTCAATACTACGTCAATACTAAGTCAATACTAAACCAATACTAAGTCAATACGAAGTCAACACTAAGTCAATACTAAACCAATACTAAACCAATACTAAACCAATACTAAACCAGTACTAAGCCAATACTAAGTCAATACTAAACCAATACCAAACCAATTCCAAACCAATACTAAACCAATACTCAACGAAGTCAACACTAAGTCAATACTAAACCAATACTAAGTCAATACTAAACCAATACTAAGTCAATACTAAAGTGGTGGCCAAAGCAAAGAACTCTTGGCGCGTCCCTCAGGTATTGGTGTCTCCCGCCTGAGGGTTGCAGGTGCTCCCCCGGCGCCACCAGCTTGGAGCTATGGGGCGCCTCTATGGGTTCATCCTCCTCCTGCCATCGAAGCTTACTGGGTCCAGATTTGAGAGGTTGGAAGTTGGTACCCGATTTTTCTTCGGTTTTGTCTATTTGAATAGGGGAACCCTCCCAACCAAGAAAGGGGAGAGAAGGGCACTACTGGGGGACCTAGCTTAGCTTCTGGGCCTTTTTGGGAAGAGAATCCTCATTCCATCAGCTAAAGGCTGAAGATCCAGCCGAAAATTGCAATCAAGATCAGGTATGTGCGTTGTTTTTCTTCGTTTTTCCCCAAATAGTATTTACACTAAGGGTTCTTACGGTAAGAGTTACGGCCTGGTGTAGATCGAGATGCAAACTCAAATTGCTGGCCCTGTGCGTGAAAAGTTGTCTTCGATGCAACAGTCTCGCACGAAACTGGGTTCGCGCTGGTGCGTGCGCTCTCATTGTGGCGCCGTGCCAATTTTGTGAACGCGCTGGTGCGTGTGCTCTCGTTGTGGCGCCGAGCGCATTATTTTGGTTTTTGCTGGCAGGGACGTGGGTACCCGCTGGTGACGCGGTGATATCTTCTTGTCGGGTCAGGCTACGACGCTTGGACAATCGGAGCTCTAAAACCATGGCAGTCTTGCGTGCGACAGCTTCGCATGAAACGGACCTTTCTTCAAAACTGCGCTCTCGCTGTGGCGCCGCGCCGATCTTCGGATTTGTGTGTTGCCGCAGAATTCTGTGGCCAGCGCAGCATTCTGCGCTGATGCAAAAGGATGCGTGGCAGGCGCAGCATTTTTGTAAACAGGGTCTGTGAATTTCGTGGCAGGCGCAGCGTTTCACTCATTTGCAAGCGTTGCAAGACGAAAGTGAACCCTTTCCGGAGATCGTGCGTGTGGAAGCGATCTCGCTGTGGCGCCGTGCGAATTTGTCTTGAGCTCGGCGAACCCTTCCCGGAGATCGTGCGTGTCGAAGCGCTCTCGCTGTGGCGCCGTGCGAATGTGTCTTGAGCTCGGCGAACCCTCTGCGGAGATTGTGCGTGTGAATGTGTCTTGCACTCGGCGAACCCTTTGCGGAGATCGTGCGTGTGGAAGCGCTCTCGCTTTGGCGCCGTGCGAATTTGTCTTGAGCTGGGCGAACCCTCTGCGGAGATTTCGCAACTTCTAGCGCTTCTAGGTACAAAAGTAGTTTGCGGAGAGCTCGCAAGTTTTAAGTACAAAACTAGTACGCGAAGAGCACTCCAGAGCTCCGGCTTGCAAAATCGCAATTTTTAGTACAAGAGTAGTACTGGAAGTGCACTCCCGCAGCTCCAGCTTGAAATTTGAGAATTGCAACTTTTCAGCGCAAAAGTGGTGCACGAAGTGCGCTCCCGCAGCTCCAGCTCGAAATTTGCAGGTTTTTAGTGCAAAAGTCCTACGCGAAGTGCGCTCCGGAGCTCCAGCTGCAAAGTTGCAACTTTGTATGAGTGTACGAAGTGCGTGCCCAGGGCACGAGGCTCGCAACTCTTAAGTCCAAAGTTGTACATAAAGTGCATTCCCGCAGCTCCGGCTGCAAAATCGTAAATGGCAACGTGCGCGCGAAGCGCGCTCTCGCAGCTCCAGGTAGTATGCGAAGTACACTTCCGCAGCAAAAATTGCCAGCCGTCTTGCGCAGCCAAGCTGCTCACAGATATGGACAAGAGAGTTTTTCAACAGAGGACATGAAAGATTTGGCAAGAGAGGTTGCAGAACATCATGCGCAGCATCATGCGCTGCATCGCGCGCAACGTCATGCGACATCGCGCGCAACATCACGCGCAACATCACGCACAGCTTCGCGCGCAACATCAAGGCACGGCATCATGCGCGCGAGAAGTTGACAGGAGAGATTGTGAAGCATGATGCTAAGCTTGCTCATCAGAATCTACGCTTGAGCAGGAGCACCGACGTGTTTACGATCTCATCAGGTGGGAGAGGCGTCAGTGTTTATTTAACGTTTTTCTATGCTTCTGGGCCACCTGTCGTCAAGTTGGACGCAATACTATTTGGGGTCTCTTGCCGGGATATTTTATTTTTTTGTGAGAAAAAAAAAGCCGAAACCTGAAGTGTCGGCCTTCAGCTAAAGAGGAAACCTGCCCTTCCGAATGCCCCCCGACCCTGTAGATCTTCCCTTAGAAGCAGCTGGCCATAATTTCAACATATGACCAGCAGGCGGTGCTTTCTATTAACCATGGTGGTGTTGTGTGAATCTGTGTTGCATGTGTATTGCATGTGTGTTACGTGTGTGTGTGTGTGTTGTATCTTACATGTGTGTTGCATGTATGTGTTGCCTGAGTGCTTTTGTTGAGGATAGCCCTTTTAGAGTGGTTGCGCCAGGAAAAGCACAAGGTGTCCAACCATGAATGGGGGACCCTGTGGGACCCCTATTTTCACTCACACCCAGCTTGCCCCGTTTTGCTTCCATCGAAGAGACCCACCCCGCATGCCGGACGGTCCTGAGGCCTTGAGCGAAAATCCTCCGACACAGACGCCAGCAACACGCCTCGGGATGCAACTTGACACCCAAAATGAAAACCTCAAGCAGTGGTATGTTCAAAGTTCAAAGTTTTGGGGCGAGAGTGGGTTGGCGTGGGTTTGGATAGTTACTAGTAGGGGGATTTAGGGTTGGGTCCGTTTGGGGATTGGTTGATGGATTCCGGATTAGGGCTAGGTAGAGTTAAGAGGTTGCCCAGGCTTTCCTCTACGGTTCAGCTTGATTACTCTGAAGGTGGAAACACCTCAGGCACACCCGACCTGGATCTCACTTGCTGAAGGAAGACTACTTCGGCAACTCAGGCAGGATTGGAAATCCCAAGTGGCCACTACCAGGAAAAAAGAGCTTCAAGTGTATCCACAAACGGGGAAAGCGCAAGGTGCACATTTGAGGTTGGACATTATGCTGCCTGCTTGCCGCTTGGGGGAAAAGGGACTAAGTTGTCCACTTGCCGTTAGCCGGCCAAAAACCGCCTGCCCCAAGGCCGCCTTTGATTGCTGGTCGATTTGGCAAGTGATGCTGATTACAAAAAAAGCGCAAAGTCGCAAGGAAACCAAGAACACACAGGAGCAGGATACCAGAAGGGAAACTATTGCAATCTGGCATGAAGAATGAATATGTCTTTAACAAACCAGATATTGGGGCCTTGCCTGGTTCGATTGAGGTGTTGCAGGCATGGGACACATGCCAAGGTCTCTGCATGTACGACACGCGAGGCCCCAAATTGCCCTGCTCCAAAGACCCACATGTTTCAGGCGATACGTTGAAAGAGCCAGGCTTTCCATATGGCAAACAGATGGTTGTTAGTTAGAGCTTGATGTCATACTCTATCATCCCCCGAAGAAGCTGGGCATTTTTGGACAAGCTAGAGAGCCAGGCCCCCAGCGCACAAAAAGCTGGGTACTGGGCGCGGGTCCTTTCAAGACATGCATGCAAACCCCGCCTGGGCCCCTTCTTCCGGACTCTGAGGAGTTTCTCCAGGTGTCGCAGCTCAGTCTGTCCGAGCTATGTCTCCGCACATCAAGCGTCCTGGAAACCGAACAAAAACATCCGCTTCCGCCTGATGTGGCTTGGAGCCGGATCGGTTTGGTGGTGAAACGGAGGGGAGTCCCATCCCTCTAGGACCAGGGTTCAGATCCCCAATCCAAATCACCAATTTCGGGGTACCTGGAAGAAGAAAAGCAACTCCCGCAAGAAACAAACATGGCTCGCTGCACCGACCCCGGAGAAGCACATCCAAGCCGTGTTTGTGGTGGGAGGGCAAGTACAAAAACCAATACGGAAGTGAAATGAACATGAAGGTCATGAAGAAGGCCCTGGAGCAAATTCCTCTTCAAATGCCATGTGCTTTAGTGGCTCCGTATCAATTTGCACAGGGAAGTGTTGGGGACATGGTCCCAATCCATGACCTTGAAGCTGGGAGTGGGGGCATGTCAGAGCCCAGCTGCAACTCGGTAGGAAAGCAGAACAAAGCCTGCTTCTTTCGGGGTCAATTTCACCAAACCCAAAGGGGAAGGAGAGATCAAAACCCGCCGGACAGCCCTGGAAACTGATATGTTGCGTCTGGGCCCATCACTTTGACAAAGCCACCGGCCTAAGACACATGACCCATTTGCTATCCCATAGAGGGGGTCCTCGAATGTCATCGACCCCCATGTGATTGTCTGATTCCTTTCAACTGAGTCTTCGATCCCTCTCAGCTCAAGACACGTCTGATGATGTCTTTTAAAACCCATGGGATATGGCTGTTTGCACATGGCCCTTTGGCCAATGATGGACAAACTGGCGGACTTTTGGTCAAACGTTGACTGTTTGGCAGTTTATGGTGAAACAACAAACGCAAATGTTCGTCTAAACAGACACTTGACCAATTCAGACGGCAACAACAGACAAGTCACTCTCATGCTTCCTGTAAATGGCTGTGGCTCAAAAAGCCGGGAATTACCAAAATGGAACCTTGATAAGTGGAAACATTGGACCAAAACCTGCGGTTTCCCCCTCCTGTTTAATTTTGAGCCACACCCAAATGGGTTCCGGGCCCAAAGGTGTAAAGGACTCCTGCCCCGCAAGTCCTCGGCCAGTCAGGCGTCAGTTCCTGCAGTTCCACCGTGGCCGCTGACGCGCCAGACACCGCCGACATCGCCGACATCGCCGAATCCACCGAGTTCTCTTTACTCCCCGTCTCCATGTCGCCCAGGAAACTCCTCTCAGAGATCTCCTGGGCGCAAAAAGCGAGAGAAAGGAGATTCTGAGATGGGCCTCTGATGCTCAATGCTGGAAAATTATTGCAACCATCGCATTGGCATCACGATGTTAAGCTTTCCAATGGCCAAGACGACTTGATGAAGGTTCATGTCGCGTCAGGTTTCAGGTTCTCCCTCTCTAGTGCTTCACTTGCCATCTCAAAGTTGGACCACACCCTCTAGATGGTTTGCAGGAAAGCCGAGAGGCTTGACCAGACTGATGACAGTTGTGGTCATTTCTGAACATCAGTGGGCCAACTCAAAATGGAGACAGCTCAACCTGGCATGATCCATCTCACCCCAAAGAACCCAACAACTTAACCGTTGAGACCCCGAGCAACGGACCAAACTGGAACGAGCTCAAAAGCTCAAGTGATCTGCAAGCGAGGCTGTCCAAGTCTCCCAGGGGCGGCTTCTTTCTGTCTGAAGCCATGTGTCCGGTTTGAGCCATGTGTCGCGGGCGAAGCGTGGGGTAAACAGAAAGAAGGCGAGGCCTTTAGTTTAGGGGGCTTTGGCTGCAAAGCCTATGGAATTTGGCGGAGAGGGGGGGGGGGGGTTGGGGGTATGATTTCGGGTCGTGGCTGTTTAGGGTCGTGGATTTCAGCTTTTAGGCTTTGCGTTTGGTTTAGGGTTATATTAAGGGGGTGTAGGGGGTCAGGGTGTTTAGGGTTCAGGCTGCAGGGTGTTCGGTCTAGGCTTTAGGGTTGCAGGTTAGGGTTGAAGGCTTTAGTTGTTGGTTCAAGGCTTAGGGCTCACGGCCTTGTTCTTTCGTTTGTGTTTTGCATGGCGGCCTAATCACAATCCGTTCTCCACTTATGCTTGTTCTTCTTGGTAGTCTTCTTAATCCGCAATCCGCCCTACAAATTGTGAGTCAAACACGTATGTTGGAGCATGGGAAATCCATGTAACCCATAATCCGTAAACTGCATACACCGCAATCCGCTAATCATTGGAGGTGTGGGTTTTGCACAAGCTAGAATGTTGGCGGCCTTTGCAGAATACAAAAAGGTCACTGTTGGTTCATAAAGGGGCCCTTCTGGGCAACTTGATGTGTAGCAACTTGGATGCGGACGTTTCAGGGAACCTACAACAGCGACATTCCTGATGTGCCTTGCAAAATCCCAGCAAGCACCATGCTCCTTCCCTGCATGTAGCGGCGACACCTTCATGCATTGGACCCCATGGTACCGCCAAATTTGTGCGTCGCTTTTCCATTTGCTCTGCGCTGAAAAACGCTGTAACATGTACATTTGCCTTCGACCGATGTGAGACGCGGCTACAGAAAGGATTGCAAGGCTCTCAGAGAGCTAACCCATCGGTATGCCCTGAGATTCCGCAGGAAAAGCAAGCCCAGCGTTTGGAAGTAGCAGCTTGGAAAGAAAATATTCGCGTGGAACTCATGTACCAAGCAAGGTGGCGCAATCTCAGTTCCAACATGAGTGCCGATTGGCGGGAGAACAAAAACCCTCAAACAGGGCTGGTTGCATCCTCCAGCGGAGGCACATCTTGCCGACCAAGGGATGGATGCGTCTGCATGCCCTTGCTTTGCACAGGGTCGCTGTTCCAAAGGAGTTTTTGGTCCTCTTGGCGGAGGGCAAGCGCCTTGGTCGTTTTCATGTTTGGCCAGTGGCTCTTGCGGCTGCTTGCAGCTGGGCAATCAAATACGTAGCTGGGCATCCCTTGCCAAACATAAACAAACTTGACCAGCCTCGCACAAATGAAATCGATACACACCCAAACAGGCACAAACAAAGTTGGGTCGGCAAGGGGGACAACAAGCTTCCAACATTCAGGCATCCCATCTGGGCAAATTCGTGTTTTCGCTTCCCTTTAACACAACCGTATATAATGTATAAGGGTACCCTCCCACCAACTAACATGGAAGTGCAAAAGGCACATCCCAAGAGGAAAGTCGTCTTTCTACATGTGTCTCTGCACAAACCCATGTTAGCTGGTGGGAGGGTACCCTCGACAAAAGGCACACACAAACACACCCTTAGAGTTTGACCCCGCGCCAAGGCGTTGCCCTCTGGCCCCCTTGGGCCTGGGGTGCTGCACCCCAACGAGCCCATCCAATCCGAGCGTTGCGCGTTGCGCCCCTGTACCAAGCATGGAACGAGAGCAAATCAAAAGTAAGGGACATGTGGATGGTGGCGAAATCCAGTTCGCACCACGAAATGAAACCATGAAAGAAGCCATGGTTTGTTGTTTACAGGGTGATGTTTCTTAGGTGCAGGATTTCGTCCATCCACAGTATCCGTAAGCTTTACGTCAGCTGTACCCCCGTACTTCGAACCCCGAAGAAAGTGTTCCTTCCACTTGTGTTCCTTGAGGGGAAAAGCAAGTTGCATCCCCGGGATGCGGAGCGGAACCAAATCCGCTCAAGCTCTCTGTCAGAAACCTCACGGCATCTCTCGCTCGCTCAAAGTCGTTAAAAAGCTGAGGTCATCCGCACGTGCCCGTTCCCGTATGCTCGCGACCTGCGATGGCAGGTCAAACGGCATACGTGAAAAACACAGGATTGAAAGCGCGCAGGGCCTTCATCATCACTCACCAAAAGAACACTCACTGTCACTTTGCAACAAAAGGGTGATGGTTAAAGCTTCCCAGAAGAGGGCACCCAGCCAAAATGTGGGGCTCCCAGCTCCAACCTCAAATCAAGTGTGAATCCTGCGCCTACAACGTCCTTGTCCAAGAGTTTGATTCAATCTAAACTGGGACGGGAACACGATTCTCAATTTTCTAATCTCAGCTTCAATTTTGTTTGTTTGACCGTGATGAGTGCTACAAGCAAAGCACCGTGTGGATCGGGCATTTTGAATTGCCCTGTTCCTACATACTGGGGATGGACAACATTCTGACCAGTGGAGCGGCTTGCCCCAAAATTCACAGGGTTCCATCCTGGGTGCAGGATGTCGTGCCTTCACAGTAGCTCGGCCCCGGTCTGCTGTTGCAAAATCCCCCGTACCTTAAGGGGGGCCCGTTGGAATATTTAGCCTTTACAGGGTCCCTGAAGAAAAGCTAGCCCCCCCCCCCTCCAGCGCAAGGACGTTCAGTCCAGCTCTATGTTGCTTTACAGTTCGTTCCTGAACCTGTGGGATTCATGTATATATATAATGTGTGTATAAGACATGACCACGAGTTGACCCGAGTTGGTGGGAGGATAAAGTCTTGGATTTGGGCATGTTTCTTTTTGCGGGGGTGTGTTCAACCCGAAAGCCCGTCCGTTTTCAGGGGCTTTTTAACTTTGAGCTCCCTTGGGTGCTCCACCAAGTTAGTCAGTGGTCAGCAACCTGCGTTATAACCCACTTACACCCGGCCTTTTCAACTTACTAAGTAGGTTATACCCCAGGCATAGGTGGCCCTGGGAAATGGAAGAAACCCCTAAATCAGTGCCAGCTGTTCTTAGTCAAACTGACCTAAAAAGGACACCTATGACCCATATGACCCCAGGTGAACCAAATGCTAGCCTGGCCGAACATCATACTGTGGATGGACGCATTCCATTTCGCGCCACTTTGAAACCATGGCGGAAACCATTGTTCGTTGGTATTTACAGGGGAAACATCAGAAACCTGGGTGTCGTAGGAGTTCGTCCTTCCACAGTATGGCCCCTGCGTGGGTAAAACCCTTGGAGCCGAGGTGCGGGAACAACTCCTTCTGACTGGGGCCAGCCCCGCTGGTCTTCTGCGCCTCTGGGGAGTTGGGGGTGTCCTCGGGCGGATGCGACGCGCGAGACGGGCATGTTACGCCTCGAAACGGGCTGCCCGGAACAGGTTCCCCTGATGCAATGCCCGGCTACAACTCTTACATACCTCTTACAAATTGGTTGGTACCGCCCCCTTGGTTGAACGTAAACGCACCAACTCCTGTCAGCTGGAGCAGGTTTCTTGTCGGCCTATGCATGGTTGTGGGAAACAAGCGCTGTGATACTAAAGGTGGATCCCGTCACCGTGACCCCGTTGCCATTTGAGAAGGAACTTCCTTGGTATCACAGAAAGTCGGCCTAAACCCCAATTTTCGACAACCATGCCCATTGCCACTTTGGTGGCCATCAACTACATGAAGCTTCCTGTGGACCCACCATTTGTGAGGGCGTTCCAGGTGAATCGCCATGTAGGAATGATCCAATATCGGAGTGCCGCTGACCGTTCATGCGACGGGTTGGGAAGCCTCTGCAACAGGGGGCTGCCTGACCTGGTGCGATAGCGGATGAATGTAATGGGATACGGCAAGATGTATGGGATGCGATGGGATGAGATGCGATGGGATGGATTAGATCGGAAGGCATACTGGATGGGATGAATATAGGATGGATATGGGCTGGATGGGATGGGCTGAATGGGGTGGGATGGGGTGGGATGCGATGGGATGGGATGGAAGGATCGCTGTCCTACCTCTTTCCCACTTCTGCAATTCCCGATTGTTGGCTGGAAAGACTGGCCAAAAAGGCTTTGCAAAAACACATGCCCCCCCCTGAACAAGTAGCCAAGCTGGTCCGGTCCATGTCCAGGGGGGCGTCGCACATTGGTGGTTGAAATGTAGACAACTTGCTAGTTGCGCTGCGAGAAACCTCGTTCCGCCTGTGCTGCGGACAGGCCAAGTACCCAACCAATGGCAACATAAACTCCAAGTGTCCACCCAAACACCAACCCTTAGCTTACTTTGCACAAAAAGGAATACCTTTGCATTGATCCAGGCGGCGCAGTCGAACACGGACCGCAGCCGGTGATGGGCCATCCTGGCACTGTGGCTGTGGGCCGCTCGCCGACGAATGGAGACGCTTTGGTGCAAATGATTGGTCCCGGCACCGGCAAAACAAAATGGACTGAGCCATGGGCAAATCAAAGGACCGCCACAGCCTGGAACTCCCTAAGCCCCCCACCAAAAAAAAGAAGGGAAAAACAGGAGAGAGACTGGCGAAAGGGGGGAGTCACAAGGTAGCCCCGTTTCATGTCCATTCTTTAACTATGCCTCCCATATGTCCACAAATGAAAAAGGGTCGCGCCGACTCGCCGGCCATGCCCCGCCCGTCCGCCCGTCCGCTGCCTCCTGGACTCCTCCCTGGTCTCCCTGCACTCCTGCCTGGGGGTGGCCATGGGCACCTCAGGACTCAAGGGACCAAGGAAAACAAATCTAACTTTGGTTGGGAAAATCATGGTTCGCTGATCTCTTGCAACTTTCGAAATCTAAGGATATGGCTGGGAGCTGCCAAGAACAAAATGCCTACAAAAACGCGTTGCCCAAGAACCTAAGAAGAAATACATGCAAACAAGATCTTGGCGCGCATATACACACACACACCCCTCCCGGCACAATATTGGCACGCGCCAAGCCCCTGAAGTTCAACTACAGTGTCACCAGTGCTGAAAGCCCCAAGTTGAAGCTTAGATGCTGGGTACAAATAGGAGGCCTGGAAAGATAAACAAATGTCCCATCTCTCCTTTTGACCTCCCTTTGTGCAAGCTAAACTTGTGTGCCATTTAGCATCCAGAATGCGGTGCGCCGGCTGAGGCCTGCACAGATTCTACTGGCGCAGCTGCTTCGAGCATGCCTCGGGAGCAACAAGCGGGGCGTCCTTGTTGAGGCCTGGCACACTTGGGATACTTGGAAGAACGGGTGATGTTGTCATCTGTTACTAAGGACTACCCTTTCGGGGATGTTCAAAAGGGACACCACAGGGCAAACGCCGACTTTAGTTGGTTGCGCTGCTTAGTCGACAACGGCAAGTGGAGACACTGCAGAACATGCCCAAGAAAAACAGGAGAAGTAAGAGCGGATGGTAGGATTCAGTCTCGCTTGCTAACCGCCACTTCATGGTTGAAGACAACGAGACAAGTCAAAAACCACTGGTTTGGCAGTCGAGCGACATGAAGCCATGTTTGGCTGACCAACAATGGCCCCTTTGGACAAGTGAGGATAAGCCAAATGCTGGGTGTTGAGCTCTGCCAAGGTACTTGGAATCTGCGCCCAAGATGCTGTCCCCCTGCGTCCAGGGGCAACGGAACTGGCTGGCTTGATGTCCCAAACGCGCAACCCATCAAGTGTCACCATCTTTTGCTTTTCGCTGCGACAATGGGACAGGGTTCAAGCCCTTTTCAACGACAATGGGAAACGCAAGGCAAATATGATCCATGAGACGCAACTAGCCCAAACCGGAATGCAAAGGGCCCGTCCAGAAAGAAATCATACATATTGTCCAATCATCCTCCGACGTCCTTCGTCCCTGTTGGCATTCCAATGTACAAGACTGTACAAGTCCACATCCAGCAAATCACATAGGTCAATTGCCTGAGCCCTGCTCCATAGCGGCCAGATTTACACACAAGTCCCAACATAACCCGCCTTTCGTCTATGAGGTCCTGAGCATGCGAACGCAAGAAAGCCGACTTGGAAAAAACGGCCAGCGAAAAACGTGCA
This sequence comes from Effrenium voratum, assembly GCA_963377175.1. Classification (NCBI taxonomy): domain Eukaryota; class Dinophyceae; order Suessiales; family Symbiodiniaceae; genus Effrenium; species Effrenium voratum. The sequence continues at coordinate 114,222 of CAUJNA010003394.1, read as the reverse complement.
TGTGAATGATGGCCCATCTAGCTTGTTCGCGTGCCACATCCCTTTGTTACGGATTTTCCCTATATGACACTGCGAAACACAAATTCAGAAGTCATCGCCTTTCCCCTTACAGACCAATGGGGGAGTAAACAGTCACCAACTCAGCAAATGCTCGCATTTAAAGCCCCTTCTCAGCCTAGCTTTCATAGCATCACCAAAGTGGGCCTACGAGGCCAACACCCATTTGTTCAGTGTATGCATTTTGTTCAGCGTTCGATGACGTATCATGTCAACCTGACAGTTAAAACGGATGTACTTGTCATGGAAAATCCGGTGTTTGAAGAGATATACCCTGAAAAACCAGTCTTCCTCCCTGCAAAGTGTGTATTCCGAACAACTAAAGGAGCAATATTCATTGGAGGGGCTGCATTTGAAGAAGCTCTCTCTCCGACCCAAACAGTGCGCCGGTCCACGGCCAGTCGGAAAATGTATCTGAAGAAATGACTTCTCAGAGACCTGAGCTCAGTAAACATAGTTGACAGATTTGGAAACCGGAAGGTCATGTATCTAAGGTCGAGCGCATTGATGGCAAGCAGCTCAAATCAGGGGGGGGGGGAGCGGGGGGGGTGGATTCCATTGACCTAGTGGCCCCGCCAAAAAAGAAATTTGAACTATGAGTGCTTGAAGGGAGATTCAGGAATGACCCCCCCAGTTCGTGTTTAAAAACGGTAGGGATCCAATGGCTACTTTGAATGGAACCCAGCGGGGGTAAGTGTTTGCTCCTGGGGTACTGTGGACATGTGTTGCACTGAGTTTTCTGGAGAAGCATAACTACAAGTCATGTCAGTTTTCCTTCCAAACCGGCAGCGAACAATACAATCAACAGTGATGGACAGTCAATAGAGAGAGAGAATAGAACAATGATAAAATTAATGCAATTACTATGTCTAGCTACTTGGTGTGTTGCACAAACAGTTGCACATTCTAGCGACGAGAATGAAGAAGTTCAGACAATTAATTTGCAAGTGGTACTAGTGCTGGTCTTGATTCACCTTACAGTGCTGGTATAGAGCTAGGAGTTCTTTATAAATTCAAGTTATGATTAAAATTAGGATATGGTGTTGGTTTAAGCGGGCTTCAACATGGTGCAGGTTGGCGACTTTAGTTTCCGTATTTTTCACGCGTATGTCCAATGTTTGTTGAGTCTTTTGCTATCACTCATTAGGTGAGGTGCATTCTACAACTACCTGAGGCACCCAACGTGCCTTTTTTTTAGGTGCGAGAAAAAAAAAAAAAACGCTCGAATTGCCGATTTGTTGCTCGACCCCCCAAAAAAACGCTCGACCCCCGAAAAACGCTCGACCACATCCCCTTCTTCCATCCAGAGGAAAGCGGGATTGTTACGTTTTTTTTTTTTTTTTTGTTTGTTTTTTTTAATGCACTCGTTTTTGGATATTTGCGCTTGTTCTGCGGATATTTGCGCTCGTTTTGCAATTCGATTTCTGCTCGCTCCTGTTGAATATTCAGCGACCGATCATCTTGGAGGACCGACCAGCCCGGTTTTGGGAAAAACGCTCGAAGCAGGAAAAAGTGTACGTTTACCATATTTTGGTGACGACCCCTGGTTTTGCAATACGTTTGGGCTAAGGGCAGAAATTTATGTAACGAAGGATGCTCCAGGTATAAAAGGATCAACATCATCCCTTTGGTCACTGTTCGACTGGTCCTACCTTGATTATCGCTTCCGATTGGATTCTCAAATCAAGGGGGATTCTCTTGACAAGTCCGTTCTTGAAAAAAACACATTTTGAGACAAATTCCCACAAATTGGCTGTCGAAGAAACATTTGGCTTTCCATTTGATTTCCCTTAAAATGATGCCGTTCCATTTGGTTTCCCTCCAAGCCAACCCGAAAGGGTACCCTCAAAACAACACAACCCTCCCCTACAGTAGGTAAACTTCTTTCTCCTTTGGTCTTTGAAGGGTTGCTCCCTGGGTTCCCTGGACAAAATGACTTTCCTCGAACCGGTTTTTGCCTTTGGTTTGCCTTCTGATCCAACCCCAAAAAGCGCGCCTTCCAGAACCCAAGCCCTCCCCACCCGAAGAAATAAGTGCCTTTCTGTTGGTTTCCCTTGAAACCAACCCCAAAAAGGAAAGAGGGATGCCCGTGCCTTCAATCCTTACCCTCCAAACAAAAGCCGCTCATATCGGCCACCCACACCGCGAATTTTCTGGACTTTCTTGCCAGTGCTCAGGGGATCAGAAATGGAACGACCCCAAGAGAAACCATCCAGCTGGTTTCCTTTATTGGGAATCCCCTTCTGGCTCATTCAACCACATTCCCTATCGCACCAGCCATCCTGCCGAGGGTGTCCTTCCTTCGGACATCCCCTGTTCATTCACGGGTGATCCCCTACCCATCGCAGCGATCGCAACTCGCTTGCTTTCTGTTCCCCTGCTCAAAGTTTCACGTTTCGTGGTTTAATGGAAAACCAATGAGTTGGCAAAAAGTCAAAGCCCTAACATCCAAGCAAAACGGCAGTGGGTCAAAAATAGGTACCCCAAATGGATTCCTAGTAAGCGTACACATGCACCAAAACCTGCGGTCCCCTGGTGGTTTCATTTTTGACCCATACCCACATGTTGCATTTGTGCGGTTCCGGACCGGTTTAAACAGAATCAACGATAAAATTCTGTTGGTTCGACAATGGCAGAAACAAGTGAACATCCCAATCCCCACTAAAATAGACTAAAATGGGCGGTGCACCTACCCCAAAATGGGATCCCATTGTGCACCGAAAACCCCCGAGCAAAATGCGCCGAAGGCAGGTTGGTTCGGAACCGAGCCGCCGCCAGCAGCAGCAGCAGCCGCGACAGGCCGCCGTTCAACCGCTGCGAGGCCGCCACGCGCAGCGCCGCGCGGATCTGCCGCAGCATGGCCACCATGGCGGTGATGCCTCGAGCGCGGCGAAGCGGCGAAGCCGAAGGAGGCTCCAAAAGGCGGCTGGGTGCCATAGCTAGGGAATGTTCTAGGGGTTGATTCCATTTCCATTCTCTTCAACCATCGTTCTTTTTCCCCATTCTATTCAAGCATCGTTCTTTTTCTCAAAACCGGCTGTTTTTCTGGGTGATTGATGGTTTCCTGAAAAGAAGGATGCCTGGAAAGAATCGGACAGGTACCGTGGATGGACGAACTCCATTTCGCGCCACTTTGAAGCCATGGCTGAAACCATCGCTTGGTATCTACAGGGGAATCTCTCTCTCTCTCGGATTTCTTAGCTGGCGCAGGATTCCGTCCATCCGCAGTAGGTAGGGAATGCGGGACACCCACAAATCCCCGCACAAAGGAAACCACCAGCTGGTTGGTGTTCCCCCTTCCCTGCTGACCAGCAAGAAGAAGGGCACCCCAAGAAAGGCGCGCGGTGTCCTTTTTTTTGCTTGGGACCCCAAGTTTGGCGCTTTACCTCTTGGGCGTTCCTGCAAATCAAGGAAGTTACCACATGTCCAACGTCTCATCCCTTACATGCCTAGGTGTTCAGGGCCAAGTTGGCTGGAGATGTTATTTGGGCAAGATTCAAGAGATGATGGAAAACTCACATCCCCGATTCCAAACCTATAATATAAAATCTTAAAGATACTCCTAAATTGGTTGGTTCCCTTTGATTTCCTCTTAGTTGCCGACTGAAAGGGGGTCCACCATTCTGAGAAACTTACACAAATGCCCCCTTTTTATGGCTCGCAACCAGTATTGGACACAGGGGAAGTCAACGTGTTGGAACTCTTTGTTCTTGGAAGTATGTGCGTTTCAATGTGTGCATGCATGCATCCGGATGGAAGGACGGATGGGTGTCTGCGCATGCATGCATGCACGCACACACACTAGATAGGTAGGTAGGTAGGCAGGCATGTACGTACGTATGTATAATGCATACATTAAACAAGCACGGCAACTTCTTGGTTGGATCCTATTGAAACTGATGCATCTCGAACACAATGTAGCACACAGGGCAAAGGTATGCCATGATACCAGTGTTCACCCCCAAGTTAGTGGTGGGAAAACCCGCATGGAATCGGATGTGCACAGGGAGACAAACAAGATGACGGCCGTTGCTTGCGACTCTGCGACCTCTCCCTGGCCAAGTTCTCGACCAGCCGGGTGGGTCTTTCTTTGCGGGTACCCTTTTTGAGGTGGTTCTGAAAGGAGACCAAAAGGAAATCAACCATTTTGGGGTCCCCTGTTTGAAATCATGTCTCCGCTGCATTCCACTCTGAACCCTTTAGATGAGTTTGCGAACATCCCGGTCTTGACTCATCCCAGAGGTGTAAGGGGCACTCTTCCCTTCGCGTGGGCAAGCAAGCCGCACCAGCCTTTAGACAAGCCCAGGCCTTCATCCTTGGATTGGGTGAGGAACTGGCGCACCGTCTGGGCACCCTTCCGGTGGAAGCGCTGAAAAAGCCGGATCTGTGAGGCCCAGTACTGCACCCACGCAGTGCGCGCCTGCGGGCAAAGCGGTCAGTCCCACAGCAGTCAGTCAGGCCACAGGTTTGCCCCCCTTCCTCCAGGTGGTACTGTGGGGGCAAAGGGACTTGCCTGGAGCCCGACCGGGTTCGCATGATGATCTCCCTAATTGACTGTAGCAACTGGACCCACCGGCATATCTTAGTATCGTGTTTATGCAATCCCCTGCGTCCCAAGAATTGCTAAAAAGGAGTTTCCCGTGAATAAGAAATGAACAGAAATTCAAAGACTCCTCAAATACCACAATGTCCGACATTGGACATAGACAAAAAACATATTGGCAAGACTACACCACGTACCATCGTCCTCTTGAAAAGGCCTCTCATAAATAATCCCTGGCTCCAGGGGGTACCCATTGGGGGCCCGAAAGGGAGCAAGCCCCCGGTTTACTTCGTCTACTTCTGGCCCTCGAACCTCCGAAGCGGCTGATCGGACTATCGCGCCTCGATGAGGCCTGGGCTCTTACCACTGTAGGCCTCTGAGGCATCCCAGAGGGAGAAGAGCGTCTCTAGGCCCATCAGCCCCAAACTGAAGTGGTCGATGCGCTCCAAATACTGGTGCTGATAACCTCGTGTGTGAGTCACAAACCAGGAAGAAAGGAACTCCCCAAGTAAAGGATCCCCATCATGGGAAGCGCGTTTCCCGTTAAGCTTGACGTAGTTTGCCCAGACCTCACGCTCTTGCCGACCACAAGCGGTCAAGAAACCTAAGTGTGGAAGAACATATGAGTTTAAGAGCTGTACAGCCAGGGCCCTTGAAGGACAGCATCAAAACTCTTGAGTCGATTACTGCAGCTCAAAGTGCTTCAGCGGGCCCTCAGGCGGACCCTGTACCTCAGCCCTGAGGAAAAACAACATGTGCCTGATTTCCCTCGCTCCCTCTTCCAGCGCGCAAATGGATACCAGGAGGGTCACTGGCGCAGATTGACCACCCAAAAGGAACATCACAGCAATCACACACGCAGCTGAGTTGCATGCGGTTTTTGACGCGTCCGCTTTGCCCATACAAACCCCTCCTCCCGCTGATCTAAGCATATGATTTGCCAAAAGTACGAGATGCAAGCCATCCTCCTGTCCACTAGCATGGAACTTGACTGAGGGATCCTGAAAGACTATTTTCCGTGAAAGGGACCCTCTGGTGGGCTCCATGCTAGTGGATAGGAGGTCACTAGGTCCATGCTTTCAATCAAGGAAACCCCTCAGATTCATCGTGCCCTATTTGGCCAAGAACATTCCCCCCTGCGACAAAGGATAGTGTGTGGGGCTTCTCCGGGCTTTAGATGGGAAGGGCATCATACGAAGGCAAATCAAACAAATGAAGCCAACAGGAGAAAGTACAATTTGGACAAGTCACCCATGGCTACTTCCTGAAATTCAAGCCAAGCCGCCTGAGTTTGGGTGCGTCGCCACGTACTTGAAGCCGTAGGTGAAGGCCATCCTCAGCTGTTGGCATCCCTCAACCAAGGCCTGGGGTCCAATTCAATGCCCAACCTGCCCAGCCAGTGGGCAACAGGAGCACTGGCATGATGAATCTGCTTGAATCGCTCCAACTGCCTTCCCAGCGCTCCAACTGCCTTCCCAGCGGCCAAGCGGGCGGGGACCAGTACCTGCGATGGATCCCGAAAGCTTTGGGCTTCAAAGTCCAGGCGAAGTAACAACACTTCCCCTAGCAAGCACGAGGATTCCTTACAGGAACGCTCATGATGTCGTCACCTGAGTCCTGCGGGGCAACTCTAACTTGAAACACACACACACAGAGCGCCCACGTGCGCGTGCGCCTGTTGTGTGTGTGTGTGTGGCCTGTGGTGCGGTGTGCTGTGTGTGTGTGCGCGAGTTCTTCTGTTGCAGGTACTCGTCTCAGGGTTGCTCCAAAGCAAAGCCAAAAGAAAACCACCATTGTAAGGATTCTATTCTGGACACATACCACCATGCATACAAACGGTTGCACTGTCAATATGGGCCAACTCCAAGACATGCCCGAAGCAGAGCAGCCCAGCGATGAACCAAGCATGTTCAATCCGTAGAATGAACAGATCTGACCCGGGTGGAAAAGACCCCCCGCCAAATACCCGAAGAGCATTGTCTGCAGCTGTGACATTCCCCAATTCAAAAAAATACGTGCATATACAAAGTTACATATATGAACATATGAAATATGTGTATATGTGCAACAATATATGAACACATGAACACACGCATCTACAATCATATGTACATCTCCCCTCTCCATCGGTGTCACAGTCAGCCTGACTGCCGAATGAGCATGCACACACATACATATATCACATGTATGTATATATTAATTCTGCCTTGATACAGACACATGTATATATGAATGTGTATATATGCCGATGTTTGCATATTGTTTCTGGCCCATGTCTAGCGAGACTTAAACCGGACCAGGCCAAGATCGAAGCCACGCCTGGGATCGCCCGCGAGGTTGGAGTTCCGCCATTCCTTGGCCCAGGTCCCCGAACGCACCGCCAAGCCGAAGTCGATGAGCGCGAACTCCGGGGTGGTGCTGCCCTTCGGAAAGCTGACCTCGTGCGCGGCTTCATGGCAACATATGGCAACACTGTGGATGGACGAAATCCATTTCGCACCACTTTGAAACCATGGCTGAAACCATTGTCCGTTGGTGTTTACAGGGATTCGTCCTTCTAGGATTTCTTAGCTGGCGCAGAACTTCGTCCATCCACAGTAGGTGCCCATTTTTGGAAAATAGATGGCCCTGGTAGATGATTGAACCGCCAGGCAAACCAGGAATCGGCCTCTATTTTTCAACCAAACCAACCAAAAAGGAAACTTATGGGCAAGACCCCTGCCCAAGCAGTTTTAATTCTTGCAGGCGTGTTGGACTCATCAGTGCTGGAGGATAAAGATTCAAACAACATTCAACAAAGGGGTGTATGTGCGATCTTTTTACAAGGGTACTGTAGCCTGTAGGTTGGTTTAAAGCCTGCGACCAACTTTGGGATTCCTGTTGACACACGCCTAGGGGGCACCAGGTCCCCCAATTCAAGCCGCCACCTGGAGTGCATTGATAACGGCCCAAGCCAACCCCACAGCAGGACTTCTGCCTTGGGGCCTCTGCCGAATCAGGGGGTTTAACAATACATACATTGCATTTGCAGTTGCAGTACCCATCTCCGAAAACGATGCCGTCGCCACACGGAAATGCCCAACAACTTTTTGACATGACGGATTTAGGCCACAACATGCCACAACTACGCCAACCAGCCTACCCCTCGCCCATGAGCCACAAAGTCCAAAAAACAAATCCCGCAAAATCCAACAGCCGAATGCACGATGGTTCGCGAGCTGCCCTTCAGAGCTGGCAGAAAAGTGAGGCTCAAGCTCTCCTTATGAAATGTGTCAAAAGTAACCCTCCCTCTAAAACCATCCCAAAAAGAGGGGCTCAAGTTTGAACGTGTTTTTGGAAGGGGCTCCCAAGTGATTACCCCCCGCCTCAGTTTGCCCCCAATGCTGCCGAAGGAGCCAGGACGTTGTGGGAGGACACATCCCGGTGGAAGGCGATGGGCGCCAAAGCTGCGAAGACTCCTGGAGGAGCAGCAAACAATCTCAGTTGCCCAAAGGACCCAGAACTAAAAGCTTAGCTTAACCTTTCGGCACCTCTACTAAAAATGGACCAACATGGGAAAACCATGTTGGTCAAAAGGTGGATTCGCTTTGGACAACTGAGCAATGGCTCTTGGTTTCCGGTTTCCCTTTCAAGCACCCCCAAGGCTATTCCTCCAAAAGTGGTCAGCGATGAATACGTGGGCCTTTGCCAGTACTGCGAATATGTATCTCAGTTTTCGCTGGACGTGGTGCTTCTGGGCACGTTAGGAGTCAAGGCATGACGGGATAGACAGGCCCCCTATTTCATTCATTTAAGCGATCGGGAGATGTTGTGCGCTGTTCATGGCTTGGCCAATTGTGTTATTAGTTGTTACGCATCTTGGAGGCCGCACGTACGCGCAAACCACCTCAACGCAAATTGAGCGTCGTGCTAAAAGCCACAACTCAGCCTTCAGGCAAAATGGAATATTGAGAGTAAAAGTGTAATTAGTAGTTGGCCGTGCTTTGCTGTTGCTGCTTGCAAAGGCGCCTAAGCAAACTAATCTTTCCTAGACAAGGGAAAGCCACATGTCATGGACATGCACAACTGGCAGGTGGGTGCAGAAGCTCTCCGAGTGAAGCTGCAAATTGGTGATCGCACCTTGCCTCTGCAACCTGACGACTGCGGACACATCAAAAGCCGAACGCGCAACCTTCATTCTCAATCGACGGCCTGAGTTTGAAAGGGTGCCCATTGCAAAACGTGTCTGTTTGCCCTGGTCGCAAGGTCACCAACCGGCAAGCTCCAGTCTTCATCTCTCTGATCTGTTTCTTGCAGCAACAGGCAAACGGCACCTTAGTATTGGGCCCTTAGCAAAGGCAAAGGGCATCCTTGCGGCTGATCAATGACAGGGCCCGGGAAGGCAGCTTCTCAAACGCCAAAGAGCCAGAAACGCCCTGCTTGGTTGTTCATCTTATGGAAAAACCCTCCCAAAGAAAGAGCAAACAAGGAAGCAACAACCACTGGTTTGCACATGGCGAGCGTTCCGGCCAAAAAAGCTCGGCTGTCCTGTCAGCTGCTTCAGCTGCACGGTCACGCACTGTGCTGCGTCCTGCAACTTCCAGCTGCCTTGCTGTCCTCCAGGCAGCTTGCCTTCCGCCAACTGCGCCGCCTCGATGGTCTTGTGCTCCTGGGAAGAAGCATCAGGCAACTGCCCAGGTCTCGGTTGCCATGGGAGACCAAAAACGGCTCTGCTTCCGGTAGGTAATGATACAGAGTCGCTCAGCACGCGCTCTCGCAGGCCAATGCGGCCTCTGCCAATTAATTGTCATTGCTTAGGTCATGCCACGTCATCCACCGCAACTGGTCGGAAGGATGCCTCAAACCAACTGCCAAACAAAGGCTCGCTGTTCATCCAAATTGGACGCCAGGAACCGCCAACAGGCAGGAGCCTAATATGGAGCCGTACGTCTCACCTACCTGCGCAGTGAGCAAATGAAAGGTTAGAGCACCAACCCCACCCACCCCGTGATGATCGTGAACGGTCAATTTGCTGGAAAAACCTAAAGCCCCCGATTCCCTGCCCCAGAAGGATTGCCGTCCGAAGACTCCTCATCGCTGATGCCGTAGAGCCATTTGTCCAAAGGCCCGCCTGCCATGCATCACATTGACTCCGCTGGGCATTTCCACAAAACGGGGCCGTGTTTTTTGATGGTGCAAACACAAAACCAACAGAAACTGACCGCCTGTTATCCTACATGACATGGACAAGAGCGCCTTTCACAAAGCAACTTGTGCGCTTCCAGATGTCCGTTTGAGCCCACATGTGAGCGTTGGTTTTTACTCCCTACAAACTTGCTCGGACATTATTCAAGCTTCGCGGACCCTTCCGCATCCGTGCCGCGGGCCAAGAGGTCCCTTCCGCGAACTTCCGCCCCACATGCGTTTCATAGTTTGCTTCCTCGAACCTTCCTCGGCGCATGGTTTACCAGATTTGTGTCCGCGAGTGTTGACGCAGAAGAGGAAGGTCATTTTAAGTAAAGTTGTGCTTCGCCGCCTGTGCAGGCTTCAGCTCCATTGGGCTACCCATGGCCACTGGCCTGCAAGCACGCCACCAAGCTTCCGCAAAGCTTCCGCGAAATGCTCCGGCTGTTTTGCTATTCTTGGCTTGCTGTTGGCAACTGCTCGAGTAAGCGTTGCGCTTCTTGTACGCAGCACCATTTTTTCTAGTGCAAAAAGTTTCTCCGTGTTTTTCCATGCACGCACTGAAACAATTCATTTCATACCAGCCCCAAAGCTTCCGCACACCTTCCGCGAAGAAATCCCTTCCGCGAAGCCTTCCTGAAAGGTTCCGCGCGTGAAGCGTAGCACATGTTCAGTCATGATGTCCCTCTCTCTACTAGATTAGCTTTCTCCAAACAAAAACGCCGCTGTGGCAACAGCATTCTCTTCTTACAAAGCCATGCAATTCAGCAGTCTGGGATCAAGATTCCATGCGCGGGTCAAGCTTATGTCTCTAGTGACGTCAATGTGATGTATACAATTGGATGTCTTGCAAACAAAGCTTCTACGAAACATGTCGATGATCAGTAGCAACATCTTATAATGGCGCAACTCAATGCGGCCTCCAGGTTTGGCTCATCCAGTCCGAAATGAGTGAGCTCAGCCTCACACAGTTTAAGAAAAAACAACAACTCGGCAAGAAGCTGCTGACAACAGCAACCGCCTGCCACAAGTCTCGACGCGTCCCAGCGCTTCGGTTGCGCCGGCGCCTGGGAGGAAGCTCATCGCAAGTCGCACCATGCCGGAGCCATTCGCACCGCGGGACACGCTGTGGGCAATGTACATGGGCACGTGCTTGCCTTGGCTGCGTTCCAATCAGATCTAGATAGTCTTTGAACGCTCCTTGAAGAAAGGTGCCTCATAATCACCTGGCCCGACCATGGCTGCATGTCTGAAGAGGTAGCATTGCCAGAGGGAAGCTGAGGTAAAGGGCACCCTTGTGATCCACTCGCAAGGTAAAGGGCTTGTCAGGGGATTGTGGCCCGGACAAGGAACTTGCAACCATCCGGAGAGGGCGCCTTCAACAAACAGTCTAATTGAGGCGTAACCAATCCCTGCAGCAACCCTGCTTTCGGGTATTTGTCTGCGGGCGGCCTGTCACATAGTCTTTCCAGACCACTTGCCGGAGAGGCTTCACAATGATCGACAATTTCACTTCACGTACGGGGGGGGGGGGGGGGTCATCAAACTTCTTTTGTTTTTTCTTTTAAAATTAATCTAGTTCAAGATAAAGCGATGCTCAGCCCAAAATGTGTAGCAACTGCTTCTTGTTCCGGGACGCCAGAGTCCAGCGTGGCAGGACCCATTGAATGGAAACCGCTCTTGCTCAGGTGTGCACGCACACACGCCCACACACTCACACAGACATCATCACATGCATGATGAGCCCGCTTGGAGTCCTGACGCAGAAGAAGTCATTTTCTGTGAAGTGGCAAGACAAATGACACACTGCGCTGCATGACCGACTTTCTGAACTATGCGAGTAGAGGGTTGTGAGCTGCACATTCGACTTCGTGCGCAAATCAAAACGAAACACCCGGTGCCAAAAAACGCAAGCCAACAACCCCTGCAAGCGGTTATGCATTCCTTGGTCAAGCAAACAAATGCTTGCTGCATGTGTCGCTGGATTTGACATTCAACAGTTGCCAGCGTCCCTCACGGCGATGGAGGGCAAGGAATGAGCACCTGTCGAGCCCTCATCGCTGTAGCTGCTACAATCTTGCAAACAATCGCCCTGGGCTGTTCGGAATGGAGGGTTGGCCAGTCCTACTCCGTGATTCCTCTTGATAAGACCACTGCAAAGGGGTTCCCATCTATCCTGGGATAAGGATTAGGGGGGGCATTTGAACAGCCCAAATTGCCTCCCGACGCCAGTCGCGTGCTTGCAAAGGCGCAAACTGCATGTCTGGCAGCGGTCAAAATCCTCAGGATGGCCAAAACCAATCCGAACCAAGGTACAAGTAGTCACCAAGGCGCAAGTAGGTATTTTAGATCTTTTAGAATTTGGGGGGGGGGGGGGTCCAAACCAAGGGGGGCACCAAAAAACATGGTAAGGCCAAGCAAAACCAGCCTTGGGAACCTCAAATCATTAAAATAGAAAACAAACTATTCCCTCGCAAATTAAGGGTCCACTTCGCACCTCGTATTTCGGGGCCTTCCTTGCCTCGTTAAAAAGGGTGTAAAATTGGAGGGGGGTCGAGCCAGGTGTGTTGTTGAAACCATTAGTTCAAACTTGTGTGTTTTTCAAGCTTGTTAGATTGTTAGGGGCAATTAAGCAGAAGCGGCTGGTTTTTGACAACTTAAGGCCAGTCTTAATGAGAGACAAAGAAGGGCCGGACTTTCTCAAACGTGTGTGTGTGTGTGGGTGTGTGTGCGCGTGTGTGTGTGTTTTCAAGCTTTTCAAGGCCAACTTGATGCCAGTTTAATGCGACAGGGGGCCGGATTTTCTCAAACATGTGTGGTTTCAAGCTGTTCAATTCAAATTAAGCAGAAACGGCTGGTTTTTGAGAACTTGATGCCCGTCTTAATGAGAGACACAAAAGAGCCGGATTGTCTCAAACGTGTGTGTTTTCAAGCTTTTCAAGGCCAACTAAGCAGAAACGGCTGGTTTTTGAGAATTTGAGGCCAATCTTAATGAGAGACAGGGAAGGGCCGGATTGTCTCAAACGCCTGTGTTTTTAAGCTGTTCAATGCCAATTGAGCAGAAATGGCTTGTTTTTGAGAACTTAATACCAGTCTTAATGAGAGAAAGGGAAGGGCCGGATTGTTTCAAACGAGTGTCTTTTCAACGGCTGGTTTTTGACAACTTGATGTGTCTTAACCAGAGACAAAGAAGGGCCGGACTTTCTCAAACGTGTGTGCTTTCAAGTTTCTTCAGGCCAAACAAGCAGAAACGGCTGGTGTTGGAGAATCTGATGCCCGTCTCAATGAGAGACAGAGAAGGGCCGGATTTTCTCAAACGAGTGTGTTCTCAAGCGTTTGGGCCGGATTTTCTCAAACATGTGCGGTTTCTAGCGGTTTGGGCCAAATAAGCAGAAACGGCTGGTTTTTGAGATAATTAAATTCAGGGGTCAATCATGTGTGCTTTCAAGCTGTTTACGGGGTCGGATTCTTGCACACCTGGCCACACTTGACGTGGTAGCCATCGAAGATGAAGCCCCGGTGCGCCGAATAACACCCAACGGAGTTTAAAAATCGATATTTCGGAAACCACCTCGGGGCTCGCCTCAGGCCAGTGAGCTCGCTACAATTTGTCTAGATTGATGGGGCCATACGGGGCCGCATCCCACTGGTGTGGGACAGATCTGCCGGGTTCTACTTAAACAAAAAGGGGGTCAACATCAAGAATTGCCAAGAAATGCCAAGAAATGCCAAGCAAGGCCCAGCAAGGCCCAGACAGGCCCAGAAATGCCCAGAAGCGCCAAGCAATGCGAGAGTCGCGCCCAAATTTCCTGACACTTCCCTCTGCCTCCTCCCCGGCCAGGGCTCTGCAGCAGCTCTGCCTCGAAGCAGGCGGCGCTGAGCCCCGGGGCATCCTTGGCGCCCACCACCTGAAGCTCCGAGCGCCGATTCCGTGGATGGAAAGGCGAAATCCATGCAACGCACCTAAGAAACCCTGGAATGATTCGATTCCCCTACGCAAATGCCCCACAAATCATGGCTTCAACCATGGTTTCTTGGGTGGTGCGAAATGGATTTCGTCCACACTAGGTGTCCTTCCTAGCTTGGTTTGAGTAGATGGGTTCCACGGGTTCAGATGGGTTTTCTGCCATCCATTTGCCAGGGTTTGCCTTTTTTCCGAAAGGACACCTAAATTCCTCCCACCCTTTCCACATTGAAAAGGGTGGGAGGGCAAATGATCGGCCCATCTGACTTCTTGCCAAACTTGAAACTTGGCTGCTAAAAGGGCTAACAAGCTAAGAAGCTAAGAAGCTAAAAAGCTAAACAATAGTCAAAAAGCTAGACAGCTAAATGCTACAAACAGCTAAAAACAAGTCAAAACAAGCTAACAAATAAACAGACAAAGGAACCGCATGGCTTGGAACCACCAAGTTGGTTCTAACTGGCTTCCCCCTGTCAGCCTTGACCGCCGTCTCCAGCCCTGCGGAGTTGGACTTCTCCGGGGAGCGCCACACCACGCCGAAGGCGCCCCGGCCGATGATCTCCGTCCTGCCGTGAGTCGCCGGGTCGCTGCCCGTTTTAGGGTGGGGAAACTTGGAACCAAAGAGAAACAAAGCCAAGCCAAAGGGAAACCCATCGGAAACTTAAAAACCGAAGGGAAACCCAGCGGAAAGCCAAAATAAAACCTTGCGGAACTTTGAAAACCAAAGGGACAACCCAGCGGAAAACTAAAGGGAACCTTGCGGACACTTCAAAAACCAAAGGGAAAACATGGGAAAACCCAGCGGAAAACCAAAGGGAAACCTTACGGAAACTTCAAGAACCAAAGGGAAACCCAGCGGAAAACCAAAGGGAAACCTTGCGGAAACTTCAAAAACCAAAGGGAAACCCAGCGGAAAACCAAAGGGAAACCTTGCGGAAACTTTGAAAACCAAAGGGAAACTTAGCGGAAAGCCAAAGGGAAACCTTGCGGAAACTTCAAAAACCAAAGGGAAACCCAGCGGAAAACCAAAGGGAAACCTTGCGGAAACTTCAAAAACCAAAGGGAAACCCAGCGGAAAACCAAAGGGAAACCTTACGGAAACTTCAAGAACCAAAGGGAAACCCAGCGGAAAACCAAAGGGAAACCTTGCGGAAACTTCAAAAACCAAAGGGAACCCAGCGGAAAACCAAAGGGAAACCTTGCGGAACTTCGAAAACCAAAGGCAACACCCAGCGGAAAACCAAAGATAAACCTTGCGGAACTTTGAAAACCAAAGGGAACACCCGGCGGAAACGGCAAACCAAAAGAACACCAACCATGTGTGAGGGGTCGGAGTTGGAGATTGCTTGAAATCACTCACCTGCAAATAAACATGGAACATGGAAAACCCAGAAAGGAGTTGCTTCCACAAGTGAGGGTTTTTGGGTTCCAGTTTCCGCCAGAGTGCGAATACATGAGCCTCTCACCACATGTTTAAACCAAAGGCTTCCCTTCAGCCTACTGAGCCTTGCTTAAGCATTGACTCAGTGGGATGCCAATTCTGCCCAACCCTCCCACCAGGTCTGGAGGGAATGGCCCTGGGCAATGAGCATGGCAATCGTGAGATCTATAGATTACTAAGGGCAAACATGGGCAACGCGTGGTAAAATGCTCTGTGCGTAGCGAAACTGCCAGCATCAATATGCTACTTCCCTTGTGCCCAATGCTTCAACAGGACGTCAAGCCATGGACAAGGGATGATGTCATGAGGATTTAAGTAGCAACACGAATCGGAGGTGTGTTGTTCTCGGTGTAGAGTCGTTGTGCTAGCCAATTGTCAAGCCAGCTGCACAGAAAGGCCCAAAAACAAGAAAGGGTCGCCAAATCCGCTGGTTGCCTTGCGACCAGGGGTCAATACCTTCCCACTCAAGCGTCATGGCACTATCCCTCTGTGAATGGCCATGCTTCTGACATGTTTGATCCTTCCGGGAAAGGAAACTAGCCAAACTTCGCCCCTGCAAAACCCAAGCTGGTCACAAAACCCAGCTGGTCGAAGGGAACGTCAAGAAAAACAAAGGAGAAAACAACTCAAACACCGGGAAGCTAAGCGGGCATCAAGAATCAAGTGTGGTGACCCTAACTGGGCTCAAGCAAATAAGTTCCTTCCGGATTGCTTTGCACAATGTGCGTTCGCGCAATCAATTGAAACCCGTTTGTTCCAAGCCGTTTCTCGGTTGCTTTCTGCTCCCCTGCTAAAAAAAACACTTTTAGTGGTTAAATACGGAACACCCCTTAGTTGGCAAAAGAGTCAAAGTCCTAACATCCCTTGCAAAATGCACCAAAGCAACCCAAAAGGGCACCCTGCTTCTCCAACCAACCGGCTTTTTGATCTGCCGCGAACGGCCCGGTGCCCATCTGACCGCCGAGTCAGCTGAGTCCGCCGAGTCCGCCGAGTCAGCCGAGCGGCAGGGAGAAGCTGTGGCGCCCGATGGCCACCTGTTGCGCAGTCTCCTCCTTGGCCGGGCTCGACTTCGGGGACCTGAGGCGAGCGAGCGGCGCGAGCGAGCCGTCAGGTCTGGATGTTGGCCGCCTGAGCTAGCCGTTCTTAAGCCCCAACAGCTATGGACACCTCTCGTTTGCTCGTTGCGTTGTGGCAAACTGCATACCTTCTGCTCATTTGCCGCACCCCCCCCCAAAACAAAAAAAATATATAAAAAATAAAACGCCAACTAGGGAAATCGTTGGGACATCTGCGGACCCCTGGCCCCCTTGGGCCGCAGAACTGGCGGCGTTTCCAACCCCAACTTCCGCGCCTGGGAAAGGTCTCGGTGGCGGTGGTGGAGGCGTCCGTTGTGGTGGAGCTGGGCCTGCTGACTCTCCATGGGGTCCCCACTTGAAGGGGCATTGTACTCAGCAAGTGGTTAGTAAGTCTGGCTTTTCACCCACTTATGAGACTTCTAACCATGGTAAGTGGGTCATAACCAGGTTTACTAACCAATTACTAAGTACAATGCCCCTTTTAGAATGCTTCCCCCCTTTTTGTGGTTTAACAAATCCTTTGGATGGAGTGCTGGTTAAGGGGAACATATTTGGGGACCCCTGCTGACACAAGCGCAACTCACCTTTGCCCATTGGGGTCGGGGTGACCACATGGGATCTGTATCCATTCATGAGGGCACCTCACTCAAGGTTACAACAAGTGTTCTGCCATGAAGGTTAGCGTCACATATGTAGTCGTGAACAACTCTAGGGAATCCCACTAGAAGGTGCCAAACTGTGTCTCCCCCGGAGATGGACATGCGTGGCCCCGCAGCTCGAGGTTGAAGCACCTTTCGCGGAACCACACTCTTAGAGCCTCAGGCCTCACGGGGGAAAATGCGATGGATGAGCTTTGCGGATTTTGCAGCCAAACTGCCGCTCAGCGCGGACTTACGCGAAACCTGGGTGAATCTCAAATGCCTCCCAAACAACGCAAACGCGGGTAAGGGCCAACTCGAAGTTCAACGGCAAATGGGACAATGGCAGCACATGACGACAGCACGTTCACGTGTGGCAAAGAAGCGACGCCAAAAACACGGCGAGCACGACGTCGCGGCTTCAGCCGAGCATCTTCGGCGGAGGTCCCGGCAGGTGAGAGGACAAACCGCTGGGGTCCTTGGCTGCCCGGACGGGGGATGTCGGCCCTGACGTGCCCCACGCACCAAAATCAACCTAGTCAACGGAATGGGTGCGAGCAATAATCGGGAAGCTTAGTCCCTGTCCTCGATTTCGGGATTCTGTCAGCCAGTTTCAATGCCTTCGCCCGGTGGTTGCAAGTGCCTCTTTCCCAAAGCTGGATAGCCCAACAGCACAACAACGACCTCCCCCGGCCCCATGCAGATTCAGCGTCGAAGGAAGCAGCCCGCGGAATGGGCACAAAGGAGGGTGGCCTGGTGAACAAACAAAACAAACAACTCATCTGGCCAAATGAACCACTGACCAACAAGAATACACTCAGTTGATCTCAGTTGCTCAAAGGGCCGGACCAATTCCGGCAAACCACAAGGTCACAAGAGCTTTGGGCAACTGAGTGGAACCCCTATGAGACCTTCAGCCTGGATAAGCTCGTTTTACCCCTTTGTGAGTTCTTTCAGATCGATGCCACGTAGGCAGCTCTTCCCAAACATGAATCGGGAAGCAGTGGCTGGCAACTTGTCACTGGTTGGACAAACTTAACATGTTTTGGACATCCCACATGCGCCTGTTCGACTTTTGCAGGGCAGGATCCATTGTACCAAAAGGCATGTTTGCCCCCCCTTGGCCTGGAGCAGTTCGAACCTGAAATATGGGAATTGAGGCCACGGTTAACTTTTAAGCAAACACGCAACACTACCACAAAACACCAAAACACAACTTCAGGCAATAAAACTGCGCTGTCCCTGCCTGGGCGTCACGCATGCCATGTTCACCTGACCGAGAAAAAAGAACACTTTTGCCGGGGAAGGCGACAGGGCCATGCCACAGGTGCAATATAACCCGGTGTTAACATGGTCTACGCAGAACCATGCAAAGAATGAAGAAGGCGGCCGCAGCTATCTATGGTTGGCATTGTCCCTGACTAACCTTCATCTACCCGCGTTTTGATTGTGGTTCAACTGAGTCTTGCGATGTTTGTGCTTGTTTTAGAGGACAGCTCAGCGGCACAGGGGCGGTCCTATGTTCAACTAGAGCCTCAAAGCGAAGGTATGCAGCGTGCCACCCGAGAACCAAAGGCCCCGCAATTCCCAGCGGCAAAAGGTCGAAACCCCACACCCATGTCCAATGGGATGGCAAGCAGAAACCGGCTGGTTTCAAACTGGCAAGGGGCACCCGCGTGAGTGAGGGATCCGCTGTTGTCACAACCGGCTAAGGATCCAAACAAATGTGCGAGCCGCCTCCCTCCAGTGGAAGCCATCCACCCGAACAACAAAGAGTTCCTTAACACATCCAAAACCACCTGCTTTTCGAGGGGGTCCTTTAAACCAGCATCTTTCGACTGGCCCAAATGTATCCTTTAATGGATCCTGCAGCATGGAATGGGATCAAACCAACTGTTCAGGGCCCGTTCCTGGCAGGCAAAGGGCCTTGGAACAGCAAATTGCCCAAATCATCAGCTTTTGCCCAACGCAAATTATTTAGGACAAAAGCATTTGGGGCGAGCAAGCCAAAAGTCTGCCAGGAACCTCCCGCGCCTTTGGCAGCCCCTGGCAGCGCTTGTGACATGCCGACAGCTGGAGGAACTTGAAACAACGGGACCGCCTGAACAACTCAAACAATGGCCTTTTTCTGGCATTATTACTTTCACGACGTAACATCTTGGGGAAGCTGCAGAAAGCATGAACAGCGAGCGCAGAATGTACGCGCCGCCTCCGTTCATGTCGAAACAGTGAGCGCACACATTGACACATTCACTTGGTGGAATCAAACCTGAAACGTCAGCCAGGGAACGAGCCAGGGTGCAATGCATCCAGTGGTTCGACAAGCATCGCCACATGTTGAAACAATGAATGCATATCTCAAAGTGAAGTCTTGAGCTGCAAAGCCCAAGTACGGGTTGGGGTGCGATCCAACGCGAGTTTCCCAAAAAGAATACATAAAGTTAAGTCCTGAAACTAGAACGTGGGACAGCTATACTTTTCAGAGATGACAGATCCTCAAAGCACATCCTGCTGAGGCCCAACATAGCCACAAACCCATCATTTGACCGCTACCTGACTTGCGGATGCATGCCTTTATATCGGGCATGTCCACTTGAGCAGCTGCATCTCTGGCTTGGAGAAGCCATGCGCTCCAACTTGACAAGAGCAGTCAACGTCGCCATGCAAAGGTTGGGACTTTTTTGCAGCCCCCCCCATGTAGAAATCGACCAACAAAACAAAACAAAACAAAAACGGAAGGCTCCCTGAGAAGGGATCTAGTTTTACGCAGAAAACGAACCTGATGTGTCCTGTGCATTTAGGCAAACCACCTGCTGTTCGGCAGCTGTTTGTTTACCCTTTGAACAGCGTTGATCAGATCCATGGCGGTCGAAATTCGGCCCTTCCCAAAGGTTCGCAGCAACCGCAAGCCTTCGACTAGGGCGAAACCGTGGCTTGGCTGGAACGATTCAGACCCCAGCAAAAAAAAAAAACGAAGCCTGGTGAGTGGAAAACAAAGGGGACCCAAAAAAAAAACACCAAAAAGAAAGAAAGAAGAGAAACTACTTCTGGGGAAGGTTGCAACCCAAGTCTAATCCTTCCCCGGCCATCCGCTTGCACCCTAGCCTGGAAGCTGGCGTTCCATGTGGAAGCCCAGGTGGAAGATAGGGGGTCGTGCCTGAGGCTCGGACAGATTCCCAGCAAGAAGCCGAGATATTACTTCTTGGTGGGCAAGACTGCCCCTTCACCACAAAGGGGACACGTAGAGAGGGCTTTGTGTCCTTCTAGCTCGAAGTGGGTTGCTTTTGCTGGGACAAGCAGGCTACAAAGCTTCAGGTGAACAAATGAGCATACTTGCCAAAGGATAGCCCAGGAGTGGGTTCTTGGAAAGAAATGCACAAAACATAAACTCGCATTTGCTGAATGGCAAAAGTCCTTGCAGTCATTCCAGTTGACCAAGCCAAAGAGGCCGCGCACGGTGCACTGTGGCATGGACCTCCCTCATGGTATCTCACATGGGCCGGCCTCCACACCCACAGCAAGGAACCAATGAGATTCCACTTGCAGGCCAGGATTTTTTTCAAGATTCCGAACAACCCAGAGACAAGTGCTGCGAAGTCTCAAGGTGTTTAGTTCTGATGATTGGACTTGCTTCTGTAATGCGTTGTAGTCTGACCCTTGTCGAATTCACTTACCTTTGTGCCCTTGTGGAAATACTCCTCCACGAGTCAGTTGAACACTTTTGGGGGTCTTGCCCCAAGAGAAACCACCCCTCCGCCTCAGCCGAAATCGTTGGATCCAGGGCGCCCTTCCGGAGACATCGGAGCTGCGACGAAGGACGGGGTCGGTGCCGCTTTCGCGGATCGGACGGGAAAAGTCGTGCGAGTCTCCAAGACGGGCGACCGAGCAGTGTGAGCCTCAGTGTGTTCGACACGCGGCAACCACCAAGAAAACTGTGACGTGAGAAGCGATTCCAGGCAAATTATCTCACTCAGCAAACACTGTTCTGATTGGTTGGAGCTGCCACGAGACACACAATGCCCCCAGGAAGCCTGCTGAGGTTGAAAAAGCCCCGAAAAGTCATGTTGTAGTCATTATACATCACCAAAAACTCACTTGCCCAAAGGACCTGGAAATAAAAGGTTAACCTTTTGGGGCCATGACTAAAAATAGACCAAACCCGGAAAACCGAAAGGTCAAAAGGTCGGCTTTGGGCAAGTAAGAGAACAGAACCAACCAAAACATCAGGACCCTTGTGCCCTTCCCAACGTTCGCCTCTTGGGCCGAGCGGCCAAGCTGGCGGTCGCCGGCGCATGCACCGAGGCCGCGCTGGACAGGGCTGGCGCATGCAGCGAGGCCACACCGGAGGGGATGGGCGGCGCATGCGGCGGCACGAAGCGCGCAGGCGCCGCAGTCTTCACCGTGGGAGGCAGCAGGCTTCGGGAGCTCGCGGCGCCCACGTTCAGGGTGGACCTGCGAGCACACGACTTTCCAGTGGAAGCTAAGAGGGTGTACGCAGACAGCCATCTTCTTGAGAAGGCCTTGTCCACTGTTTTGAAAAGGGCAGTGTTCACCCCAGCTGATCAACATGGCAAGTTTTTGATCAAGGGATGCTTTCCTCCCCCGATGCCCTTTACATGGAACAACTTCCATCTGAATCAATCCTATGACCAGAACAAGCTGTTCTTCTAATTGTCTCCCTCCAGGTTAATCAAGGGTTGCTCCTCACTGGAAGTAAGAAAACACCTCACCCAGTTTTACCAGCTGTTTTCGCGGACCCCCTTGTGAAGCAAGTGGTTTGTTGGATGCATCCTTCAAGGAAACCTGTCAAAACTGGGAGCAGCCACAAATGGCAAGGCCACTGACTAGCTCAAACCCCCAAGGCAGCCGTACCAGGCTCTTCTGGTGCTGCGTCTCACAAGTGACTCACAAGCTTTGCCATTGAGCCAACCCGAATCCAAACAAAACAACAACCCGCATTATCTCACAGAATATTCCAGGTCATTGGGGGAAACAATGGCAAGAAAGCGTAACGGATCCCCACCAAAGCCTCAAAACTCGATCCCCACCAAAGCCTCAAAAATCGAAGTTCAACTTGTTGCCTTATGTGGCTGTGGGTCAAAACCAATGGTACCATTTTGAGTGGTGCACCTACCCTATTTTAGTCTATTTTAGTGGGGATTGGAAGCTGTTGTTTAAAGGGCGCGCAGCTAGCAAATCACTCGGCCTGGTCATTGGCACAGCGCTAGGCACAAAGGACATGGCGCCGCATGTTTTTGCTGTCACGGGCGCGTGGGGCGCAGCCACAGCGTAGCCGTATCTGCGGCCGCTAGCTGGTCGATTTGGGGTCCCGAAATTCGGGCTCCTTCCGGATGGGGGTTCAAAGGCCCAAAGGAATCTTGGACAGGGTTCAAAGGTTGGCCCAAAAGAAAACCGACCCTTTCCTTGGGGCACTCATTTACACGGGAACACCCACCAAGGAAGGCCCGGGAACAAAAGCTCTCAATGCCGCTGAGGAACGTAGCCGGGGCCGCCCGGTAGCTGGGCATTGCCGCATAGCTGCCATAAGGTGAAACCTGGCGATGGGAAAACTTTGGAGCGCAACAACCCGCGCTTCGGGCGCGGAAACGGAGCCAATGGAAACTCTAGGGGCCACCCTGCACTCCGACTCAGACATTCAAAGTGGCCAAGTGGCAGCTGGGCGTGCTGTGGGTTGGTAGACGACCCGCGTCTGCACTGGTGCAGCGATCATGGGACCAACGCTTCCTGAGCGAAGCGGCAAGCCTAGTACTGAGTGGCACTTCAAAGCCTCCAAGCTCAAACCCCCAGCCCCCCGCATCTTCCGTGTTCAGGAAGGTCACGAAAGGAATGGCCAAGCAAGAACAACGAACCTGACTGTCACTAAGACAATCGGCCATAGGCCATGTACTCTGATGAAAGCAGGGGAAGGTCGTTCTCATTCCCCGCCACATACTCCCAACCAGTCAACTGTCACATCCTCAAATTTGTCCTATACAACAGGTGCTGGCTTAACGGAAGACCACTCTCAAACGTATGTTGAGAGCCGCTCAAAACGTAACCACTTTCAGGGATCCACGAGGCTGGAAGCAAAGCTTGCAGCCTCCTTGGTCCAAACAGAGTGGTCGAGGGATCCGATTTCATTCCAAAGGGGCTGGAATCACTTGCCTGATGAAAGCCAAGGCCTCTCAGTTGAAACGTGATCTACTTCTGTCGACAACTAGTTCACCAACCTGAACATGGGGATGCTCTAGTGAGGGACCTTCATCACAGGTAAGCTCCTTTGCCACCAAGGGAGCTGGTTGATGTTTGCTTCCAGTATCCATGTCGCTGCCGTGGGCTCATCCAAAGGCTTGATGCCGAGATCTCTGGTCATGACGCGTGCACCGCATTTTTGGTCGGGATGGGAACCCTTTCTGGTGCGTGTTGAACGGAAACCGACAAGAAGCCAACAGTGTTGGGTTGATTCACAGAGCCACCCAACGGGCGGAAGGATGCCCGGCCATGAAATATCAACGGGTTCAATTTGTCTAGCGGCACTGCCAGGGTTGAAACGACCCCCCCTCTGAAGGAAGCCATCTCTATCTTGGGAGAAAAAAAATAAAATCGCAGGAAACCGGCCAATTCGGGGCCATTTGGGGACTTACCCGGCATTGCCCCGATGCTGCAGCTAAGGTGAGCAGCTATGATTAGCACTTCTGCCGAAGCAAAGACGTGAACCAACTGGCAGTCAACGAAGGGTCCTCTATCTGAACTGTCCATTAGGGATGACACTTGGCACTTGAGAGAACCTCCGCAGCTATGCTTTGCTGGGTCTCCCAAGCTACCTTACTTAATGGCAGGTTGCATGCATTGGGATTCAACTTTAAGAGGCGTCGGCAAGTGGGCCAAACCAGCAACATCCCAGACGGCCCAGTCGGCACTCACAAATCACTCCGGGGCGCACTATGGAAGGGCGGCCGTCTTTGCGCACCGCAGACACTTACCGCATCCGCCACCAGCCTACTGACTTTGAGCCAAACATCCAGAAGTCGCTGCCCCTTTGCGAGGCCTCCAGCTTGACAACCGCTATCACACCATTTTTGGCTCTGGCGTTTACAGGCGGGGCTGTATGAAGGGATGCTGGGCAGCTCAATCTCTGAATCAACCTAGAAGCAAACTGCAATTCCCACCTATGACAAGAACAACTCTTTGCGCCATGGATTGTCCAAGGCAAAACCGTGACTAGTAATACGAGCCGTTTGCTGTCTCGCCGCAAATTCCCAAAGCCACTGGCCCCTGAGGCCATCTCAGCATGATTAGATGAAGAGGCATCCCGATGCCCGGGCACGATAACTTTGACCAAGTCCACTGGGGCCGTGCACAGCAAATGCGATGAACGCACGAGACAAACACACACGGAGAGGCTCAGTATTCACACCAGCTCACTGGCCACATCCAGTGGCCTTGGAAAATCAGCCCAAACCCAACTTGCGGGGTGCATTCCCGAGTGTTGATGTTAGAAGGATGATGTGACGCCCTGAGGCACCCCCTTCAATTCCACCTTTGGGGCGCAAAAGGCGCCTTGAAACTGTTGAGCTTGTGTAGCACCAACCCCTCGAACACTACTGCAATGAAATCTGATCAGCCTGGCATACGTTGCGGTTCCCCAAGAAAAGCCTCATCCCGGGTGAGGTCGCAACTATAGGTCCTCCTTTGCTAAGCTTGCCTTCCCTCACCCCCCCCCTCGTCCGACCGCAGGCCTCCAAAGCGCGAAAGTAGTCACTCCACTGGGCATCGATCTTGGAGGGGTTCACCTTCCACTGCCTCGGATCTAGGTATGTGTCAAGAGGGGACCCCGCGCACACGGTGAGGTTTTCGTTGGCTTCCCCTTAAGCCAAGGGAAACAACCAAACAAGCAAGCAAACAAGCAATGAAACAAACAAACACCCTGCGCTAAGTCCCCTGGTGCCTAGCCTACTGGATGGGGCATATGGCACATGGGCGTGTCTCCCAAGTAAGGGCCCGCTCTCATGTTGGTGGGTGGGTGCACTTGTTGGCTTCATTTCACGAAGGGACCCCCCCGCCAACTGCGGCAGCGTCACAGGTAAAGGTTCTCCAAATACCTTGCGTTGGGCCCGGAAGCGATCGCATCCTGGCGGCGGTAAAACATCCCAGGGTTGTCCTGCAACCATGGGGCAAAGGTGGACAACTGGCTTCTGCAAAAGGGAAGTTGCAAAACACCACCTCTGACCACACAAAATCAAATGTGGCATTTGTGCTTCGACCTCACTGGCTCACGCAATTTTGCCGTGCTGGCACTGGAGCAAGTGCCCAAGAATGGCCGTGGATGTCGCAAGGATGGCTTGAATGGTGTGTAGAGAAGTCTGACGAATGGCGACAGCTGGCCAGGGGCTTGACCTAGGGGGGTGGGAAACCAGCCGGTCGATGACATAGGTGTCCTTTTTTTGAAAATACGTGGCCCTGGTAGATGATTGAACCGCCAGGTAAACCAGGAATCGCCCTCTATTTTTCAACCAAACCAACCAAACAGGAAACTTATGGTTGATTGCACCACAGCGTGCCGACGTCAGGCCCGTCCCACACTTCCCCCGGCTTTCGCCTCGTAGTAGGTGCGTCGGTTCAGGTGCCGACCGCGGGCACCGGCCGCGCGGGCCGCCAATCTGCGGGGGAGCATGGCCGGCCTGGGCCAAGGAGCCAGCGCCTCAAGAAACCAGCTAAGGCTCCCGATGGTTTTTGGGCCAAAATGGATTGTGTTCAAGGGTTTCTGGGGCGCGGGTTCTTCATCAAAGGGCCCTAAGGCCTGCAGTGTAGGGGTCAGGAGCCTTAGGGTACAAAAAAAAATGCATGAAGCCTGGGGGGAGGTTCGACTCATTTCCTGAGTGGACTGGCCAAAAAAAAAGTCTGACCCTTTTATTTACCACTACCATGTCTTCCCAAACAGTTTAAAGTCTGTGAACTCAGGGAGTGAGTCTAAAGTATAACACACTAAGAAACCGGGAAATTATGTAGGAAATGGTTGTGTGTGTGTGTGGCCACCAATCTATTGTTTGGCTGGTTTTTTTTTATGAAAGGTCCTTTTGCCCAAGCGCTTTTGAACTTGGCCCAGGGTCGGCATTAGCACCTCTAGCAAAAGAAAACCTGCCAGCTTATGCTCTAATATGCACATATGCATATATATATATATATATATATATGTAGATCTATGTATGTATATATTATATATATATATACTTGTGTGTATGTGTATATTTATAATAATATATATATATATATATTTATATATATATATATGTGTGTGTGTGAAAGCTTGCATCCTGTGTTTGCCAAAAGGCCGCCTATCCCAAACAAGGAGTCACAGGGTCTATTCTGGGACCCCGATTTGCGTCAGCTCACTGTTGGAAGGCCCAAGAGGATTGCATTGAAAATGCCCCGGTGAAGACTCAACGACCAACTTGGCTGCTTGTGCTTTGGAACAGTGAAGTGACAACAAGTCATGGCTGAAAGTCAACCCCCCGCATCCGCGTCCAACCCTCCTACTTTGCCACTTCAATCCGGCACTGTGCACCCTACGCCAGATTGGGACATTTTGCACCTCGCAAGGAGCAGGGGCTTGGAAAGGAGTGTGCACCCTGTGCCCAGCCCAAGGAATTGCTGCCTAGGTGCCACTGCCTCTGCAGCGTCAGAACGCTGAGCTCAAGCCAAGAAAGCCACGAATGGCGAGACTAGGGCGAGGATAACTCCACTGCAAATGAACGTGGACTCCCAAAAGCCACCGTTCGTAGTCTTTAGGACTTTAGCGCGGACTTTCCTTTTGAGCTCCATGACTCCTGCTCACTTCCTGAGTAGATTCGCCAAACAAAGTTCAAACTTCTAGTTTAAATGGCCTTCCCAAAAAGCTTAAAGGAAATGGGAGGTAGCCAGGGGCAATTCGGTTCTGAGCGCCCCTTCATAGAAGTCCGAGGGCCCCATGTGACACGACGTGAGGGCTCCCTGGGCAGCCTTCAGCCAGCCTGGCAGACCCAGCCAAACAGTTCATTGAAGTAATACGTTCTTGTGTCAAACGTGTCAGCCTTTTGGAGCTGGTCTGAATGGAAGCCTACAATTTGTAACAATAAATGAGTCATTCGAACCCCATATGCACTTGTCCCTCAACTCCTACTGATTATCAGCCCATCCTGTCTGGGAGCCTATGGGATTCACATTCTGGCAGAAAGGGAAAGCCATACAAAACGAAGAGCCACGCTTGGCTAGGCCCAAGCTTCCTGCAAGGTAAAGGGAAATCAAAAGAACTCAAAGGAAAGAGACAAGATACACGTCCCAGCGAAGCAAATAACGATTTGTCTCACAATGAGGCTCGGAAGGTGGTTGTCCCTCTGGGTTCCCTGCACAACAACACCCCAAAAAGCATACCAATCATTGGCTCCTCTGGTCATGACTCGACTGAGTTTGGATTTAAAGTACCCCACAACCCCATTCTAATTATTTAGGCTTCTCGCAGCATGCCAGTCAAACGCATCTCTTGAAATCTCCCCGTCCACAGGTGGCAACGCTAACCAGGAAGTGAGCAGGTGTGTCTTCCCCAAGCCAAACACTCAGCTGCAAATTCTGCTGGAAATCCAGCATCTGAAATATCTTTGGCTCTTCAAATATAGGACCTGCATCATGTGGGTTCGTTTTACCCTGATGAGCTCGCCATACAAGCCCATACAATGGGCAGATACATCGCTGGCAGTTGAGCTGGCTGTGTCTGCAAAGGGGCAACCACGAAAACGCAAAACCGAACCAGATGTCCAGCCTTAGCTCTCCGAAGAAAAACCAAAAGCCACCGCTGCGAGTATAGCGGGCCATCGCGGCATGCATCGTTTGCCCAGAAAACAGGCCAATCTGAGCCAAGCTGTGATCCTTCACGAAGCCAACCAAAATACAGGTGCCCCCAGCGCCCCTCCAAGTCTCCCAACAGTTCTTTAAACACCGCCAAAAGCAAACTCACCTGAAATTGGCCCAAACGGTGATGCTTAAGCCAACCCACTTGGGAAACTTATGGAACCCTGGCGTCCTTTTGGATCCTTTTGGCACCAAAGCACCCGGTCCAAGATCGCTGGCGAGCGTGCGCATCTGGCGCCCCCGGCAAGGAGAAGAGGCTTCCGACAGCGGACACCGCTGCAGCCGCAGCGCTGGCTGCAGCCTCGGAGAGCTTCGAGGATTCTTGGTTGCTGTTGACCCCCCTGCAAAAGGTGAATAACTGTTGGGGTTTCGTGGAAATCCCCTTGAAAGTTATTTTTTTGGGGGGTTTAATGGAAACACAACTTGACTTCCCCAAAAGTTAAAGTCTAAAGATCCAACCCAATAGCAGTCAAGCATAGGTGGCTACGTTCGCGAATCACAGGCTGCCCTGAGACCAAGTAACATGGAACGTGACTGTTCGGGGAAGGGGAAGGCCACCAACCAGCATGGAACGTGACTGTCTGGAGGGAGGGGAAGGAGGGGGGGGGGGGTTCTGGAACACAACAGGGGTTTCGGTAGAGCATGCTGGAGAGTGCGATGGTAATTGCCCTTTCTCTGAAAGGGAAACGGAACGGATACACACACATTTTGGGGGTCCCCAATTTTGAGACACACCACCACACAATTTAAAGTTAAGCTTGATTCCCATTACCATTCCAAATGCCTCCCCATAAATGGCTGGGGCTACGCAGGGTCAACGCTCAAGGCCGAAACTACCTTAGAGTCTTTGAAGGCTGCGATCCTCTGCGCACACTCACACAGAAATATGTTGGAAAAAACAATCGGCCGGGTGAAATAGGCCGTTTCTCTGTCTCCGTTCTACGCTGGTGCTTGCTTTTTCTCTCTCTCTCTCTCTCTCTCTCTCTCTCTCTCTCCCTCCCCCCCTCTTTTTCTTGGTTGGTGTCTCCCCTTTGAAGACCCAAGTTAAGCTGCTGTTAGACAACCAACCAACACCACGCACACGCAGTTCTGATCATAGTGGCCACGTCAACCCTAATTATTATTGTCTTTTGGGCAACGATTGGTTGCCGTACCCAACACGGCCGGCCCATGTACGATGATCGATTATGTATGTTGCCTCACTTTGACCGTCACCCAAACAGGGGGAGGGGGCGCCCAAAATGATAGCGTTCCGTTTGGTTTCCAATTCATCCACTCTCAAAAATAAAAAAGGTACACATCCCATACCATACCCGGACCCAATCGGCTTTGCCACAAGAGCACCTGCCTTCCGGCCAAGGCACAGCCCCAGCGTTTGACATCAAGTCCTGAAGCGCCGCAAGTGACTCGCAGGTGCACATGGCTGTGGGTCAAAGTACCCTAAATGGAGCCAATGGAGCCCTGGTGAATGGAACCAAGGACTAAAACCTGCGGTCCCCTGGTGGTTTGATGTTGACCCATACGCACATCATGGCGCGCACTCAGCACAACAACCCGCAACCAACAGGGAAAATACTCCGACCGCATTCGCAGCAAGCACTTATCGGGACAAATCGGAGGAGGACAATGCTTCCCAACCTGAGCTACTGCGTTGGAACAGATCCTGCAACCCGGCAGAGATACCTAGTCTCTATCTATCACAGGAGCTTTTAGGCAGGACCGCCCCAGGATCAAGTGCGAATAATTACCCTTTGGACACACACATACACACACACACACACGGCTGGGTAATGCTCCCGTTGCTCTTCTTTGAATCAACCCCAAAAGCGATAATTAGCTTTCAGCTTGGCACGTAGAAAGCTTGGATGCCGCCTTGCGACGTTCCGTCCTGCTCCCATGCCCACACTGCCAGCGGCGCCTTGCATGGCAGGTGCAGGGCAATCGCGGGCATCCTTTTCAATGTTAGCCCGAGTAGCTCTTTTTCTCATCATCTGGAGAGAAGGGCTACCCCGCAGTTGAATTCCAGGGCCCCTCCCGCCCCCTGCCCCCCTGCCCCCGAATTCGATTTCCAAGAGGGTGAGGATGTTTTGCCCAACAGCCTCCGCCTTGCGGCGCGAATTGGGCTGTTTCCGGAGCCTGCGGAACATCCTGAGACGACTCGGGGGCCGCAAAGAACTTTCAAATACTGCGTTCGATGCCAGGTCCAAATAGCTCAACCCGTCGCCCCTCGGTGGGTTGCGGCTGCGTTCGGCTCGCGAGCGCGTGCATGAAGCGACTTTTTTCCCCGCTGGCAAAGGCATCGTCTCACATCGCGTGTTGGCAGCCTGTGGTGGGGAATGCCGGGCAAAGGGCGGGGGTTGTGTCAAAAACTGGAGCCCCTCAAGCAAGATGCGCTTCTCCTCTTGAAGGGTGCCCTCAAAAAAACAAACTAGCTTTGTCTCTCGTGCTTTTGTACTATTGTTTTCGCTTGAACG
The DNA here is from genome assembly GCA_963377175.1 of Effrenium voratum. NCBI lineage: Eukaryota > Dinophyceae > Suessiales > Symbiodiniaceae > Effrenium > Effrenium voratum. The sequence goes on along the minus strand of CAUJNA010003394.1, from coordinate 83,985 downwards.
AGCGTGGAAAAATAGCACCCTCAAAAAGAACCCCAAACACCCCAGAAATCCCATCGCCCTGCGGGTCAGAAAGCAACAAGTGGATAAAGCGATCTGCTTGTGTCAATTCAGGAGCCTGACTGGAGCTCATCGAGCTCTCAAAATTGATCTTACAACCTGCGTAAGCATCGTTGCTCGATGTTGAGACACACCATCTTAATCTGCCCTCATTGGGAGGTGTATCGTTTCCCTTGCGTTGCCTCCTTCGAAGCACTTTGGGGTCCTGAGCCAACCAAACCAACGCATCACAATTCGACCCTCCTCACGCCAGCCTCCATGCTTGATTCATTAAATCATGCTCGAGGGGTTCAGCCTAGAAGGTAAAACACGGAACCAGGCATGCTCTTGAGTGATTAAGCAATCCATGAACCAGGCCTTGCCCATGAAACCGCATATTGAATGACTTCCACCTCAATCCAGCTCTTTCCTCCCCCAGCCCCCAGGCGGCCCTTTGCGGAAAGTTGGGTTTAGGCCACTGTGCGTGACACGAAGGGGTGCCCTTCAATGACAAACTAGCTGGAGTCATGAGAAACCACCTTGGCATCACGGAAAGGGAAATTCCCCTCAACTGTCCCAGAAACGCGCCCTCCGGCCCATAAAGCATCCCACTAGACATCCCTAGACTGCACTAGGCCCTTCAGTTTCCTTGAGGCAGTCGGGGCAGTTGCCCTCAAACTGTCCTCCCCTCCCAAGCCGTCCACCCGTCCCAACCCGCCCAAGCCGTCCACCAGTCCACCCACCCACCCGTCCCAAGGCCTCTCACTCCGCCGCCTTCTTGGCCAAGCGCCTCGGCCGGCTCAGCGGCTTCCGCTTCTCCTCCTCCGCGGGCACCTGCCGCTTCGGCGCTTCGGGCGACGGGCGCAACGCCCTTTCTTTTTGTTTGTCACCTGCGCGCCTTGGGGCAATTGCCATCGGTGAAGTGGGCTGGATCGGCGAAGTGTTCGACATCACTTTGTTTTTTTTCGCAAACGCTAAGGCCCCATGGGAAGTGAATTCTTGTCATTGCGTCATGCCAACAGTGCTGGCACTTGGCCCTGGTTGTCTCCTACCAACCCCTGATAAACACTCGTAACTAACACATGGAAAGACCCCGCAGAGTCCATCCATCGGCACAGGAATGAACCGCCCAAGCAAACACGCGAACAAACACACACAGAGAGAGAGAGAGAGAGATAGACAGACTCTCTTGTGGTACTTCCCAGAGGGAGGTAGCTTAATGTCGTCCGGATCTTTCCGCCATCTTGCGTGGATTCCACTTTTAAAGAAGAGACGGCTGACTCTTTGAAGGATTCAAAACGAGAAAAGGCCACGGCCCTTCTGTGCCAACATATCTTTCGAAACTTGTGATCGGCCCGTAGTCCGCCCATGTTCATGCGACAAGCAAGTCAGGTGAGTCAAAGCACACCGTGCAAACAAAGGCAAGTCGAGTAGAAGCAACAGCGAGAACAGCATCACTTTCTCCGGTTGGGGAACTCACGGCTGAAATCACACATTTCACTGCAGGTACACGTGGGTGATCACAGCCCACGTCTACCACACACACACACACACACGCGATATATGTATATTTCATGTATACGAGACAGTACAAGTTGGCAACAATGCGAAACATGTAGACAATCGCCATGGGCGAAAATGAGGACACATGTAAGCCCCATGTATGGACATATTAGGAGGCACCCTGGTAGAACAAGGAAGCCCTTTCGGAAAGGGTGGAATTCGCTAAAAGGTAGCATTCTGCTACCCCACGCCAACCAACAGCAACCAACGACAATTGAACGCCCGAAGGAAAGGACGCCTGTTGGGCCCATAACAAGTGAGGGCATTCGCTACAATAAGTTAGGGGGACCCCCCAAAACGTGATTGTCCACTGGCTTTCCTTCAAACAAAGGGCACCCTCAAAAACAATCACAAGCAAAAAGACAAAGACACTTCCACCCACACACACACCCACACACACACACAACTGTCCCTTGCTGCAAGCGATCAGGACCCGTTGCTTAGAACTGCCAAGTCGCCTGGGTCCAGGTCTCCAGCTGCGCCGGCAGCTCCAGCACTCGGCCGTGCGCCGGCGCCAGGCGACGGCTCCTCGAGGATGGATGGCTGGCTTTTGGCTTTGGTCGCCTTTTGGTTGGTCAGCTTTTTTTGTTTGAGAAAACAGCCTGGCAGCAGAGTCCGATGCTGTGGATGGGAAAAATCCACGCAGTTGGTAGGTGGTTTACCCAGTTTTATGGCGGACTCGTAAGGTCTATTTTAGCAACTAATTACCATCTGTTGGGCTACTTCCTTTTTAGGGTTTGCGCCTGCAAGGGACAATGACAAGGCCTAGGGGAGCTCTTTCTCTGGATGGAGGCATTGAATTGCAGAGCAAATGACACAGTGCTGTGCTGGCCCCCCGCAAAGTGAAATGCCATCTGCATCCGCCTGAAGGAGAGTTTGTAGAACCAAATCCGGCAAAGGTCGTTTCCTCAGACTTGGGTTCGCGTCGGTGATGTTTGTTTGCAATCCACAGTTCAAGGCTGGAAGAGCCTCCCAACAAAGAAGGGCAGCGCTGAGGTAGGATGAATGCCAGTCCTTGCAGATCATCAGAAAGCACATGCCAATCTAACCACCATCAGGTGCCATGAAAGGTCCAAAACATCACATTTGACAAGGGTCTAACACATCGAGTGGTCCAAACGTTTGCCCAACAACTGGGCCAAACGCAATCGGAGCGAACTTGAGAAGGCAGGGCCATGTTTCGCTCAATCGGATTGGCTCCTACTGGCCGGTGGCCATCTAGTTGAACCCCAGGCGACACTTTTGCACGGCCCTGTGGCTGAAAAAAGGAAGGCCGGGCCCCAATGAGTGTGGGGTGCTTGTTTCAAGAAAAGTCCAAGATGAAAGTGCGCCATTCTCAGGCAGTCTCCTGTTTTGAGGGCTACCTAATACAGCAGTTCCTGAAAGGCTGCATCCAAACACCACCTGCGACCCTGCACTCATGCTAGCTCCTCCAGCAGAGAGGTTAGAATAAGTTGGCACCCTTTTTTTGTGCAGTCTATTTTAGTAGGGGAACCCTCCCAACCAAAAAGGTGAGAGAAAGGGCACCTAGCTGGGGGACCTAGGTGTAGACCCACTACTTGCAGCCAACCCCCACCTGGAGAAGGTCAGCAGCGAAGTCTCCGGCGGCAGCTGCGCCAAAAGGCCGCAGGCATCCTGCCGGTCACGTGCGAACGGGTGAAGGATTTTTGTCCGCCACTACTGAGGGTGGATTCCCTTGCGGAAACTTGCAACTTGGAGATTTCTGGGTGAATATGCATATATATATATATAATATATATAATATATATATATATATATGTAATATATATATATATATGTGTGATTCCACCCACCTGAAATAAGGTGGTTGGGGGGCTATTCCCACATAAACCACCATTTGGGGTGAGGTCGTGTGAGGTCGGTTTAATTCACCCAGATATTTGCAAAGCTGTAGGATTCCAAACCCAACCCCCTTGTTCCCCCATGGTCGGCCCCCAACAAAAGAGCCAGGGGAGCCGGGATGTCGCAGTTGCAACCAGTGGCCCTGCTGGCAAAAGGGGTCCATGTCATTTTGGTACATGGAGTGCCCATGTTCAAAAGTTTCCCCGACCAAACAGAAAGATCCCAACTGAGAGCCCTTGGGCCCCCCACACGTCCACCCTCCCACCAGCTAGTAACATGGGTTTGTGCACAGACCGCTGTAGAAAGACCACTTTCCTCTTACCAAGGGCCTTTTGGCACAAACCCATGTTGGTGGGAGGGTACCCCCGGCGCCTTGTCAGGCAGCGAGGCCAGGGGCTCGTCCAACACCGCCAGGCGTGGGCCCCGGAGCAACACACGCGCCAGCTGCAGGCGCTGCTGCTGCTCCAGCGACAGCAGCTCCTGGAGGAAGAAAATCCCTTTGGACCAAGGCAACCATGGCTAGGTGCCAGTAGAGAGGATAGAATAAGGGTGCCCGTTTTGTTTTTTGTCTATTTTAGTAGGGGAACCCTCGCCCAAATTGGGTAAAAGGGCACTATTGGGGGACCTAGATGGTTGAAACCATATGGTTTTGTTGGAATTTCCAGGAAGCTATCAACTCATTCCGGGGCTTAGGTGCAGATTTCGCCCATCCACACCGCGCCATGCCTGGGCCAGGGGACTGGGCGCCCAGCTGCTTCATGAACCACTGGTTGACTCATATGGCCATGGCTCAAAATCCAAATCGGTTAGCCCCCAGTGAACCTCCCAACCCCCACTAAAATAAACCAAAATGGGTGGTGAATTCACCTACCCCAAAATGGGATCCCATTGGTTTTGACCAACATCTACTTGTGCATGCCGCCGACCTAGTGCAACGTGCAATCGACCTCGTTGTTGAGCGTGGCTGACCTTTGGTTTGGCTCTGTAACCCTTTGAGTCCCGTTGGTCAACGCAACTGTCTGTGTGGATTGTAATGATCCGGATCCTAAGAAAAGCAACTTCATGGGAGCTCGCAAAGCAAATCCCTTTGAAATGTAAGGTTGGCATAATGTGTCCAGACATTTCCTATTCTAGGTCCTCCAGTAGAGAGGGTAGAATAAGGGTGCCCTTTTTCCGGTAGTCTATTTTAGTAGGGGAAACCTCCCAACCAAAAAAGGTGAGAGAAAGGGCACCTCTGGGGTAGAAACTTGGTCATCACGACTCTTCCTTTTTGAAAGTTGCGGGAAGGACCCATAGGTGGCCTTTTGGAAAAATGGATGGCCCTGGTAAATGGAATAACCCCCATCTAAACCAGGGCCCTCTGCTTTTCAAGCAAACTAACCAAAAAGGACACCTATGGAAGGACCTTTCGAGTGGTTTCAACCGCCGGCGCGGCTTCGGGTCTCCTCCCACTGGCTCACGCGGTCCGGGGGATGGTTCGCAAGGAGCGGGGCCAAGTCGACCATGTGCAGGGCAAGCTCAACGTCTCCTCGACTTCACCCAGTTTCGACCAACTTAGCCCCTGAAATGTAGAGAATTGGGAGGGGGCCAGACTGATTTTGGTACCAGACTGATTTTAGTATTTGGGTGGGGGTTGGGGGAGGCTGCCCGGACTAATTAAACCAGGCTTCGCCCTGGACATTGCATGCCACAATATGTAACCTAGGTATCTATGCACCTAATGCATCTATCACTCTACTTGTCTTTTTATAAAAACCAAATTAAGTACATGTACATGTATCATGCAGGGGCGACATATGTCATCAAACGTCGGGCCGCGGGCGGGTAGTTTCCTTTTGGCGCTCTCGGCTCCTTGCGGCGCCTGGGGGTAGCACAGCAGCTGTCGCAGGCTCAGCGGGGGGAAATCGAAGCCCTGCACAAAGGTGGCGTCCGGGTCCTTCTCGATGCCTGGAAGGAGCCCGGGGCAAAATGATCTCCGAATGAACTTCTCCGTGGCTCTCCGCTCAGCGAGGGGATTAACTTTTGGTAGTTTAAAGTCCAAACATCCAAGCAAAATGCACCAAAGGAAACTTATCCTAATCTTGGGTGCTGTAGATCCTGCAAATAAAAGTTAAAGTCTAAAGATTCAACCCAATAGCAGTAGAGTAATGAAACTCTACTTGGACGTTCGGCCGGGTTAGTAAGTGGTTAGCCACTTGGGGTATAACCTACTTATGAGTAAGTTGGGCCAGTTGTAACTGGATTATAAAGCTTACTGACCACTTACGAAGTTGGCGGGGCACCCAAGTATATTATTCCAATTCTATTGTGTCAGTTCTAATTTAAGACATCCTAGTTGACCCAGATGGACAGTAGATGGCACTATTACCTCGTGTCCGCAAGCAAGGATGATGAAAACAAACGAAATGGGAAGGCTGTGCCGTCTAGCTGTCCGACGAAAGGGGTCATCTACCTCCCCCCCCAAAATGTGGTTCCCCTTGGCTTCCCACAACGCCCAAACAGGTGTCCTACTACTATCCATCCCCAAATGTGGCTTCTACCACAGTTGCAGGACATCCCTGCTACATATCTGTTGCCGAGCATCATGCCAATGGTTGAAGTCATCTTGGTCGAAGAGGGGTCCGACTCGTTTTCACAACGCCATGTTCTGCGTGTAAAGCTATCAACACCCTAAGAATCTTTGGGGTGTGCATTGGAGAACCCGGGTCCTGCATTGGAGAACCTGGGGCCAAATACTGTGCCTGAGAGAGCCCGGGGGTGTGGGGGACACAGTGCTGACGCCCCGACGCCCCGACGCCCCGAAGGATGCATATTCAAGGGCCATGAGACCATCATAAAAAGTGTTTTGCTGTGCAGCTGGCGCATACTCTACGCGTGTTTTCAGCAGCGCTTTGAACAGCTTCTTTTTGTTGTCCAGTTCTGTTTGCATGCTGCCACCCGCTTCCAGCCCTCCTCTTGACAATGATTGCCGTTGCTTTCTCACTCGTTCCAGCGCATTCGATGACTCGAAAATTTACATCCCACACCGTTCCACCGCTTCTGTCCTTCAAGCCTTTGATTTTAACGTTGGCAAGCTCCGGTGCTTTCTGAGATTTCCGACGCTTTCCAACCCTTCCCAATGTTTACGATGCCTCGCGTCGCTTTGCAAAGTTGCAACGCGCGTGTTCCAATTCCTCACGCTGCCTGGCCCTGTTCCGCCAGTGGCGAAACAAACATGTTGACTAGTCATTCCACCTTTTGCCTGCCAAATGTGTCACAGTATCATGCTTGGGAAGGTTCGTAATTAACACCTCGCAGAAACAAACTGCTCCACCCCTGGTCAAACATCTACGGAAGCGGAGTCAATGACCAAACCAGTTCGAAGCAGAACGCAGCAACAAAGGGGATCCATTTGCTCTTGTACTCTGGCAGGCGCGTGACGCGGCATTGAGCGAACGCGAGTTTCTCACGAGCAATTTAGGTCGGTAGCGTTGCTTTGGTTAAGCGCACATATTCCAACACACTGGGTATATCGGACTGGTTTGTTTCTGCCAAGATCTGTTTGAAACCCAACCTTTCGATATTTCCCATTAAGGGTTTGCCAGGTATTGCATCAGTGCATTCCAGCTGGAGTGTGCCGTCTAAAGGTCAAGCTTTTGCGCGTGTCTCCTCCTTTGGTAACGTACCCACGTGACCCTGGCTCATCAACAGTACACTTAGCCAAAGCAATTGCTTGTTGCCAAGCCAAGTGCCTGTGGGTCCACGCTGGAGCACTTGCGTGTGTGTTTTGGGCATGAGCTATATGCGTGGCGGTGGTAATGTTTCTTTGACTGCGGGGGCGGTCAAACTTTTGCGTCGGAAACGTCGGAAAGCATCACAAAGCATCGGAAAACGTCGGAAAGCATCGGAAAGCATCGGAAAACGTCGGAAAGCATCGGAAAGCATCGGAAACGTCGGAAAGGGGGTGTCAAAATTGCAAGGTTTTGACGCCCCGTGACGCCCCAGCCGTCGGAAAGCATCGGAACGCGCCGGAAAGCGCCAGAACGCGTCGGAAAGCATCGGAAAGAATTTGAGTTTGAAAGCCTTCAGGCCAAAGGCCCCAAATAATGAGGTCTTGGGCTCCTAGGGTTAGGAGATATACTGGGTGCCCCTGTGTGCGCGTGTGTGTGGGTGTGTGTCCTTTGCGATGCTTTGTGTGTATTAGCATCTCGCAACCTTTCTCGGGTGGTGTTTGTTGTTGCTTCGATTCTGTCAAACATGTTTAGTGGAAATGCTAAAGTGAGCGAAGGGTCCGTGATTGGTCCATCGTTGCCACTGGCAAAACGCGCAGAATAAGGGAGTAAGCCCGAACCGGAAAGTACAGCACACATCAGTACCTTCGCTTCGCATATGTGTAAAGTTTGAAGCAAGTTCTCATCTGCACCCCGGAACCGGCTTCTACTAGACAAAGATTGGTGTGACCATGTTGGACTTGTCTTCAGGCACGCATCGTTACACCGTTACCAGCGCTGCTGGAAGGTGATATCAGTGATAAAAGTTCGCGTCAGGTAATCGACGCAATGATGTTTAGCACGTAAGCCTATGATTACTATGTGTTCGATTTTGGCCCAAGAAGCGCTGTCAAAAAACAAGAGGTCAACTTAGGCAAAAAGCGCAAGCTCATTTACTAGGTTGGCGGGCTCGCAATTTTCTATTCCCCACGTAGAGAACTGCAAACACCTGGTCAAAGATAAACCCAGCTAGTTCAGGGGATGTGCTCTTTCTGTTTGCAGTTTTCAGCATTCCGGCTCTAAAGGCCCAACTTGGTTTTGCTTTTGACGCAGCGGCCTTAATGCTTAAGCGTCAACGCATTGAGAGAGACATCTCCGAACATAGCGTGAAACAGAGCGTAGGTAGTCGGAGCTTACCCTTCAACTGCAGGCGACTCTTGTGAGAGCGAAAGCGAAGAAACAACTTTGCATATATGGTTGAATGCTTGATATGTTGCAAGTCTGTGTGGCTGGGCGCCTAAAAGTTTCTGCTGGAATGCTTGCATTGCACTGTCACGCGCAACTTTGCACTCGGAGCTTTGGGCCCTCACTACGACACCCCGGGGGTGTCCCTGTGACAACCCTATTGCCTCTGGGCCTCAAGAACACCTTCCCCCACACCCCGCAGCTCTACGACACCCCCAATGAAGTTGGGATGCTTAGGGCAGGAGAACATGCGTTCCAGCCACAGCAAGAGCCAAATCAAACCAGTAAGACTTCCAAGTGGCACTGCCAAAACAGCAGCAAACACGCTGGAACGGGCCTGCGTGCTCCAATGGACAAACGACCCGCTGGTTTCCTCACCTTTTCCCCCGGGCGCGTCAAAGCCAGATCTGCAAATTCAGCGTGCAGTGATCCGCCGGCGTTAGATCGCAGAAGGTAGAGCCGAAGGAAGTTTCACGAATGAACCTGTGCATACCTACCACGGTCACATTTCCCAGTTGCAACCCACAGTTCAAGCCACACAACCAGCTTACCAAGGCATTCGTGTTCAAGGTGGCGCTGCAAAGAGCGCATCAAAATATGCCGCGCCTGCGGCAATGATAATTTTCATGGATGCCCGTGGAATGCAAACTCAAATGCACAGAATTTCCGGGAACAAGCGACGACCAACCTTGCGGGCCAAGGGCAACAAAATGAAACAGCAAAGAAACGCAACATGAAACCACAAGGCCAAGCTGCTGCCGGACACGTGGCTCCAAAGTCCAGCCAGCGCTCGCAGCAACCTGAGAACCCGTTGCAATCAGCTCCGATATCTCCCTGCAGTCTCAAGTTCCATCTACCTAGTCAAGGGGAAACTGACATATGGAATTATGCCTGTCATCCTCCTCGCCATATGTGAATTTTCCTTTGCCAAGATTGGACCGAAGTAGAAGGAGGGCACCTCTCACCTCGAACACATCCAACATCAACCTGGGGAAGACAAAGGTAACAAACCACAAAGCAACATACGTTGTGGGAACTCCAGGCGGGTGGGTGACCAAGTGGCCAACTGGCAAACTGGCAAAGTGGCCAACTGGCAAACTGGCAAATGCAGCAACAATGATGCGCTGGATATCCCCTAAAGCGGCTCCAAAATGGTGAAACACCGAGCGGCGGCCAAAGCCGTTTGGCTGCTTGTACGTTTGCACGACTTTCTAAGGATGACTCATTGTTTCGCCAACAATCCCCCATCCAAAAACCAAAGCGCGTCAGGATTCGCCGTCCCAGCCACCGTAACGAGTTAGAGGTTCCCTGAACACAAGAATGGTTGCTTGGGGAGAATGGTCCGTTCTCTTGGAGTGCAAATCCATGCACAGTTTGACCTGCGATTGTGAGAGCCAATGAGCGGACAAACCTGCCTCAGGCCATCCACAGTGGATGGAATCTCAGTTGATGGATGACGGAACTTGAGCAGGGATCCTTACATTATACACCTGAACATTGCCTTGTAAATGGTGGTTTCCCTGTATTTTGGTGGAAAAAGCCATGTTTCAAATGGTTGCAAAATGTATCTTTTAAGGAGCCCTGTTGAGACAAACCACTCAACTGGTGTCATTGCCAGGTTTCATTGCCAGCGCGTCATTTCCGCCGGAGGGCGTGGAATCTCTTCAGTTGGAAAGCGAGCCAAACCAATCCACGCCCACCGGGGCGAGAAACACAGAAACCCTACCCTGGAACATGTGCATGGCGCACGTTGCCCAGTGAACCTGGTTAAAAGGGGACTGATCTTTTAGTCTTGGTCCTGTTCAGTCGAACCCAACAAACAAATCCTTTAGAGGGTGCCATCAAACAACTTGGATGACCAGCCCATTTTGGAATGTTTGCACAACTCTAATTAGTATGGCCGCTACCTGTTCGGGGTGGTCATCTTGGAGTCGTGTTGCTGGTGTTGCGTATGGGAGGAAGGAAGAACCCCTACAAGGGATCCGGTTCATGACTTCGAAACCCGTGAAATTCCCTATGGAGAAATGCGTTGTCTCGGCCAAAGCACAAGGACTTCCCAGCAGAGGCCGGCAGCACCACCAAAAGGCGCTCTCCCGCAGCCACCTCCAAGTTGATGTTGTCCAGCACGGTCCTGCCAGGTTTTCCCCAGCCCCATCCTTTGAAAGTGCGTAAAACAACTATTGCTTGAAACAACCTCCTGGATGCTTGCCAAAAGCTGTGGAAAATGCTGTTTTGCCTCGCCTCTTACAACACAAAGCAATATCCTGATTTCCGGCCAAAACAAGTGCAAAGCCCAGAAACTGGGGAACGTGAGCTTTGCGTCACGGAACCTTGGTGGAACCAATGCAGTCCCCAAAGCCTCCATGCTTCTTTTTAAGCGTGCTCAAGCACTCAACTAAGCCGTCAGGGTCAAAATCCAGACTAGTCACTAGTCACGATCAGAACCTAATGACACCAGCAAACCTTCAATTAATTATCTGTGTGGGTTTGTCCAGGAGGCTCACAGGAGCCTTGCCTGCCCAAGCGACATGCAAAGACTAGATCAGCCAGCCTTTTCAAAACCTCAACAAAAAGTGTATATGCCAAACCAGGCAAACTAGGCGTGACCAACAAATTGTGGCCGTCGATGTTTGGCTGAAAAAGATACCCTCAAAAAGCAACACACACACACACACACACAAAAAAACACCCAATGGACCGAAAAGGAACCCCCAACACTTGGTCCACATCTGGGGTGCACACAAAACGATCATGTTCAAATTCTGCTTCACATTCCGCCTACCCTTGGGAGACCGCAGAAAGGTTCCAAGCTCGATTCACTTTGGGCCGCCGGTGGCCGTGCCGGGTGCCGCCTGCCCTGCGGCGTCTTCACCGCCAGCGCCACCGCCCGCAGCGCCCAGCCGTCCGCGCCATTGGGCGGCGGGTTCGGCGGCGAGCCTGGGCCAGGTGGCCCCACCGCAGCGGCCTGGGCGCAGAAACCACGGGGACCTGGCAACTGGGGACCTGTCTCTGAACTGTTTCTTGGGAACCTGTTTCTTGGGGGGTCCCGAATCTGAAAAAGAAAAAAAACAAACTGGGAATCTGCTTCTGGACTGGGTTGCGTTTCCCATACGCAAGAAGGTAAACGCTTGTGTAGCTTTATGTGCTGCTTCTTGACATTTGCTTCCACAAGGTCTAAGGCGCTGCGTATTTAAGGTCACACCAAAGACCAGTCATCTTTTGGGGTTGACCATTTGAAGGGGATGGCGTGATCCCCCTGCAAGCTGAGAACGCTGGGTGATGCTGGGTGACTCGGCAATTCAGTTCCAGGCTCATTATCACCCAGAAAGCAAAGCAAAGCAAAGCAAAGCAAAGCAAATGCGAATTGTGTGAAGCAAGCTGAGAAAAGCCAATCAAAACAGAGCAAATCACAGCTGGAACTGGGATGGTAAACCTCTGCACCATGGCCTGTCGATGCTCAATCTTCCAGTTCACAGCAATCGTCAACACCCACGAATTCATACCATGTATGCCTGGTGGATCCAGGGCACTGATCGTTGAAATCCTTGCTTTCACCAAAATGGCGTACAGCAACAACCTGTTCTGCCACAGATCCCCCGCTAAAAGTGAATAACTTTTAGTGGGTCAGATGGAAACTACCACTAAACACTAAGAGGCCAAAAAGCTAAGGAACCGGATTGCTGAGAGCCACCAAGGAACAAACCACAACAATCACCGCCGCCCACTGGGCGAAAGTCGGGGGGCCTGCGCTTGAAGCGCTGCCAGGCGGTTGGCGGCCACACGCCAGCCTACAGCCTGACAGGGCATTTCTCACTTGACGTGGGTGACCCCGTTGTACCTTTGCGGATTCCCTCACTCATGCATGGGCTCCCTTTCGGATGCGAAACGCACCTTTGTCCTTGGACGTAGGCCATCGGAAATGCGTTTGCCTTGAGCCGGTAAAATGGGTCCCCTGACTGGTTGGCCGGCGGCCTCCCACGCTGATCCCAGAGGGAAGCCGGCGTGCCTGCTCGTAGGCTGCTACTGGGAAGGTCAAGCTTTGAGACACCCGCTCCACGATCATGCGCAGCCTGGACGTGTTGGAGCCGAATCCATCCGACAAAAACCAAGTAACCCAACCGGCCCAGCTTGCATGCATGGAATACGGAATCAAATTACAGCACCGCCTCCATCTCAAAGAACGTTTTTTGACAGGGCACCAAAGAGGATGCAAATCCTGAAGGCACGTCATTCGCGCAGCTTTCGCGGAATCCAGCTGATTTGAAGGGTGGGTTGTCAAAAAAAACGACTGCCCAAGCTGGATTCTCGAAACAGCTGCTCGTATTACTCTTTCACAATTGAAACACTGCAGAAATCAAGTCGCAATAAGGTGATGTCTGGGCTGTTCGGCATGGAGGACTGGCCAAGCCTAATCTTTACAGGGAAGCCACAGTTTCAGTCCGGGGGAGAGGGGGGATCAGCTTATTTTGGCACATCAGCCGCTGTGAGTTTAGCTCACTGAGCTTGGTCACTGTTCCTTTTCTTCATGGAATTCATCAGGCAGCCCAGGTGTGGGACTGGTGTGGGTCTTTGTCTTGAGGTTTACCCTCCCACCAACTAACATGGAAGTGCAAAAGGACCCTTTCCAAGAGGAAAGTCGTCTTTCTACAGCCTGTGCACTTCCATGTTAGCTGGTGGGAGGGTACCCGGTTTGGGTGATTTTTTAAGCTGTTGCCAGCTTCACATCTCCGGGACCCCAAAGGCGAGCCCTCCCAAGCGCGCGGAGCTCGGCCCGATCTCAGCCCGATCTCAGCCCGAGGCGCTGCATCAGTTTTCCCAGGTCCAGCGCCCCAGTGAAGTAGGCGGGCGCCAGCAAGACGAAGGGCACTACGGTGCCGTACTCCTCGTACCTGGGAGCTACTTAAATGGCTAGGTCCTCCAGTAGCGAGGTTAGAACAAGGGTACCAACTTTTTCTGTAGTCCATTTTAGTAGGGGAACCCTCCCCAAAAAAGGGGGCAAAAGCGCACTAGATGGGCCCTTCTTTTTTTCGAGAATATGCTGTTTCGGTGGCTTTTGGAGAGAACCCGAACTTGTCTGGGGGGTTCCCCTAGTTGAAGACCGGCCGAAAACCAATTTCCGTGTAGAATTATCCAAAGTAGTCTAGTTGAGTGCATTTTAGAAACACCACTAGTGGCAGGCCGAATTCTCAGCCTCCAAGCTGGGGCATCCTCAAGCTCAAGGGGCAACTTAATTTGCTTGCCTTGCCACCTGCCTTCGGACAAAAACGACAAAAACCAAAACAGCCAGGCAAAGCCGCGTAGCAAGCCTCCGCCCTCAAGCTTCGCTACCATCGTTCTTCACCCAGTGACCAAACAAAGGTGATGCCGATTCCATTCAGTATTGGCTCAAAGGTGTTGTGGAAATTATCTCGCATACACAGCTCCGAACACATGCGCCGATCTCGTTGATAGAGGCAAAAAACACCCTCCAAACAAAAATAAAAGGAAGCAACCCACTAGAGGCCTGGCTTTCCAAAACAACTTCTAAAGGGTAGCCTCAAATAAAAACAAAGGCACTCTTAAATGCTCGCAGGGCGCATCATCTTGAAGAAGTTCAGAAACTTGGCGACGTCAAACTCCGCGTAGGACACCCGCTTCATCACCTCGAAGCGCTCTTGGAGGCTCCTCGGCCGCTCGATGTTTGATTTGTTCAGATCGCCTCACTTGCCCGAAGGCTCCAATTCGATTGATTTAGGGCCTTCAAGCAACCTGGTTTTGAGATCCCAACCACCTCCGGGGTGTCCAATGGAGGGGTCGGGTCTTCCATTGAAAGCCCCAGGAGCCTCTGGGTGAAAAGGATATGGAAGAAAAAGGTCAAGATTTGGGGACCTTTGACCAAGAACGGACCAAAAAGGAAAACGGGAAGGTTAAGAGGTCGGTTTTGAATCAGAACAATTGATCCTTGAAAGGCGGCACAACACATAGGCCAGGTACCAACGAGAGGCTCAATGATGGACCCCCCCTGCCTCGTGCGCTTGGGGCAGCGAATGCTTGGCCGAGAGCGGGCCCCCTTGAGTAGGTCAGCACCAAGGTTTGCCTTGTCCAACAGATCTGGGGAGAATGCTTTGACTTGCCCAACTTGCAAATAAATTAGTTGCTTGCAATCGGCCAAGAAGGGAACTGTCCTCCTGACTTGCCACCCGCTTGGACGAGGCGAGTAGCCAGAGAGACTTGAGTCATTGAGGGCCCGTCAAGCCAAACTGGAGGCTTTGACCAAGGGCCCAAAACGAGAAGCCAAAAAGTCAATTTTCACGAGCTACATGGGTCCCCTCAAGAAACCCGCCAAGGATTCCTTCCATGCAAGCTTGTCTACAAGCAAAGGGCTCAGCGCTGTGCGCCAGAAATATCGCCTCTTGGGCCATCGGCCATGGAGCGCACAGTTTCCTCTCAGCGCCTTTCTTGCCGGGGCACTGCGCGAGGTGCGGCCCGGCTTGCATCAGCGCCAGGGATTCCGCCTGGACATCCGGACATCCGGGACCCGGATTCCGGATCGACCCCAGTGGCCCAAAGCCAAAGTTGACCCAGCGCCAGTGGGGAGTGGGGAAGTGGGGTGGGGTGATTCTATAGGTGTCCTTTTTGGAACATAGATGGGTTTCCCTGGTAGATGATTGAACCGCCAGGCAAACCAGGAATCGCCCTCTACTTTTAAACCAAACCAGCCAAAACAGAGACTTATGGGGGTGATGTTAAAGTGGCTCGTCCACGCGACGGTGTCACTTTCAGGAGGTGTTTTTCTGGATGTGGCCCTGAAACCCGATTTTCCACCACCACGCTCAGGCTCGCGAGCCTGACATCGAAATCCCCGTGGGCTGGATGGTTTTCTCTGAGTCAAGGGCATCCCGGGCTATCCTCTTGTGCTACGGGTGTGGAAGGCGGCCACTTCTCGGGCCAACTTCGGAAAAAATCAGGAGGACCACACTCATCCGAGAACCCCTCTAATTGTCCCGTATGATGAACCCCCCTCGGATGGGAATTGTCATCTGATGACTTCAAAGTTGAGGTTTGGCGAGCACCGGCCTTGTCTCGCGCGTGCACCAGCTCGGATCTGAAGTTTGCGTTGGCTGACTCCCCCGCCAAGGATAGCGGGATCAGACTGCGGCCGATCTTGTGCGTGACAACGGCCCCGAAGATAGGCCAAACCAGCACAAAGCCTCTCAAGCAACGGCAGTGGGGCCAAAAAAGCGGATCTCGTAAAATTATCGCACGGTGGGCCAAGGATAGCCAACCCCTAAAAGTGACCCTGAAAGCCTCTCAAAAGCTTCACTTTAGGGACCCAGGGCAACGCCAAATGGTCGAATAGGGGGAATGCCCATCGCTCTTTCACCCTTCTGGCAGCTGATGAGCGATGTTGTGCAAGTGATGCTGACTGACACCAAGGCAAAGGTATTGCGTGCGTCAGGGCAAGAAACACCGAAAAGCTCCTTACCTAATTTCGGTCTACCTCATAGGTACTGTACCTGCAACTTATCTCCAAGCTCAGGTCAGGTTCCGTGCCAGGCTGTCTCAAACAATCTGCCAACCGGT
This sequence comes from Effrenium voratum, assembly GCA_963377175.1. Taxonomy (NCBI): domain Eukaryota; class Dinophyceae; order Suessiales; family Symbiodiniaceae; genus Effrenium; species Effrenium voratum. Next base: position 68,026 of record CAUJNA010003394.1, on the reverse strand, counting down.
CAACCCCCACCAGCTCCTCAAGCGGTTAAACTGAAGACCTACGAACTGAGAAGTTGTCGAGTAGCACAATGTGTTCCTTTTTCTTTGGTGGGGTTCCGCACTCAACATGGCAAAGAGCAAAAGGATATGTCTGGGTCCTCCAGAAGAGAGCTTAGAATCAGGGTACCCTTTTTTCTGTTGTCTATGTTAGCAGGGGAACCCTCCCCCAAAAAAGAAACGGAAACAGGGCACCACTGGGGGACCTAGATGTTCTTCCAGGGGCCGGGCAACTAGGGAAATTAACTTCCCTAGTTGCATCTAGAGACAGGTTCCGTAGCCCGGCGCCTAGAAGTGGTGCAGGAGCGGATCTCAAGAGAATGGGGAAGTAGATGGCCAACCTGGCCGTTTCTTGGCAAGCTGCTCCACACCGGGGTCGCACATGATCCACTGATCCACCCCCTTTGGCCTCCAGGGATAACAGGGATCCTTACATTATACACCTGAACATTGCCTTGTAAATGGTGGCTTCCCTTTAGTTGGGTGGAAAAAGCCATGCTTCAAATGGGCAAAATGTATCTTTTAAGGAGCCCTGGATACACTCATAAACATCTGGGGATCTGGCACAGAGGGATTTGATGCCCGACTGGGTGAACCTTGCGAACCCCCCCCCCAAAGCCATCCGGTCGCACGGAACGCATTCGGCTCCAGGACGCTTGGATTGCCAGGCGTTCCACTAGCTTCATTGTTTCACCATGATCAAAGTCACCGGAGTGGTGGGTTAAAGGGAAACACCCCCCCATTTTCTGACTTTGACCCCCAGAAACCGTCAAAATCATCACCCCAGTTCCAGCAACTTGAGCCAAGGAAAAATGAAGCCCCGAGCCCAAGCCCTCCAGCTCTCAAGCCCTCGACTTGAGATCTGGCCATGTCTGAGTGCTCAGTACGGCGCTGGAAACATCACAATAACACAGGCGCAAATAATGCGAACCCAGGCGGGTGCCCTAAATATGCTAGAAGCAAGGGAACGAGGAACCCGCCTCATTTACCGTAATTCGCCATGGTGTGGGCTGAGTGTGGTTGGCTCACTTACTGCTTGCGACTCTGCTCAAACATGTTCTCGTCTACCTAGATAGCTAAGTTGCTGTTTGTCTCTGTCACTTTGGGTTTTTGGGACAAAGTGGATGGAAAAAAGCAGCGACTGGCCATCCAGGTTCCCTTAAAAAAAACGCTTTGGAGGAGGACCGCCGTGAAACGAGTGAACCATATTCTAGTCAACCCTTATATATATATATAACCAAAAAACAACAAGCGCTGAGGAGACTCCAGGAACCGCGGCCCGCCGGAAGCTCCGCCCGGAGAAAACAAAAAAACGGAAGCGCGCCTCACCACGGAGCCGAGGCCACCGAAGAAAAGCTCCCGCGTGGATGACACGAACTCGTCCACGTCCTGGTCGATGCGCTGGTCCGGGTTGTCCACCTCCGGGTTTTCAGGCCATGGGGGATGGGGGAGGGGGGGGAGGGGTACGCAAGGGGTCGCAAAGGAGTACCTGAAGTCTCCATGACCCTTTTTTCCCGAAAGCATGGCGAAGGGTTCTTCCGCTGGGTTCACTTGAGTTGTTCTCATGAGAGTCATTACAAGGTGTCATTGCAAGGAATCAGCATCATGAAAGTCATTGCAAGGAGTCATTGCAAAAAGTCATTGCAAGGAGTCATTGCAAGGAGTGATTGCAAGGAGTGATTGCAAGGAGTCATTGCAAGGAGTCATTGCAAGGAGGTATTGCAAGGAGTCAGTGCTAGGAGTCATTGCAAGGAGTCATTGCAAGGAGTCAAGTGCAAGGAGTCATGCAAGGAGTCATTGCAAGGAGTCATTGCAAGGAGTCATGGCAAGGATTGCAACTTGCACTTGACTCCTTGCAATTGCAACTTGCACTTGACTTGCCATGCACTTGCAACTTGCACTTGACTCCATGCACTTGCAACTTGCACTTGACTCCATGCACTTGGCTCCTTGCACTTGGCTCCTTGCACTTGCAACTTGCACTTAACTCCGTGCACTTGCGACTTGCAGTTGACTCCATGCACTTGGCTCCTTGCAACTTGCAATGGCTCTCATGACTCCTTGCAATGACTCCTTGCAATGACTCCTTGCAATGACTCCTTGCAATGACTCCTTGCCATGACTCCTTGCAATGACTCCTTGCAATGACTCCTTGCAATGACTCCTTGCAATGACTCCTTGAAACAAGCAAGGAGTCAAGTGCAAGTTGCAAGTGCAAGGAGTCAAGTGCAATTGACTTGCGAGGAGTTAAAATCTCTTCTTAGGGCGGCGGGGTAGTGCCGACGACACTACACGAAAATCGACCCTCTGCGGGGATCGGCGTGGTCGAGGTGCAAAAACCCATGGTTTTTTGCGATTTCCCGCGCGACCCTCTGCGGGGATCGGCGTGGTCGAGGTGCAAAAACCCATGGTTTTTTGCGATTTCTAAAGTGCCGCGCGACCCTCTGCGGGGATCGGCGTGGTCGAGGTGCAAAAACTCGAGGTTTTTTGCGATTTCTGCGGTGCTCGCGCAACCCTCTGCGGGGATCGGCGTGGTCGAGGTGCAAAAACCGAGGTTTTTTGCGATTTCTGCGGTGCTCGCGCGACCCTCTGCGGGGATCGGCGTGGTCGAGGTGCAAAAACCGAGGTTTTTTGCGATTTCTGCTCGCGCGACCCTCTGCGGGGATCGGCGTGGTCGTTCCGAACCCTCTGCGGGGATCGGCGTGGTCGAGGTGCAAAAACCCATGTTTTTTGCGATTTCTGCGGTGCCCGCGCAACCCTCTGCGGGGATCGGCGTGGTCGAGGTGCAAAAACTCGAGGTTTTTTTGCGATTTCTGCGAAGCCAAAAACCCATCTGCGGGGATCGGCGTGGTCGAGGTGCAAAAACTTGCGATTTCATCGGCGTGGTCGAGGTGCAAAAACCCATCTGCGCGGGGATCGGCGTGGTCGAGGTGCAAAAACTCGAGGTTTTTTTGCAACCCTCTGCGGGGATCGGCGTGGTCGAGGTGCAAAAACTCGAGGTTTTTTTGCGATTTCTGCGGTGCTCGCGCAACCCTCTTTTGTTGTTCGAACTGGTCCTCGGGAGTTGTCTCGTGGTTCGCCTGCTCCCGGAACCGGCGGGTCGCGGGTTCGATTCCTCCCTGGTCCGCGGGCGGGCGTCGCAAGATGCAACTTGCATTTTAAAGCAACTTGCGCAGAGCAACTTGCGCAGAGCAAGTTGCACAGAGCAACTTGCGCAGACCAACTTGCACCGACCAGTTTGCGCAGAGCGCCTTGCCTAGAGCAACTTGCGCAGAGCTACTTGCGCAGAGCAACTTACGCAGAGCAACTTGCACAGAGCAACTTGCACAGAGCACCTTGCCTGGTGCTGTCTCGCGCTTGCTTCACGAATGCTTCGTGTAGGGAAAAAGAACGCATCCTGCAGCGTTGGGCCGACCTCGCTTGCGATGTTCTGCTTTCGGGCCAACCGTGGTCTAGTTTTTTAATGGGGTCATTACTAACCCAAAATAGTGGGGGCATGGACCCATTTTTCAAGGGTCATGGAGACTCCAGATAAACAGCCCACCTCCGGTGTGAGCTGCTGGGATCCTTGGCCCAAAACAGAATAAAACGGGGTGCAGGATTCGATCCGGTGGCAGGTTGCGGATGTGTGAACAAGGAAGGAGTCAAACATGAGCTTGCGGCCTAGGTTTGAGGCGACCTTTGGACTGAACATGGGGGGCTCCGTGGTCCATGAGCTTGGTGATTTCAATCTGGGGGCTTAAGATTGGGATGCCTGGGGCAAACAAAACCAAGAAACAGTTTGCAGCGCCTTAGCAGGATCATGAAAGGGGAGGGGTGCCCTTGGATTAGTTAGGCGATTGAATTCTGGAAGAACAGGCCAACCAATGGGTGGCAATCCTCATGGGGGCTTGGTTCCTGCCCAAACACTGGTACAGCAGAATCAGCTGAAAGGCAAGGACCAAAGTTACGGGATGTCTTGCTTAGCTGCCCGGTTACCCCATACCCGGCTTTTGGTTGCCCTGGCTGGCTCTAAGCCGAGCGTCCGCTGGGCAGGCTGGATCTGCTGCCTCCTATTTTCTTCTCGCCTGTCGATTTTAGTAAGAAGCAAAGATGCAACACGTTACCAAGCAAGGACTTTGTAGCTGGCCAACTCTTTGCCCACTTCGCCGGATTCCCTTTGAGGCATGGTTTGAGCGCTTGGCTGGGCCATGTGTGGACACTGGAAAACAAGCTGGAACAGGGCAAAAGCTCGACTTTGGACAACTAATTTGCATGACCACCTCAGCACACGCAGTTTATCCAGAATGTAACTCCTACTGCTCTACATACAGTTCTACTTTATGCTTTGAGACTTTCTAGCCTCCCAAAAGGGGGTCAAAGGGTCCCCAAAGGATCGTCATCCTGAACCTGGTGTCATCCAAAACGGCTAACATAGATGGCAATGATGGCACTCGTCCGACTCCCAGTTGGTTTCCAAGGAATCAAACCGCCATTCCTAGGGATGGGCCACTTGGGCCACAATGCATGCGACCGAAGGGAGGTCATGACGTGGGTGTGGCTCAAAATTTAAGGGCTGGTGTTACGCAAGTTTTGGTCTTTGTTTCCATCCAAGGGCCCAAAAATGGGTTCCACTTTTTGGAGCCACAGCCACGTCCCAAGTAGTTGAAAGATTCTCCGCCTGCTCCTCGCACTGCCGCATCATGCACATGGCGCCGCTGCCCACCCAGAGCCTCACTTGGGATACGACGGCGCAGTGGAAGCTTTGCCCGAGAAACTGACGGGAACTCGGAAATCATGCACCCCTGCGTGGTCAACAAAGTCTGTCAAAATTTAACGAAAATACCCCCAAAATAGTCCGCCAGGTGGAAAACGTGCCACCTGCTTTAGGTCCTCCAGTAGAGAGGTTCGAATAAGGATAACCCTTTTTTCTGTAATTAGTCTATTTTAGTAGAACCCTCCCGCACAAAAGGGTAAACGGCCACTACTGAGAGAGGCTAGTACTTTCACCCGACCGTCCCAAGCCAGGTCATTCGCGTCCAAGGGGCTGGTTGAAGTGCCTCGTCAGGTGGTCGCGAGCATGCAGGTGCCACATGCCGTTGAGATAGTCGCTGTAGGTGCCCACGAAGCCGGTGACCCCCGTGATGATGGCGAAGTCCCACAGCAAGCCTCGCAAAGGAACTGGGCCATGGGGGCAACATCCGGGCCTGGAAACTTTCAACATTTATCCGCAAAGGAACTGGGGGCCCCGAACCTCTGGGCCTGGAAACATTCAACGTTTATCCATCCGCTTTCTGCCTCCTGGTGCTAAAATGAGACATGAGTTGTTGTTTAGCATTCTGGGGGGCATGGGTTGGGTTACCTTTCCACCCCAAGCAGCTCCCTCGCTTGCTTGGGGTGTTCTACACCTGTGGGGGTCTTGATATATGTGCCACCTTTTGCGGGAGTCTGAAAGTAAACTGGCAAAGCGGCCTAAGTGAAAGGCACACCGCGCACACCCTTGCGCAAAGCTGTAGAGCATTCCAGAAAAGAAGCTGCCGGCTTCATGAAGGTTCAGAACCAAACGACACACATCACCAGTGACAGGCTCGGTCTGACTCGCAAGGCCCCTGAAGCCCACCTGCGTTTCTGCTTGATGCGCTCGCGCCCTTTAATGCCTAGATTTGGATGTTGGCAGGCGGGCCTCAACCTTTTGTTGCAGGTTGGCCGGTCACTTTGCAAGGGCCTTCCCTTTCCTTTCAGCTGCCAGAAGGCTGTAGAACTGCTTGGACTGGTGGTTCTGCAGGGCCGTCCAGAAGACGCCATTCCACTGCGTCAAGGCCAGGTCCACATACAAACCCACCCCCAGTAGGGCGACGTGGGCAGCGGCGTAGCCGGCCTCGCAGAAACAGAAACAGGTGAGTCACAATCAAAACCTGGTACAAAAATGGTGAACCCAGAACAATGTAAAGGATCAAGAAGGCGGATTCCCGCAGCTATTTCTGGTTGGGATCCTCCCTAACCTTCACCAATCCCCGGGTTTTGATTGTGGCTCAGCTGAGCGAACTCTTACATTCTCTTGGCTTGGTCTGGGCTTCCGAGCGCATTTCAGAGAGGTGGGCCCGGCCACGTATGGCTCAAGGACCTGAGTCGATTCGAGCAGCGCCTCATAGGATTGCGATTTCACAGCACTTTGAACCCAGGGGAAACCATTGTTGGTTGGTACTTACAGGGGAAGAATTAGCTTTAGGTTTCTTAGGTGGTGCAGGATTTCGTCCACAGTAGGATTTCTGGTGGAGTCAACCCTAAGACCACCAGCCCGGATGGACTAGCTAGCGCACCCAACAAGGAAAGAGAAGGCGGCGAGGTCGGAAAGATTCCAGACACGTTCTTAGAAGGGTTTTGGGGCGCGAACGCATCCCTTGCGCCAAGCGAGAAGCCCCCCACTGCGCTGGACGGGTGATGCGGTGATGCTTAGGGCGCGGCCTTCATGGCGCTCTTGAGGCTTGAGGCCTCAGGGCGCGGCGAGTCCACGCGGCTCCGAGGATCCAACTAGAAGTGAGTCAAACCTCTGACTGCCGCGAGACTGGGCTCAACGAACCTGCAAACTTTACCGGGGAGGCCAAGCTAGATGACCTTTGGTGAGCTTCGCTCGCCATAAGATGGGCAAATGATTTGAACAACTCTGTACATTTCCACAAATAGGTATACACTCTACAGCATGTGCAAAATCATATACATATATACACCCTTGTGTACCCTTGGCATGCTTTATTGCACAAAGCCAGGCCCCTCCAACTGGCCCTCCCCCCACCGAGGCCTCCTCCTCCTTTTCCGCAGCCTCAATGACCTGCCAAGTCGCTCAGGAGCAATGGCTTGCTTGACGGCAGAAGAAGCCATAGTTCCACACAAATTCCAAAAGCTGAAATATCAGATCCCCTAGGAAAGGACCTACAACATGCTAATTAAGCTCTTTTCCCTCTCCCCGCTGAGCTCGTCATAAAATTGGCATAGACATCCCAAACGTGCCAGCCTAGCAGCCGAACCGAAAAAACAACCAAGCTGCACGGCCAGAACATCAGGCAGAGATTGAGTCATCACAAAACCCCGGCGCGCAACAGGGCGACACTGCGGAATAATGGCTGAGTATGATTTTCGTACGTCGGAGCCTCAGGTGGACATGATTCACATTGGGGATGTCCACCAACCTCAAATTGTCACGTATGGTAATCCACATTGAGATTGGTCACTTTGCGCCGTGCTGTCTGGCCAGGCCTTCGGCAGAGGTGCTGACAAGTCAGTTTCCGCCAACCGGTACTTCGCAGAGTACCTATTGCTGCGCTACTGGGCTTGTCCTTAACCCTCTGCTACCAAGGCAGGCACGTGGTGCTGACGTTAAACATTTTTTGTTCTAAGATGAAACTAAAGAAAGAAGCCAATAGGGGTCCAGGTCCAACTTCTGAACAAACAACTATGATAATAAGTCTACCCCACGCCCATGGGAACAAATCAAAAGGGCAACTGTCCACACCCCAACTTCTGGTTGAAACTGCCTCCTGCTAAACGTTCAACGCAGCTTGTGATTGTGGCTCAGCTGAGATTATGTTGGGCCCCTGGCAGACTTTCGGCCCTATATTGGTACGAAGCCAAACGCCGAATTCAGTACTTGTCTTTTCAACATCCACAGCTTACCTCCTTTCCACTAACACAACAGCTACCAAAGATCCCTTTAAACGGGAACATGGGCTTACAAAGACCTCGAGATAGATTTCCACAGAACTAACAATGGGCGGCTGGTATGAAATTAAGGGGAATAGCCGGTTACGCGCCCCAAATACAGCCCGTGATATCTGATCCCGGTCCGGGTCACGGTACCACCGGGGGCTTTCAAGGGCCGAGCTGCCTGCTTGCTTAGCAAACGTATGAATTGTGGCACACCCACCGAATCGGGAATAACTATCGGGCATCAAAAACAGAAGCCGCACCTGGCTTGAGGAAAGCCAGCGCCGCTGAGGGAAATATCCATCTGGACGCCCCCTGATGGGCAACATGAAGCCCAAATTTTGGGCCCCCCCAATAGGTGATTTGGGCTCCTTTTTGTTGGGCAAGTCTGACCCTCACTTTGTAGCCTGAAAGGAGATAGCTGATTTGGGCTCCCTTTTGTTGGGCAAGTCTGACCTAGATGACTCTGACTGCCCCTTCGGGCCTGGGAAACTTTACGACGCGGCCAGGCGCACTCGAAGAAAGCGGCCAACATCACCGTGATGGGTGCTGCCACTAGGAAGATTGTCCTCGGCAAAGTGTGGGCAAGGCAAGCAGAAATGCGGACCTGAAGGGGTCTGTTGGTTGAAAGGGCCGCCCAAGGCTTCGGGGGCCAACAGTCGCCTATGTTTGGGGTGCCTGTCCTTGCCGGGTGTTGGGGGGGGGGGGGAGGTTCTATCCGGGGGGTCCTGCACATTAGACCTTTATCCTGAGTGGGGTTGTTCAATCCCCTTCTGAGGTCGCAAATGGTTTGGTGCAGCCACTGTTCCCAGCTTCCTTCTCTCAAAATGGGCGGCTTTCTGCTCTCTCTCTCCTTTGCACTGAGGCAGCAAACCATACCCTCAACTAAAGACACACTTGAATCAATGAGCCAAGCAACCAAGTTTGGCCACTGCACAGATTCGAATCCGAGGCACCGGTTCTCCGGGTTGTACAAGCTAACCCCGGGCTCCGACTTGGTGACAGCATCCGCCTCCTTACATCGCTGGTGGGTGTTTAACAATGAGTGCGGGGACGCAATGCCGTTCAAACATCGCAAGGAAAGGCTGGAACACACAAAACGAGAACAGGCCGCGTGTTCAAGTCGTTCTCGTCTTGTGAAGTTTGCTGGCATCCTCAAAGTTTGAGACGACTGTGGGTACATTTCCGAGCCACTCCCATACATTGAAGCAAATCCAAGCGCTGAAAGCTTCCCGTGGGCCAACATACCGAACAAAAACCGAGTGATGGCCAATCCTAATCGTTAATCCATAATCCATCTAGGATCTTGCGGATTGCCTTCCGCCCAGCCCATGTTTTGGCCAAAATAGAGGAAAAAAACGGTACAGAAGGGCACCACCTGGGTGTCTGGGGCCGGCCGTTTTAATGCGCGCAGCTCCTTGTCGTGGTGTTTGGCGAGGCTGGCCCCGCTGGCCCCGCTGGCCTCAGGCTTGGCGTCCACCAAGAAGCTGCTGAGCTTCCTAGGCATGGGCCGGGCCCAGGGCGACATCTTCATGTTACTTTCGGGTGGGCTCAACCAGGTTCACTTGAATGATTCGGCCCCCATTGACTTGCAACAAACTGGCTTGACTCGAACAAACGTGAACAGATTGACGCGACAAAACCCGATCGCCCCCGCCCCTGAGGGCCCCGCCGCGACGCGGGCCGCGGCACCGCCCAGAGCGCCTCCAACTCCGAGTTGGCGCCATGCCCTGGACGTCCCAAGAGGCGCCGCGTGAGTTCCATCCGAAAGCCGGGGATGCGACATGGCTTGAATAATCTTAACCTCGGATGAATAAACCCCCGGTTGATTAATAGGGGAGTGTCCCCTTTTAGTGGGGGTTCATCACTTTTGGAGGGAACACCCCCTAATAATAGGACGGATATATTAATCCTGGGTCAACATTACACGTAGCATGCGAAAAAGTTACGAAGTTCGGGGATTCGAGGTTGGAAGTGTAGCCGGCAACTGGAATCACTGGAGCTTGCCGTGCGGCTCCCCTGGGCCCGAGAAAGTGCGGGATGGCCAGTGTCAAGGAACTCTGAACACACCCTTGGTGCTGTCCTTATTGCTTCTGGGAAACACACTTACGAGGATCAGCACCCTGGTCAACAAGGAGAAAAACCACTCAACAACCTGGTCTCAGATGCCCAGTGACCAGGGGAAAAAGGGGCATCCTTTTTCTGGTTGGTTGAGCTTAAAGGGAACCCTTCCAAAAGGGCACCACTGGGCAACTGGGTGGTTTAAGAAAGCCTCATAACTACAGGCCTTGGGACATCCCCTGAGCCCTCGAGCTGTCATACGTCGCTGATGGCAAAGGCCAGTCCAAACCTGGACCTCTTTGGGGACTATGCTGTTTCAATCTCCGCCGTCAGAAGCCCACTAAAAGAGCCGGCTGGTCAAATTTCCCACCTGGAGTCTCCATGACCCTTAAAAAATGGGGTCAGTACCCAAAATAATGGGGTCATGGACCCATTTTTAAAGGGCCATGGAGACTCCAGGCACCCGTCTGACTTTCTCAAATGGCACCGTCGAGGCCAAATGTTCGTGGCATTCGAACGCCGCCAGGAAGAAAGGGCGCAGGGCAAGAAGATGACACATACTCTTGCCCTTTAGCGTTTTGGGAGGAGACCCTAGCAATTTCGACTGCGAACCTACGAAAAGGAATGAACAAAGAAGTTCCAAGCACGCACTCCCGTTTCATGAAGGAACACTTCTTGGGCTTCCATGTATTTTTCCCCGGCCTCTGCGAGACAGGCTGGGCCAGCCCAACTCATGGCCATCATGACTGTGGGCCTCCTGGTCGAAGTGCACCTTGGTCACGGACTTGACCCGTTGCTAAGGAAAAATGCAGGGACCCTGAAACTGTCTCCCACTTAAAAGAGACAAAAGGTTAACAAATTTTGGTTGCTGTTGACCCCGCAGCAAACAAAATGACTTTTTGTGGGTTTAATGGACAACCCCTTGATCTCTCAAGAAGTCAAAGTCTAAAGATCCAACCCAACAGCAATCAAGCAATAAGCTTAAACATACACAATCAGAAGGCCGCATCGGCTGTTGGAGCTTGCGACAGCGAAATGAAGGGAACCTCGTTCTGGATCCAGGAGAACGATCTCCTCAACATGACCACCTCGTCACTTGGCCACAGGAAATTGTATGCCGAAGTTGAACCTTTTGCAGAAGCAACTCAGCACTGGACCAGAAAGCGCAACAAATTGACAGGTAGGGCTTTGAACAGCGACCAACTCGAAAGTGCAAACACGCCTCAGCCTGGATTCCTGGAACACAGATCACCAACTAGCTGACTAAATCAACCACCTTCTGCTATTTAATTAGGTTCATCCAAGGTTCACCGCGAATCGCAACCATTGATTTGGAATGATTTGGACCCACTTGGCAACACTCTCCCCAAGGCCTGTTGGAAGACCAAGGTCCTCTTGAAGGAACCCTCCATCTGGTGGCGCCCATCTTGCTTGTGTGTTTACTTTATTATTCATTTTCATGCTTTCTTTGGTGTGTGTGTGTGTGGGTGCTGATAATGCACCTTATAGACATGTTTCCTTGCAATCACTGTCCGACTTGTTGGCAGGGTGCTGGAAATCTGTCATTCTCTCGCTTGTTTGTTTATTTGTGTAAACAAAGTAAATCCCGATTTGCTCGTCTGGAAACCTCGGCCAGCAGTTGAACATCGCCCTGTCACGAGAACATCCACGTCAACACGGAAAGATGCCTGAAGCATTTTGGACATAATTTGGGGACACTTGACAGAATATGCAGGGCACGCATCTTACATGCCGCGGGCAACAACAGAGACACACGGGCGAGTGTCATAAGAGGAGGACCCCCAAAAATAGCATCAGGTACCCTCAACAAAACGCATAAACAAAAAGCCCAACTGACTGGAGCTGGGACACGAACTCCCAAAGTTCCCCCGGCCTGGTCGGCAAAGAGCTGCAGCAACCGAGCCAGCCCCATAGCGGCGGAAGAATGCGCGCGCTTTCGGCTGCTTGGCTGTGGGCTCGGGCTAACCCAGGTCCGGGGAGTACACCAAGCGGGAGAGGATGTGAGAGGAGGCTTGCCACGGACGGCTTGGACGGTTGAAGCTCTAAACGCGTGAAAGCAACGATCTCCTGGGTGTGGCCGTGTCTGTTGCGGGAATCCAGCGCATCCCTGGAAATCGCCACGATTCCCCAACTCAACTGGGCCCCTAAGGGCACCTTTGGCGCCTGCGAGCCGTCCAAAGAGGTCGCACATCAGAGTTTGCCCCGGGCACTGACATTGAGGCTGACGGCCCCTTGCAGTCACAGTGGTTGACTGACTTGCCCTGATTGCTCTAGAGGTTCAGAGCTGAAGGTGACTTGTGACATGTTAACGTTGGCAAGGGAACAACGAACCAATAACTTTGGTCATGGTTGCCAACTTCCCTCTAAAAAATAGCTCCACACTTGTCTACACACTAAATGTGGTGTAGCTTAGTGCTCATGCAGGCGAGAGCTGCAAACAAAAACAAAACCGCCAACACAAGTGAAGCATACACATCGGTGACATACATCTTTTGTCAAACATGCACCGTTGTACCCGAACCTACGGGCACGTTCAACCACCGGTAGAAGACGTACCCAGCTGTCGCAAGCTCTTTCCGCCCCCAGCTTCACTGCCCTCGGGCAGTCCGCCTCCCTTTCCCCAGCCTCGGCCACCACTGGCTCCTCAGCGCCTCCGGGAGCTTCGGTATGGTGGCAGTGTTGATATCTTCTTAGGGCGTTTGGCTCAGGGGCCCCCAGGCCCTTCCATGTTTTGATTGCTTCTATGGATCTGGCCACCCCAAAAAAGGCAAGAGAAGACACTTGTGCAGAGTGCGGCGCTTACAGAACACCTGAACCAAACCACGCGCCCCTCATGGTGCAAGGAAAGAACGCACCTGGCTGGCTGGCTGGCTCACGTCTTGCAGCCGCGCCTTTGGTAAAGCGCGGCGCGAGGTTGCCCATGGCGCAGAGTCAGCCGCTTGCGCGCAAGAAACACACAGCTCAGACGCGTCATGACACCTGCAGAAACACAAACAACGAGAAAACGACCCCAGAACCACTGTAGACGTCATTCAACCAGCTTTGTGGCCTTGATTTCACGCTCACCTTTACCGCCTTGAAATCCAATCTATGCAAGCTATAGCTAGTTGGATCATCCATGTGGTCATTTTGCTGCCTAAGGGTGGGGAAATTGCACACATCAGCACCCACAGCACGTTGGTCCTAAGAATCCCACAAGGCACAAGGGCAGTGTACAGTGTATGTCCCTCTTCTCCTGGCAGTTTTTCTGCAACTTGTTTGGGTTGCCACCTGCCTAATGCCTTTCAAACTGCCAGACCCGACTCTCGCAGAAAGAAGTCCCCAGCCCTAGCCAAGGACGGCGCGGCCGGGCAAAAGTGTCGCAGCCGCACAAATCGGCTGAGGACAAGACCCCACCAAAAGGCCATGGCCGTCCCCCCCGGGTCCCACGCGATTTCCGGGCGCAAGCAAAAGGGAAAAGGGATCTCTCTAAATTGGACACACGACAAGGTGTGAGGCTGATGAGCTTAGGGGGCTGCGAAATCCCATGTGTGTCCCCCGTTCTGTTCGGGAGACTCACAATTCATGGCTTTTGTTTTTTTTTGCACCCAGTGAGTACTCCACCCAGCTGGCCGCAGGAAGTTCGCAGGGCTTTGACGCGCGTATTTGGGGCACCGAAATGCATAAGCGTCACCACTGCTTGGCAGCTGACGGGAAGCTGAGCCTCATGAGAGACAGTCAATATCATGGTGCAGATTGACCGTTGCTCATGCAATTCCTCCTGAGATGGGAATTGGCTTCAGACCGCTGGTCGATATGGCTGAGAACTTCCAATCCAGGCTCTCAAGTTTGAACCTGCAAATTGGACGGGAAGGTTTCGGCTTCGCGCCAAACCACGGGGCTTCCTTGAGCTCATGCATCCAGCCTCTCTCATCTTCAGCCATGTTCCGCGAGGGCTTGCCGTCCGATAGGCATGCTGTTCGGGGGAACCCTCCTGCAACGAATTAGCAGCACCGCGGCGCGAGCGGCCGCGGAAGCCGGAAAAGATTTTGTCAAAACCTCATGCACGCATGCAAGCAGCTTTCCAGTTGCCAAGTGACATCCGGGGCTGGGCACCAAAACTGCCAAATGAACTCAGAGCACCTACGTAGGTCTGCAAAAGGTCCTTCCCTCAGGTTCTAGGTTGAGGGCGGCAAATCCTCTCGGCAACTGGGAAGATCGGAAATTCTCGCTCGAAGATATCGAGAAAAATGCTCAGGAAATGTCGGTCGCTTCCTCCTGGCAGAAAAAGTGTTTCCCATCCAACCTGTTCTCTCCATGGGGTTCCCCGAGCAGCACCGCTCTCTCAGAAGCGCATAATATCAGGAGCCACACAAATCGCAGATTTCCCCCCTGACCGTGAGGCAGTTTGGGCTTGGAACTAGCCCGCAACCAAAAATGCAACTGCTTAGCCTCTTACAGTAAGCTGGTGTCACAATGACCTGCCTCTGTCATCACGAATCAAGAAAGTACACTAATTGCGGTGCAGCAGGGCGTCCAACATGACACCTTTGTCGGGTGCCAGACCTTGAGCCAGGTATGTTAGGGTTACAATTCTTGGCAATTTGCCAGGCTCCAAATTGCCCACAAGTGCACATCGACGCACCCGGACCCCAGCTACAGCTCAAAGGCTGCACACGTGAACCCAGGACCCCGGGTCAGAAGGAACAGTTTATTGGCTGCTGAATGAGCATGGCTGAATCACAGGGCACCCTTGCCAGATTCAGATGGGCCCACATATACGGCCCGATGTGGCCATGGGGTGTGTCGTTGTGTGATGGAACCAACTTGTGAGGGTGTGTGAGGGTTCATGGAGACACACTCAGAAGGGTGTGGCTTGCAGCTGGGCAACCCCCCCCCTCCCAAAAGAAAAGAGCCTTCCTTTGAACACAAAGGGTATGAAAACAACAACCCATTTTGGGTACATAGTCTTGACTACAATTTTGGGTACATATTTTGGGTGCATATTTTGGGTACATAATATTTCGACCCACCGCCAACATTTCTTCCAATTTCCTCCACGGTGGAGTTCCGGAAGGTGTCCAGGTGCTGGATGGCGCGGCTCACACGCTCGCTGGACTCCCGCACCTTTGGATCCACATCCTTTTCGAAGCGAAGCCGGGATGGGCTTGGGGCTACCTTTTTTGGGCGCCTTTTGGATTTTTCGGTGGCCTTTTTGGGTGCCGCCCTTGGCTTTTTTTAGTAAAAGCTGCCGTCTGGTTTGGATTGGATTGGTGGCTTGGATCGGTGGTTTGGTTGGTGTGGTTCCCCATTCAGCCTAATGCCAGGGGGTCAAATTTTCCAGCCACCGATCCACCAATGGGAAGTTACCCGAGAACAGGATATCCATGGACAATGAGGCCCCTGGACCAAAACCTGTGGTGGGTAGGTGGCTCATCTCGGTAGGGGTGCATCCATCGCCACTGGTGCGGGGGTGGGCTTGTCTCGAAATAGCTCAAGTTGGACATTGTGAAACAAACAAACTCCCTGCCAGTGCTGGGCAAGAGACGGTGGCTGCCCGCAGCTGCTGGTCCTTCACATACCTCAGCGGCACACGCTGCAAGATGCGGCAAAGGGAGACTCAACTTCCATGGGTGCATGTATTCTGAGCTGTCCAATGGTCACGGGGCGAATTGCCATGTTGGCCGACTGTGCAAGCGCAGGACACCAAGTGGATTAGCATTGAAACCGTTGGACCAAGCCAAGCTGCTCGTGTGGAAATAAGTGCCGCAGAAATTCGTAGTAGTCAAGTGAGCCATTCCTTGGAGCGAGTGCGGGAGCGGAGCGAGTTTTCCCGTTGAGCTTTAACAATTGGGCTACCCTCTAAGCAAATATCCGTTTATTTTAAAGGTATGGCAAAATATCCAGGTTTTCCCAGGAAATACCGGGTTTTTACTTTTTGCGTTGTAATCAGAATGGTCTTGCGTGAGTTATGATTGTGGTTCCCTCAATATAATCCTTTTGTTGGCTCTCTTACATCCAGTTAATCGCTCCACGGCCGCCTAGCAATCCCACCCAAGCAAGCTCATTGAGCATGGCACCTGTTGCAAATCACCTGCTGAACTCGAAACAATGGTCAATCCGCAATTTGTTGGGAAGGCTTCCCAGATCGTGGCTCGGGAAGCTTAAAACAGCGTTGGATATGAACTTTCTGACAAGGGCAACAAGTAGTCCCAGTTTACCGCAAGCGGTAGCTGCACGTGTATACATACTGTGTATGGCACTGAGCAATCTGCTTGGGACTGTTTGCGTAAAGCTCGCGTCGGATACGTCTGGAGGGCCGTCTTGCAAACGCTCACTTGCTTGACAACCAAGTCCCGTGCTAAAGCATTGATCCCGGAGCTTCTCGCAGGCTTGTCTGAACGTCGCAGGAACATCATTTTCGGAGCGAGCCAAAAGAACATAACCCACTGTGAACACTGGACAGCAGGTAGTAAAAGACGCGTGGGACGAAAACATGAATGACTGCTTTTCGCAGGGTCACTTTGCAAGCTTATTTCGGGCAGCTCGGGCCTGGAAAGCTGTTTGAGCAGAGGCTGAAAATCCCATAAATCGCGTACGGGTTTGTACGGTATTTTTATGGGATTTGTACGGTGTTTGTACGGGTTAGGAAAAACCGGGTTTTCGGAAAAATATGGGTTTGTATGGGATTTTTATGGGTTTCCTTTTTTTTGGCACGCGCTCGCCCTTCCAGAAGCTTTCCAGCAAAGAAAAGCCGGCACACAGCTAGATTGCGCGAGCAGCAAACTGGTTTTGTATGACATTGCGGTAGAACGTCCGAAGGTTTTCGGGCACAAACACGTACTACGCAACATGTTTGGCTTGGACTGTGCTTCCCATCGAATCGAAGTTATGAGGAATCTCTGGGTGCTGGAAGAAAGTGCGACTTAGGCGGAGGCCAGCTTTGTTGGCATTTGGCTTGTGCGCCGAGCCGAGTAACAAATGCAAGTGCCACTTTGGGATACTGCATTATTTTAATTGTTATTTTAAAAAATACAAAAGAAGTACCATGATTGAGCATGATGTGTCAATCACGCAGAGCTACTGATGGATGTAGTGAACTGCACACTTGTACATTCAGGCTGGTTGTCCCCGCTTCATTCTTGAGTTTTGGCTGACCACGCCCTCGCGTCTACCCCTGCCTTTTGAGCTCCAATCTTGAGGAGCAGGGGGCTATCGCGCACTTGGCGGTACAAAAGGAAACAAGAGATTCCAAAAAAAACATCTAGAAACCCAATATACAATTTGGCAGTGAAAGAAACCTGGCGGCTCCTTTCAACACCTGCTCGAGATCCGGCACCTTTGCTCTGTTCTGCAAACATCCGACATTTCGCTTGCGAAAAGTGACAAAATAAAGAATGTAAGTGAAATACCAGGTTTTTCCCTGGAAAACCTTTATTTTTCCAAAACTTGCCCAAAAACGCAGGTTTTCCCATTTGACCCTTTAAAATTAAAGGATTTTCGCTTAGAGGGTAGTATTGCTTTTAGTGATAAGCGAATAAACAGTTTCAACGCCTTAATTAAACGTGTTTTGCAATTTACGTTGTCAATTTCCCCAATGCATCTGAACGCACAAGGCAACACGCTAAGCTGCTTTTGTGAATTGCATATTTGGGCACGCCATGTCAATGACCTGGTTTCATGAGTTAGGTTCATATTAGATCAAGCCGTTATTGGCACCGAAACAAACAATGACGGTGTTACAGTCACCGGCCCTAGCATTGTTAAAGGAAAAACCAACAACCACACTATCTGCTTTACCCTGTTGATTGCAAGCATGCATTGTCAACCTAATTCAACCCGTGTTGGAGGGACTTCAAGGGAGCCAAAGGGGAAGCGTTTCATTGCAGAGGTCGTCTACGACAACCCATATTGCATTTGGCGTGGAGCGACGCGTTTCTGACATCCACCAAATCGTCCCAACTCGACGCGGCAGTGGTGCTAATTTCTTCCAAGCAGTAGCTGGTTGTGGCAAACGAAACAATTGATCACACCCTTTGGCTTTCTTTTTACACTTCGGGCCAGTCGGCAGCCAGTTGCCCCCTGAGACAAACAGTGGCAATTTCCATGTCATGAAGAGCTAAGCCTCAAGACATGTTACCTGCCATGAGTATCCAGGCATAGCCATCCAACATTGATTGACCCGTTTTCCTCGGCGACGTACAACAACTCACAAGCCCAACATTAGGACTTCATAAGAAGAAAGGAATCATCATGGTCACAAACATATCAGATCCCTTCTAAGTTGCCTAGGGTTTATGTGAATCCCACCCTCCATGGGCCTTGCCCACCTTGACCATGCGAGCCGCTGGTCGTCGTCGAAGAGCGTGAAGAGCCTCGCTGGCCCACGGCACTTTAAAACAAATCTCCTCTATGGGGAAGACCAAGCTCTCTACTGGTCCTTTTTGTGGGACCAAAACATGAAATTCCAGGGGCCCTCCCCATTTCCAGTCTGATGTATCAGGAATCTGCACCAACTACCTCCATAATTCGCCAAATTGATTTAAGGAATCCAAAAGCAAGGGCCCGTTTTTCACCATGGGCTAGCACGTGTCAACCCCATCTGAGCTTGCTATAATTGCTGCGTAAGTACGGGACAATTGGACTCATGCAAAACTATGAACAACAAATGTCTCAAGGGTTGGAGCTGATTTGCGCCGAACGACTGCTGGCTAGTTGCCGTGTTAGGATGAACAAGATTAATCGTGCTGTTGGGGGGCAACGAATGGGAACAAGAGGAGCCCCGCGTGGCTGAACAACTGGGCTTGTTTTCTTGGGGAGAATCTGAGTCTTCAGACGAAAAGCTTTGGGGTGTGTGGCAAAACAAGGGGCATCAAGATACGTGGTCGGCCTTTGGCTGCCTTTGCGGGAATCACAAAAGCGGGGGATGCCAACCAGAACCAACAACAACGACCGCCTACGCCTGAGCACAATGTCGAACCCTCAATAGGCGGTTGACGTGAAAGCGGGCCCATGTCACGACATGCAGATTCAAGGACGCCCAAAAGAAAACTAGCCTTTCCGCAAACAGGAGCTTAGAGGGTGGAATCCACTGTCACCTGCACTTGAATTTAAAAGACTCCACTGACTAACAACCAAAAAAAACGGAGGCCCCGAGTCCCCGGCTGCACGGCCGTCTCCACCGATACGCCCACCCGCAGCTGGGAGATGAGTTCCATGAACTCCGGGAGGTTCAAGGTGCCGTCCCCGTCCTGGTCCACGAACTCCACCAGGACCTGCAGGTCCTGGTTGGGTGGGGTGGGGTGGGGTGGAGTGCGGTGGGGTGGGGTGGTGGGCTGGCTTGCAGTGTTGCTTCGCCTGGTTGCGCGGTTGTGAAACAGGACCCTTGTGATACCTGGCCCAAAATTCCAGCCGGATTTGGAAGCCGCCTACGTCAGCAGGCTGGGGGGGACCCATAAAAACAGGAGAAAAAAAAGCAAGCGCGCAGCAAAACAGCAACTCGAATCTTTGTGACGCAGAAAGCAAATAGGTTTGAAGAAATACGATGCCGGCCGCATGCCATGAACGCGCCTTGCTGGTGTAGCCCCACTTGGCCAGGCACTTCCGGACACGCGTCATCAGCAGCACCTGGATCCAGAGTTGGACCCCCAGGATTGCCATGCAAACCAGAGCTCCTCATTTCCCCATTCTTCCTTCAAATGCCACCACCCAAAGGAGTTCATTTTGAATCCCGAAAGGTGGTGTTTAAGATCGCCCTCTGAGCGAAAACAAAGCTAGAACCCGAAAACCTTCCAGGGCTGTGGAAAATGGAACCCGCTTCTGTGATACAACGGAAATGCCTTCCAAAGACTACCCGGCTAACTCCCCAAATAAAACGGGAGGTTCCGTTGCATCACAGAAGTGGTTGGACAAACCGCGAGTGATACGACAACCCCTCTCCTGGCAGCTTGTTGGGTTTTTGTATTACCCCATTTGGATCGCACATTTCCGGATAAAACCGTGTTATTTTGAACCATTCTAAGAAATTCTAGGTCATTTCAACCAAGGCTGTGATCCCAGATTTTACATACAAAAACCCTCAGAGCTTGGTTGAACACACGGACACCCTCCATGCCCCGCCTTGCTGCGGCTCTCCCAGCAGGCCTTGAACTCATGGCCGATGATCCCCACCGGCAAGCCCAGGAACAGCACGCTCACCTCACCGAGCAAAAGCCCGCTGATGCCCAAGATATGCACATATATAAATGAATACATACACTCAGTACTTAGTAGATAATTCATGAATTAAATCAAACAAGTAAATAGGCAAATAAAATAAATGTGTTCGTTTGTACGTACGTATAAGCTGATAGGTGGTTAAAGGAGGGGTCTCCAATTTACCCTCTACAAGAGCCAATGCAAGAACCAAAGGTGCAACTCCCCAAATCACCAATCCAAACCGCCAACTAAGCTGGGCTGTTCAAAATGGAGGGTTGGCCAATCCAATCCTAATCCATAATCCCTCTAGGGGAGCCACCACAAAGGGGACCGGTTCCTTGCGTCACCCAAGGTAAGGATCTTGCGGATTACCTTTGAACACCCCAGCTAAGGGTTACCTGAACCAAAAAGCTCCGAAAGCGGACCTCTCTCTTTTCGAGTCGCACAGGTGAGCGCGGAGACCACCACGAAGCCTGGCCATCCGAGACTCGGAGCTGTTACCTTTGCCGGACCCGGTGGCGGCTTCCGGTCGGTGTCCCGCTTAGGCCCTTAAAACAACGAACAAACGAATCCGGGTCTCTGAGCACTGAGTGCGCGACCTTTAGGGAGGTTGGGGGTGGCCAAATAAAAAAGCACAGCCCTTAAACCAATCAGAAACAGGGTGTAGAATACTATGGACGGACCAAATCGTGGGTACTTCATGCTGAAAAACCAAAGGTTCAAAGGGAAACCAACTGGAAACCGACTAGTTTTGGGCACCGGCGATGTCAGAAACGCTCATGTAGGCAAGAGGGATCGAGGTGTTGCATGAGGGGGGCACTCTTTTGTCAGCTCGGAAGGGGACCTGCAGCCAAGTAGCGACTATTGGGAACTCGTAGTCACTAAAGGCTAATAAGGACCATTTGTTGTCTCTTGTTTTGGATCTCGGTCACTTTTGCAACTGGCACAGTCCTCCTTTAGATTTATTTGTGCAGCTCACAGCACTACACCCGAGGCCAGACGTGATATGAATCTGAGTTGTTTAAAATGGGGGGATATGGGGGGGGATCCCAAATAACAAATGGCAGACCAGCTAAAACGACGAGCTAAGTCCGGCAATGTGGAGCCATAAGGATTGAACCGTTGAACGCCAATGTCGCGAACCTGGCTTCCCCGGCCTGGCGAAGACTTCGGCGCGAAATCGCCGTAGCCGACCGTGGCCATGGTGACCAGGGACAAGTAGAAGGCGTGGGGCATGGTGGGGATATTGTCCCGGGATTCCTGGCACGAACTACGTAACTACGCCGGCCAACACCTTAACGACTCAGTAACTGCCAATCATGGTCGAAAAGCGTCTCGCAGTATCTCAATCAGCAAACCATGACTATGACTCGCAAAGTAGAGGACCCTTCCAGTGGAAACTGCCAGGGTATGTACCATCAACAGCTCTCAACTCATGACCAGTTCACCTCTGCATAGACACACTACAGCTGTTGCATCATCCAAGATCGGGACGGGAGTTCCCCTTGTATTCAGGTTCACCCCCAGCAGCACATGACAACAACCCTGTCAATAGGCCCAAACAGTAGGCACACGATTCTATCATTCTAAGCCACTTCCAAAGAAATCCTCGCAATCGCCTCCCCATAGCAGCAGTTGTCAAAATGGGCTGCGTGCCGCTTGAGGAACCCTGCCGACAGAAATGCAGCCGCGGCGGCATTCAAGATCCACCAGACCTTCCAAGTGGCCTCATGGTGAAGTGAAAAACGCAACCAGTGTCCCACTTTACGAACGCCCAGAAACCGAATGCTGCGGAATGAGTCTTTTGAGAAACCCTGATGTCAAGCATCCACCAGGTAGATGGCGGAGGCCGAGAGGAGCGTGATCACGGCCATGGTGTACAACCTCACATGCGCTCAGAGCTGGTCACCAAGGGCTCTGACTAAATGTTGATCAAAGCTTGGGTGAAGAACCAACCGGAAGCCAACAGGAAACCTTCAAGTTGCCAAGCTTCCGGCGTGTGGGTTCCTGGGCTTGCGTCCGCGGGCCATATTCTGCACAAGGGCTTCTGTTGGCGTCCGCGGTAATTCCGGAATGCTGCTAGATCAAGCAAAATACTAGTGGCACCGGTTTTGTTTGCCTACTTTGCAAGTGAACACCTGTTCATTTAATACAACATGCAAACATGCACATTCCGTCGGCCCAACAAACATATCGAAGACCTGCCGATAATTCTGTTTTCCTTCGTGTCCAAGCACCTCAGAAACCGCTATCCTGCAAAACCACAATGTAGATACTCTGCGTACATGAATGAATACATGTGTATATATGTTTGTGTTGCTAGTGTTGGTAACTCTGATCTGTTGCTATGCCTGTCATCTGCCAATGCTCTAATTCCAGAACCAGAACTAGGGATCCCCAAGTAATAGATCAGCACAATCACGAAAACCTATTTTGGTGAATCAGTGAGTGGCTGTATAATCGGCAAACCCTACCCTCCCTCCAACAAATTTGAAAGTTGACACCAGGGTTTTGGAAGACTACTCCTTTGGTATCTTCCATCATTGGAAAAAGGTATCCATTCAAGACCCTTGGCCTTAGCCAAAGCAACAGCACCGGCAGTGCTGGCAGGGAATTCTTGCAGGCGTCGATCAAGAGCCGGAAAGACTCCTCGGCCGTTGAAACACCCACTGGATGCCCAATCCTCCGAACATGGGGGGGTGTCTCAAGAAAGTCGGCAGTTTTTTGGTTGACAGCTCAAGGGAAACTACAGGAAACGACCAATTTTGGATGGTCCCCCAGTTTTGAGAAACTGCTACATGGTGTGAGTGTTTCGCAACAGGAAGCATGAGTATAAAACTAACCTGTCCTGTGCTACCAAAGTGAATTGCCTAATAACTTAATAACTAGAATCAGAGAAACTGGCCCCAAAGCATACTAAATCGCCATGTTACACTGACATGGTAGGGAGGAACTGGTGTTCCAACAAGGGAAAACAACAAGGCCCTCAAAAAGATGTCTCACAGAAACTACCTCCCCCGCCGGAATGAGCCACCCAGACAAGAGGCGCAAACGAAGCTGGAACAATTTGAGGACAGGTATCGGTTGCTTTCTGCTCCGCTGCTCAAAGTTTCTAACTTTTAGTGGTTTAAGGGAAAGCTCATGAGTTGGCAAAAAGTTAAAGTCCTGACATCCCTTGGCAAAATGCAACAAAGAGGTTTAGGGTAGGCATAATGCCGGCGCACAGGAGCCCTGCCGAGGATAAGAGAACGGAACGAGCAAGACCGCGTGAGTCACAGTGAGCTTGACGCGCGCCGCGGAACGGCAAGGCCTCCACGTGCGAAGAAACTATGACCCCGATTCTCAGGTTGAAGACACTTAGGCGATCGACGCGCCGGAGAGCGAAAGGTAAGTTGTAAGGCAACTGTAAGTCAAAGCAGACTACATGACTTGCTTTGCAGCCAAGGGAAACCGTTGCTTTTGAAGGGCTAGTTTGATTCTGCAAAATTTCAGGTGCCCCTCTAACGGCCTTCTCTTCAAGTACCAGGTGCCCTGAAGGGTGTAGCAGTAGTATGTAGCTTATACAACCCGACAGTGTTGGTGTTAAGAACATTTTCTGGGTAAAGCTTGCTTGTGCACGTGGTCCTTCTGGCCAAGTGCAAGGACAACGTACAGCCACGTTGAGCATAACACAGGGAAGCCAGTGCGCCTTTGCTGCGGCCCTTTGCCAAGTCGCAAAGTACCTGAGAAGCTTCAGAGAGCACACCACCGGCAAGAAGACCAGTAGCACCACCTGGCTGGCACCCCTCCAGGTTCTAAGAAGACCGATCCCCCAAAATCGGGGAAGTAAGCCATTTGTGATCCGTGCATGCGCCAAAATCCATGGCGCACCTGCGCTGGCAAAGTGAATCTTATGCATGGTCCCTGCCCCCAGGCAGGTGGGTTCTGCAATTTCATGTGTCCAGCTCACAAGGGAATTGGAACCGCAAATGGAAGCCAACTCGCGAACCCTCTCCACGGTTCTTAGTTATTTCGTGGGGGCGGGGGTGCGTGCGCATTTTCAGAGCACATCATTTCATACCCACACGGGCGTCCTCGGGGATACGGAACCGGATCATCTTTCTTCTACTCTTTTGAAAGGTCGAACGACAACCCGACTCCGACCTAGTAAAACAGATGATCAAACTCACATCTCAGAATAAGACACCCGGAAAAAATGGGGAAGTTACACCTGGAAAACTAAGCTTTTTCACGGAAACAGGGCGAGCTCATTTTACTCACGTGGTGAGCTCGCCAAAAAATTGGGGAGTGGCATGCAATTGGTGTGCCCTTTTTGGGGGAACCTGTTGGTTGCTTGGCGTTTCAACGGGCGCTGAAAGGAACCCGTTGCTGTTCCCGGGGGAAACGGGGTTTTCTACAACCGTTCCAACAATCGCGCGTGTCGGACCCGTAAAGATGGAGTTCCCTTTTGATTTCCCTTCAAACTTGCAACCAACAAAATGGTTCGGCTCAACATAGGGACCCCGCAACAAATAACAAAAAAAGTGGCTTCTTTTGGCTCTCCCTTGGCACCAACCGAAACAGGGTTTCAGGTCTTCCCTTTTGCGTTTTCGCTCCCTGGAAAAAAAACTCTCAATCCAGTAGCGATAGATTCCTTTTAATTCTAAGAGGGGATGCTTTTGTTTTTGAAAAAAGAGAAAACATTTCCGCAAATGGGTTTATTTGAAAAAAACGGACCCGCCCAACTGCACCAAACATCGACGCCCAAAACGCCCCGAGCCCAAACCGCGCACAACCGCAAACCGCGCACAACCGCCCAACCGAGCGCCCGAAACGAGCACCTCAGCTTGGCCCAGGTCAGGGCCCGGCAGGTCGAAGCCCAGCGACGCGCGCAGCGGCAGGGAGGTGGCGCTCACAAAGTCCGTCCAGTTGAAGGGGTCCAGCAGGTACAACTGGCAAGCATCGCGGGTGGGTGCGAGGGGCGAGGGGCGAGGCTGGAGGAAAGAAATTCAAAGGAAGGCAGGGACATGGGTCAAAATCCAAATCGTACCCCCGGTGAACACACTAGACTAAAATGGGTGGTGAGTTCACCTACCAACCAAAATGGGCTCCCATTGGTTTCGACCCACAGGTACAACTCGCCGGGTCGATGGTGGATGCCAGGGGCGAGGGGCGGGTTGGGCTGAACCGGAGGAAGATTAAGTTCGAAGGAAGGAAGGAAGGAAGGAAGGAAGGAGAAAAAGAATTGCAGTGAACAAACAAGCAAACAAATAAAGGAAGGGATAAGGGAAGGTATAAAGAAAGTAAGGAAGGAAGGAAGCCAATACAAAACATGCCCAAGGAAAGAAGGTAAGCAAGCCAACAAGCAAACCACACAAGCCAGCAAGGGTGCCATTGTTCGAGGGGTCCCAAATTGACACCTAAGACCTTGTGCATTGCCCATCTTCGTGTGTGCAGCATTTGTCAAAGCCAGCCCCGCTACATTCACATAGTTTTGCCCCATTCGTGAACACTGCAAAGAAAGCTCTCCCAAAGCACTTGCTGCATTATTGCGCCGTGTCAACCGCTGGCCAAGGTCAATGGTAAAGTCTGGCACACCCTTCCATCCCCATTGTCGTGTCGCGACGTCCGTCCTTCAGACAAACTGTAACTTGATAGTTTGGATAAGCGGTTAAAACTCAACACCAAAATAGACTCAAATAAAATAGGCCAAACCCCAAAACCTCCAAACCACCAAACCTCCAAGCCACCAAACCCCAAAACCTCCAAACCCCAAAACCTCCAAACCTCCAAACCTCCAAACCACCAAACCTCCAAGCCACCAAACCCCAAAACCTCCAAACCCCAAAACCTCCAAACCTCCAAACCTCCAAGCCACCAAACCCCAAAAAATCCAAACCACCAAACCTCCAAGCCACCAAACCCCAAAACCTCCAAACCCCAAACCTCCAAGCCACCAAGCCTCCAAGCCACCAATCCCCAAAACCTCCAAACCACCAAACCTCCAAGCCACCAAACCCCAAAACCTCCAAACCACCAAACCTCCAAGCCACCAAACCCCAAAACCTCCAAACCCCAAAACCTCCAAGGCACCAGACCTCCAAGCCACCAAACCCCAAAACCTCCAAACCCCAAAACCTCCAAACCTCCAAACCACCAAACCTCCAAGCCACCAAACCCAAAAACCTCCAAACCTCCAAACCTCCAAGCCACCAAACCCCAAAACCTCCAAGCCACCAAACCTCCAAGTCACCAAACCCCAAAACCTCCAAACCCCAAAACCTCCAAACCTCCAAACCACCAAACCTCCAAGCCACCAAACCCCAAAACCTCCAAACCACCAAACCTCCAAGCCACCAAACCCCAAAACCTCCAAACCACCAAACCTCCAAGCCACCAAACCTCCAAGCCACCAAACCCCAAAACCTCCAAACCACCAAACCTCCAAGCCACCAAACCCCAAAACCTCCAAACCCCAAAACCCCAAAACCTCCAAACCACCAAACCTCCAAGCCACCAAACCCCAAAACCTCCAAACCCCAAAACCTCCAAGCCACCAAACCTCCAAGCCACCAAACCCCAAAACCTCCAAACCTCCACACCACCAAACCTCCAAGCCACCAAACCCAAAAACCTCCAAACCACCAAACCTCCAAGCCACCAAACCCCAAAACCTCCAAACCACCAAACCTCCAAGCCACCAAACCCCAAAACCTCCAAGCCCCAAAACCTCCAAACCACCAAACCTCAAAGCCAGCAAACCCAAAAACCTCCAAACCACCAAACCTCCAAGCCACCAAACCCCAAAACCTCCAAACCACCAAACCTCCAAGCCACCAAACCCCAAAACCTCCAAACCACCAAACCTCCAAGCCACCAAACCTCCAAACCACCAAACCCCAAAACCTCCAAACCCCAAAACCTCCAAACCTCCAAACCACCAAACCTCCAAGCCACCAAACCCCAAAACCTCCAAACCACCAAACCTCCAAGCCACCAAACCCCAAAACCTCCAAACCCCAAAACCTCCAAACCTCCAAGCCACCAAACCCCAAAACCTCCAAACCACCAAACCTCCAAGCCACCAAACCCCAAAACCTCCAAACCACCAAACCTCCAAGCCACCAAACCCCAAAACCTCCAAACCACCAAACCTCCAAGCCACCAAACCCCAAAACCTCCAAACCACCAAACCTCCAAGCCACCAAACCCCAAAACCTCCAAACCACCAAACCTCCAAGCCACCAAACCCCAAAACCTCCAAACCCCAAAACCTCCAAGCCACCAAACCAAACCGAGAAAAGGTGCGGGAGACAGCAATCTCTTCGCACCTGGCCTTCTTGGAAGGCGCGGAGAAGAGGCGGCAAAGAAACTCCACGCAGAAGACCTCTGGCTTGTCAAGCCCCTCTCAAAGTCCAAGTTGGCTCAGATTCTGGGGCACCAGCTAGTTCTTTCACACAAGGCCGCCTTAGCTCTACCCCCCTCAAAGGGACAGTGTTCTTAATTTCTGAGGCTTTCCCTTCCTACCGCATTTGGATCTGATGCAGCAAGTGCCATGCATCTATATAGGGACATAGATTTAGATACAAATATGAAAGTTTGGATATTGGATATGGGTGGATCGGTATATACCTATGTAGCTCTCAACCAGCAAGGAACTTGACAGTTCATCTGTGATCAACCTGGCTGGCAGGAAGGGGCTTCTCCACATATTTGATTCTGAGCACCCGCCCCTAGAAAAAAAAAACAGAACAAACGAAGCAACACTCAAACCGTGCCGGGGACACTTAGAGATCACTTTGCGACTGCCTGAAAACCCTCACTGCTAAAGGAGGTGGCCATACGCACCACACGCCTCCAAAACGAAAACGAACCCGGCCACGCCGTGGACACTTACAATCCATGTTGCAGGCCCAAATCCTAAAGAAAACCTAGCTCCTCCAGTAGAGAGATTAGAATAAGGGTACCCTTTTTTTCTGTAGTCTGTTTTAGTAGGGGATCCCTCCCCCAAAAAAGTTGGTAAAAGGGCACTACCGGGGGGCCTAGAAACAATAACCGAAAACAAGGAGGTTGCAAAATGGGCATTGAGTGCCCACCACCCCCCACCCCCCGCGCTTCGCCCCCCGAGTTCGCTGGGGGGCGATGTCGCAGAAGCAGCCCAGGACTTGCCCCGTGAAGCGGTCCATGGGCCCCTCCACGGTCATCAAGTTGGCCACCATCCTGGACATCTGGCTGTTGTCAAAACCGTTTTGGGATCCCATGAATTAGGACCCCAGCAAAAAAATATATCTGTCTTTCTTCTTTTTTTTTACCTAATCAGTGGACAACAAAGGGACCCTGGTGCACCACCCATTTTAGAACCTATTTTAGTGGGGATTGGAATGTTCATTGGCGTTTGGCATCCTCCCCACCTTTGTTTTTGGGGTTTTCTTTGATTCCCCCCCCCCCCTTCCCGGGTAACCTGAATCCTGGAGCCACGCGAAAAACAAAAGCGACTGAACCATCAGATGCTTGTACCTTCAAACAAGCCAAGTCAGCTGAAGTCGCTCAAAAGGCCGCGGCCCTCCTTATACTGGTGTGAAACTCGGGACTTTAGGCAGGGTACAGGCACGAGATATCGCCAACCAAACTTCGGAATCTGCATTTCATCAATTATCTCGTCTTTTTTCGGTTTATTACAACTGGCTTTTGATTTGATATGTCTCTTGCCCTCCATTATGCCGAGCATCCACGGAAAACCAAGAACACACAGGGACTCCCCAAGTTCGGGACGGAGTCATTCTCGGTGGAACGTTTTCTCGTTTTACGCCCCAAATCGGTGTCCTATGTTTTTGTTTTCCGATGGCCAAGGCACCTGAGCCAAAACAGGCAAAGGCAGACTGGAGTAATGAACTGTGCAAACCTTCCCTTCCAACCCTGATGCACAAATACAATGTCGGCAAATGAGGAATCAACTCCTCTGACTTTTCGACGCCTGGTTTCCCCAGGCAACTGCCAGCCAGTACTACTGAGGCACCGACAAGGTTTGGCCGAACCTCCTAAAAATTGGGGGGCACCGAACCCAAAAGCTTCTGATTGAAGACGACCCTTTCCGGCCCAAGATTCAAACAAATACCCAAAAACAAAAAGTTTAAGAAACCAACAATAGTGCCAATTCTTTTGCCAATACTGACTCCTTTCTTAGTCTAAAGGGTTGCCATTCAGGAATATAGTGTTTTGTTTAAAAAAGTTGCCAGTCCTCTCCCGTCCTTTCCCTTGTGGACCAATAGGGCAGCAACAGGAAAGCAAAAGGAAATTGTATTTGTGATTGTCTTCCAGGGCTGGCGAGGGCCGGGATTCATCAATGGAGTTTTGTGTTTTTTTCGGGGGAGGGAAGGCAGCCTTGAAGCGGGGGTAACCTTTGCGAGCTTGTCAAATCTTGTTGTTGAAAACAAACTGCAATAAGAAATGTGCTGAGGGGTTCAGGGGGACCCTCCAAAATCCGGTTGTGGCTCCATTATCTTTGCTTGAGCTCCTTTTTACCCCCCGGTGAGCGCATGATCATTTGCATCAAATGTCCAGATGCCTTTCCCTTTGGTTTGCTTCAGCAGGCCCAAGAAAAACGGCCCGCACGGACCACCTTTCGATAGTCTCTCTCTCTCTCTCCGCCGTTGCGCCCGGAGGGTGACTCACCCAGGCTACGAACAAGCAACAACATAGCCTCGCGATGGCACCTCTCGTTTTTTTTCACGCCCGGGCGCAGGTTCAGAATCACCACCGCCTTCAGGAACTGCGAGGCCCACCACGCCCCACGCCCCGAGTCCGGGTCGTCCAGCAGCTCCCACAGCACCTCTGAGCGTCAGGTGGCCGTGGAGATACCGCGGATGGACAAGATCCGTTCGCACCACGAAATGAATCCATGGTTGAAACCATTGTTGTAGGGGGATCCTCCTTCCCCGGCTTCTTAGGCGGTGCAGAACCCATCCACAGCAGGGATTTTGGAGGTTCCTTTTGAGAGTGGGACACCTGGGCCATGTGAAATGAAACTTGAGATAGCCTGAGGTGACTCAGAAGTCCCTTGTGAGCTGACGTGGGTTCCGAGTGCGAGATGCAAAGTTGGGGCCTTACAGGTGGTTGCGTTGCCCTTAGTTGGAGTCCATTCATTGCTTCGTCGCCCGTTTGGTTGGCGAAGCCCACAGGATTACTCGGGTGCGAGCCAGTGATGTATTGGGACTTGCCATAACCAAAGGAAATGCGCAGCCCAGACGCTCTCGCATCCAAATGGATTGCCTTGACCCTTGGCCCCCACGCAAGTTCCAAAACCAAAAGGTCGATGGGCTGGCACCGAGCCCGATGTCAAGCCCAGTGCACAAAATGAATTGCCACCCCACATTGATAAGCCTCGAATAGGCGAATGCTCCTCTTCCCAAAGTGAAGGTTTGCCTCTAAGATGGGCTGCCCCCCTTTCCATCCACCATCGACCCCGGCTGTTTCACCACGAGCGCCTCGCAGCGGGACCGGTAGAGCAGGCGCAGAATGGGTCGGGTCTCGTCCTCGGGGATGTCCATGCAAAGCTCCTTCCTGGGTCCCGACGCTGCGATTCAACTGCCCCAATGGTTGCGACACCTGAGGGTTCCTCGGTATGTCCAAGTACCTCCTGAGGATGCACGTTGAGTCGCGAAGTATCTCCTGAAGAACACCGCAATGTGTTGGGCTTACCGGCCTTATCGGGAGCTCGGCCAAAGGTCGTGGGTTCCAATCCTCAGTGTAACTTGTTTAATATGTTTCCCTTAGACGGGGGTGTTCCTGAAAAAGGATTAGCCTCGTATATGGAGTTAGCCCCGCCGTGAATGGGTTGTAATCAGGGTTAGTGGACGCTTACCAAGGGAAGGCAGGCAACAAAAAGGTACTTCGCTTACAAGTCCCTCAACAGGCTCTCCGAACAGTCTTGCCCTGAGTTGCTTGGCAAGCCGGCGGCAGACTCGACCATACCCGCAATGATTGCTAAGAACTCACAATGGGCTGACTGGGTGGGAGAAGTCTGGGCAATTGAACTTGTCAGTATCGGGCTCTGATGAATTGCATGGCGTACGCATCTCCCTCATCCCCTGACTGAATCTCAAAGAGCACTCATAATTGATCGAGCACAAGGTGCGTCACTTGCAAAACATGTGCATCGCAGTTTGGCCGTTGTAGCCGAAAGGCATGCTTCCAAGTCACTACCGTCCAACAAAGTTCCTAGGGTGGCCCTGACACATATATATATATATATATGTATACATATATATGTATATATATATGTATACATATATATGTATATATATGTATATATATATATGTGTGTGTGTGTGTTGTACTCGTGCAGCACACCTTTAGGTTTCAATTGGATCTGGGCACCGGCCCATCGCGAAGGCAGGTGTTGCTACAAGGACGGGGGATGCATTGGGATTCCTCCAGCCCCTCAGGAATGAAACTACAAATTCGGTCGAGCGAGGCCAAAACTAGAAAGCCAAAGGGACAACATCTCCCACAGAAAGTGAAATGAAGAACCCGGGTTGCCTCAGTGTCTGAGGGAACCCCCCCCCCAAAAAAAAAGAGACGATGGTTTACCTTTGCATTCGCTCTCAAAGCCATCTAAAAGAGGGGCACCTTCAAAAAACAGAAGACCTGCTTCAGCAACCTGTCCAGTTTGCCCTGGATGGAATGGAAATGGAATTCCAGCCCCCCCCCCTCCCTCCCTCCCCCCAACTCCATCTTGAAGGAGCCTGGGGATGTTTCTTGGCAATCTAATTATTTCACTGACGAGAAAAATATTTCCGGAATCTCCATACAATGGGATTCCGATCACAGGCTTACACCCGGGAACCCCGGAGAGCTCGCTTGAAAGCTTAGCAACTTTGGATGATTCCCCTTCTTTCAACACTGCCCCAAACGCGTACACTCTTGCACATCAATATGGCACCCAGAAAACCCGTGGCTTTTGACAGAAATCTGTTTTGGGCGATGGTCACCCTTTCCGGGATTCCCCTGTTACACACCCTGAGTACCTTTCCCTCTGGCTTGTTTCAGCCAGCCATTGACCAACCGGCACCTCTCACCACCGGGCGTCGCGTGAATCTGCCACGCGATCTTCAAGTCCACGCTGCGGACGGGGCGGAAGTGACGCCGGGGCTTGTCCTCGCGACAAGTAATGTTAACCCCGGATGAATAAACCCTGGTTGATTAATAATTGGGGTGTCCCCTTTTAGTGGGGATTCATCACTTTTGGAGGGACACCCCCTAATAATGGGACGGGTTTAGTAATCCTGGGTCAACATCAACACAGCTGCCACCAATTCGTGCGAAGGCGCGCGCGAACAAGAGGGAGCAACTTTGTATGGTCGGGTTCCGGCGGAAGGATACCTCCGAAAACCACCTGCTTCACAATGGGATCCTCTAGAGCTGGTAAAGTTGATTTGCGAACTTCGCTCACACATTAGTCTCCCTTAAGGACCATGTTTTTGTTCGTGCAAAAAGAGATGTGAATTACTTGACTCTGTGAGACTCTGAAGAATGAAAGGGGGTAGGGTGAAAGCCGTGCCAGCATTTCGGAGCTCATGTTGTCTATTTCTGTGTTTGCTTAACATACATGCCTAGAAACCGCCCCATCTCCACCTTTTTACCCGCCGCCCCTGCTGATTCCCAAGACTCTGAAAAGAAATGCCCCCGCTGGGATTCAGCAGGACTACTCTAAAATGGAGAACCACCCTATTTCTTTCATCCTGGGAAAACATGAACTTAACTCAATCATGGAAGATGCCCTTTTGGGTTTCCCTCTATTTGCGGCCAGACCCCAATACAGAAATCCAAACCTCCACCGATGGATCAAACATCGGGCGCCCCATCTTGGATACTTGAAACCTGCACTTTCAGCATTGAAAAAAAGGGCCCCCACTGCCAACCCCCTCCCCCCCCCCAAAAAAAAACAAAAACGCACACACACACACACACACACACACACACACACACACACACACACACACACACACACACACACACACACACACACACACACACACACGCACACGCACACGCACACGCACACGCACACGCACACGCACACGCACACGCACACGCGCACGCGCACGCGCACGCGCACGCGCACGCGCCGCGCACGCGCACGCGCACGCGCACGCGCACGCGCACGCACGCACGCACGCGCACGAACGCACGCGCACGCACGCACGCACGCGCACGCACGCGCACGCACGCGCACGCACGCACGCACACGCACAACTCATGCTCTGTGGAGCAGTTGCGGTGTTGGAGCGTGGAAGAAGGCCGCCGTCCTCGGCCTTCGCCGCGGTGTACTCCACCACCGAGGCCCGGCCCTCGTCCCGGAAGGTGACCATGTCGTTGCGCAGGGACCGGCCCTTCCCGCAGTGGCAGTGAGCCAGAAAATCGGCTTGTGGGGTTTGGAGACACGAATCCTTCTAAACTGGGCCCTCAGATGCCCTGCTGAAAGTCTAACTTTTAGTGGGTTAAATGGAAACCCCCACTAAACACTAAAAGGCCAAAAAGCTAAGGGGATGGGTGGGAGCCACCAAGTACATGGTGGCCCTTTTAACCAAAATTGGGAAGCCGCCTGCTTCGCTCATGCCATCCAAGACTCCGAAATGCGGGAGGTAGTGGAGGGTCGGCTGGACGGTCTCACCTCCTGGGCAGTGGGTCCGCGGATCTGGGGCGGGGGGCATGGGGCGTCATTGAAGGAATGAGAGGGGCGAGAATTCGGTAAGGGCGAGGGTCCGCAGGAGGACACTTGGAGGTTCTGTTGCAATCAATCCTTCCCATGCTGCGTGCCTTTTTGTCTTTTGGGCGTTGTGCGACAAACATGGCAGCATGTCCAAGACAAGGGTTCCATGTCTTGTTGCCACTGGAATCATGGCCCGTGCTCCCGCTGCATCATCCCTATGCACCTATGCGACAGGTATGCATCAGCCCGGCCGCTAGGCTTCTCAGGGCCTTGAGGGCTCCATGGACCCCAAGCGATGCAGTTCGGGCAAAGCTCTCAAGCAACAGGGATCCTTACAAATCATACCCCCAGTGAACATCCGATTCAATCCAAGCACTATAGACTAAAATGGGTGGTGAGTTCACCTACCCCAAAATGGGATCCCATTGGTTTTGACCCACAGTGGTCCTATTACATTCTACACACCGAGCCTTGCAACTTGCATAAATGGTGGGTGGTTTCCAGCTTTTTTTCGGTGTGGAGAAAGCCAGCCATGTCTCAAATGGTGACGCAACATGGCAATTTGCTTAAGGAGCCCCGTGCAACTTGGGGACTAGACCCAGCGGAAGGCTCGCAGGAAGGCTTCTTGAAAATCTGGCGCGCGAAAACTAACTGCGCATGTCCGGACAGCTCGGCAGCTCAGCACCAGCGACAGCAACGCGGAAAGTAAAATGGTTTTAATGCACATGGGACAATCATAAGAAGGCCAAGAGTGAGAGAAGAAGAAGACAAACAAGCAACAGTATCCTAGGAATCAAAACAAGCCGATGCTGCTGCTGCTGCTGCTGCTGCTGATGATGATGATGATGATGATGATGATGATGTGAGGATGGGAACAGGGATGCTTTTGATGATGATGCTGATCGTGATTTGGCGTGGTGGTATTGAGGATGGGATGGGGATGACGATCATGATAAGGATGAGGAGGGGAAGAGCCGAAGCATATCTCAAAAAACACAACATAGCAAAAAGCAGCAATACTTCATGGAGCAATTCCCAGCCAAGAAACATCAAATTAAGAGCAGAGCTAAGCGTACAGTCACGTCAGGGAATAATTTCATCTGCGGAGGTAGATGGCAATCGCCCTTGAAGAAGACTTGCTCCCTGAAAAAAGGTCTCAACAACGAATTGGACATCACCAAGAAACAAATTTGCAATTCGGCATTGGCACACGAACAGAAGCCAAACATGGATTCCACCCAAAGCTTGGCGGAACGCCTTGCCGTTCCCTCCGCACCCGTCCCAAGATATATCTCTCCATGCAGTAACGTGCTGTTGGGGTGGATGCACCCGTTAAAGCAAGCTTCAATTGTTCCATGCATCCCTCCCATT
This sequence comes from Effrenium voratum, assembly GCA_963377175.1. Taxonomy (NCBI): domain Eukaryota; class Dinophyceae; order Suessiales; family Symbiodiniaceae; genus Effrenium; species Effrenium voratum. The sequence continues at coordinate 32,991 of CAUJNA010003394.1, read as the reverse complement.
GCACATGGGGAATCGTGCACTTGATCCGGCGGCCGACCCCTTGTCAATTGGCCAAGGGATGACCCCGACAAAACGCTCAAGATGCCAAAAGGACGAAAGGCGCTGCAGGAACCAGCAGCGACCAGCAACCATGGTTTTGCTCATGGAAACCAAACGGAAACCATCCCTTGGCAGTTTCTAAGGAAAAAGAGGGTGCTATTAGCCAACAAAAAGCAAGAAGGACACCCACCCGGCGAGGCTCCATCAGCGTGGTGCGCCCCTGGCTCCCAAAGTTCGAGCGCCGGCCCTCCTCTGAGAAGGAGTCCCCTCGAGCTGTGACCAAAGGTCCCACGAGCCGTGGGCATTGTGAGCATCTACGTGTGGGTAGGGTGGGATCCACCATACGCGTGTTCCGATTGGGGGGGGGCGGGTCAGGGCCGGGTCAGGGAAATGCTTCCAATTGCTCGGAGGCAAACAAGGTGCTTGCGGGGGGGGGGGGGGGAGGCGGTGTGTTTTGCTTCTGCTGCTTGTTGTTTCAGAATGATGAGCTCATGACCCAGCAGTTCGGGCCCTTCTAATTGAGGCAAGAGTCCACCCCTCCAAAACATGTGCCGGCCTCATGGCTCCCCATGCGCCTCCAAGTCAAGCTGCGGCCGTGTGATAAAATGAAGCGCTTTCGAGCCACGAACCATACTATACATGATCATGCTCACACTGTCACATGTAAGCATATAAACATGTTCGGTTTATGTACATGTCTCATCTCCAAATGAAGTTCATGTGACTCCCCAGGTTTTACCCCCAAGGTTTGGGGCAAATATACATGTTGATATATATTGTATGTTTATAGACCCGTAGCACAAAGTGAGGGATACTACCTTAGAAAGCCTTAGAAGCAGCGTGGATGCTGCTCAACTGGACAGCGCTTGGGGGCACACCCTCCCACCTGGAACCCGATGAAAACCCGCAGCCCCGCCCTCTAAACAACCTTGGCTCGAATCAAACCAACCCGAACCTAACCATAAACTCAGCTGTTCTTATACAGACATAAACAAGCCTTACACTGCCTTACACGTAACAGACCCAAGCAACCCTGCAGTGAGTTATCGTCACTAAGCTACAGAACCAACCAATAGGTACAGTTAGCACACACCAATAGGCCGGCCACAGTTGGGGGCCATGCGCTAATCGATTGTTGCTCACTCCCCACCCAATGTTCGACCCTGATTTGAACCTACCACTCTCCACTCTTAGCCCGAAATGAGAAGTTGGCAAGACCTAGTGGAGATATTGTAATGATTGGAGTTGGGAGCTGCTCTCCAAACATATAGTATAACATAGCGAAATAACCAATTGCAAATAAAAGAGAAAATGAAGGAGTGATTGCGAAGCTGTTCAATGTGTTGATGGATTGCTGTCTCCTCACATGCCAGAACACGAATCTGGGGAGGTAAATTCAACGTAGAATGACCAGGAGACCCAGACCCCCACAGAGACACCATCCACCATTTTCTTTTTTTTGGGGGGAAGAAATCTTTATCGCCGAGGTGAAGGCCTTCCGCGCGGGTCTGGCCAAGCTGGCGGACATCTACTGCTTTGGCGCACATCATAGAACTGGGCCCTGGGCTCCCAAACAAAATTCACTCACCGCCCCCTCCCCCCCAACCCCCCCCCCCCCCCACTTGACCGGCGCTGTGATCGCCGGGCCACGGCTGCCCGAACCGCCGGGCACCGGGGAGAGCAGCCGCTTGCTGAAGGACCGGCCCTCCTTGAGGCTCAGAATCTCCGTGAGGCACGCCTCCACCTGACACGGCCACGGCCGGCGCGCGGGAGGCAGGGGCCGACAGGGGCAAACCAAAACCAGAACAAACACATGGCTCGAAGAACCGATTCTTCCAATAAAAATCCCCCCCCCCCACGCTTTTTGGGGGACGTTGCGAAGTTCGCCAACGCCAACTCCGACATTCGCAACTAGTACAAGCACGCGAAGTCTACTTTTCAGGGCTCCTTCAGGCGCGCTGCAAAAGCCGTTGGCGAGGCGCCAGCGGATGCCAGCGGGAAAAGCCATTGGTGCCAAAACGCTGCTTCCTTCATTCTGGCCAAATCGAAATCATTGCTGTGTCCGTGCAAGTAATGGGTATAGCAACTCATCAGACCAGACCCCGGCTAGCCCGAAACAGGAGTGTCACTGCTGCACACATGTTCTTCAAAAACATGTCATGCCATGGCGGCCAAAGCAAAAAAACACTCATCATAACATGTGTTGACCCTGTATGTCCCAAAATAGGGACCCCCCCCCACACAAAAAAGTGGCTTCTCGATTTCAAACTAAAAATGGTACCCTCACTTGTTGTTTTTCTTTTTAAACGAAAAGCACAAGCTCATCCTTTGCCCCGCCTGGTGGGAGAGTTGGTCCAGCCGCGCATCCAAAGAGGCCAAGAGACGAGTGCAGGGCTCCTGGGAGGGTTGAGAGTAAAGGCACCCAACCTGGAGGGTTGGCCAATCCTAGTCCATAATCCCTACAGGGAAGCCACCACAAAGGGGACCGGCTCCTTGCGCAACCCAAGGTAAAGGTTAAGGATTACCTTCGAACACCCTAGCCAAACCTAGGGAAAATCATCACAGGCTCCAAAAAATCTCAACTCGGTGGACTTTGGAAACCAAGCATTTAGGAGACCACTGTTTGAGAAACAGCCAGGAGCGTGGGTTGCAGTTCCTGCATGGGGCCCAAGAACGGGGGCTTGCCATCATTTTTCTTGGGATGAGGTTCCCTTTTCCCTCCAATGTGATGCCCCTCCTTTGGAACGTGGCCTGGCTAACAAGAGCCGAAATTGGTCCGCCCCTACAGGGTCTTCACAGAAAACTTGCCCAAAACTAACATGTTGTGGGTCTATTCGAGGTTGCGGGCTTCCCCACAAAAAAAAAAAAAAAAAAACTCCCAGGCTGGTTGCGCGGAGTGGTGTGGTGAGGATTTAGCTTTCTCGGAGTGGGTGGCTGCATGGTTTCGGGCTGGGTCAGTATTGGCCTAGCATTGCTTTAGTCTTTGGGGAGAAGGTTTGGGTTGGCTTTGGGGGCTGGCTTGGATTGCTTTGGGGGCCGGTTTGGCTGAGTGGGGCCAAGTTCTTCTTTCACGTTTGGTTGGGCCAATTTGATGTTTCACGCCCAAAGCGCGATCAAACCACTAGTTACTATTTTATACCGCCTACGTTAACCCCCCGAAGCAAACAAGGGCCTGGGCCTGGGACCAGTCTTCGCGGATGCGGGGGTGTAGCACTTTGGGCGCAATTCCCGTGAGGCGGGAAGCGCGAACCGGCTCCTCCTTGGGCTGCCCAGGCAACTCCATATTGCACCGAGAGGCTCAGTCAGAAAAAGCCGCACTGGTGAACAAAAAGTGGGGGAACATAAGGCTCAGATAAATTGCGAGGGAGCACTTGCGCATTCCAAAGGGAATTGGCACCCGGGAGGGGGGGGGAGGGGTGGACCTCTGCCGGTTCGCTCACCGGGTGGGCGATGGGCTCGAAGCCGACACTGCGGTCACGCGCTCTCGGGCCAATCCCCCGAATCCCGACGAATGTGGCGACTGTCTGTTGCCGTTGGCAGCATGAACATGGAGCCATCAAGTGGTTTGGGTGACCTCGTGCATATTTCCAGGGGCCATTCGAAAGCGCATGGTCAGGGGTCTTTACATGACACCCTGGACTACGTGTTGGGAAGATGCTGCAACGGAAAGTCATCCAAACAGGTTCGCAGGTTCAGCGTGAACAGGACTCATCTGGAAATAACCCTGGATGGCGTAGTTCCACAGTTGTCTTACTAGTTGACTACGACAACCTGGGAATTCATGCTCTTCCTATCCCAAGAACTGCACAGCATTGCAAAAGCAAACAACCTATTGGATATGGGCCTTGAACAAAGCGCTAACCCGCACCAGCTCCAAACAACGATCCGAAGTCAGGATCTGTAGTTGGCCAAGTGACCATCTCTCAATAACTGCCAGCAACAATTGTAAATTGCCACAGGCCCCAACATTGAAGGATGCCGCCACCCCCATCTCTCACTAACACCTTACTTCGTGGCCAGTTCACTTCTTACCCCTTGGCACTCCCTAGGTTACCTCAGCGTCCTTCTACCAAGCAGGCATGTATCAAACCGAGGGCCCCTTTGCGGAAAAACGCCGGTCCCTATGGCCCTTTACAGGGGCCAGAGGCCTGGGGGACTCGTCAAAAGTCACAAACCCCAACACAAGGGGACGGCTCCCGCCTCTGCAGTGAGGTCGCTGAAGAATTGCCCAGAGACATGAAAATTGGTGTATGGCGGGTATGAGCACTGCGCACGACCCAACGGGCAAGGCCTCGGGGGCGCGCCTTGCAGCGTTGCCGACATGACGATCAGCTTGAAGTCCGCCAGCTTGTGTTGGATACTCGGCGCGAGTGATTCAGATCCAGCCGAACAGGGCTGTGGGAAATGACCACTTCTGTGATACAACAAAAAGGGCCTGCCAAAGACAAACCCCCCATAGATTCCCTTGTATCACAGAAGTGGGGAAAAACCCCTTGATCCCACAACCCTGCAGCCGAAGGACTTCGAACATTTTGGAAGACGCCAAGTTCACCATGCAAACCCCCGCCAATGTGAGGTCTGAGGGATGCCCCTTCCCGGAAGACCATGCGCAAACTAGCAATGAGGATATTCGGGTAAGGAGGCTTCGTCATATGTGAGCTCAGTTTACAAAGGGGGGGGCTCTCGGAGAAAGCGGTGTAGCTGAGCTTTCTCCATGCGCGCCTCCTCTGTTAAGTGGCGTGTCCACATCCCGGTGTATCCTGTGGTGACTGCGCGAGTAGCAGACTTATGTCCAGGGATGACCCTCCCTGCACGTACCTGAAACTCACAACCGATTTTACCCGGTCACCCTAGGTCCCCTGACATTAAAACAATCCGGTTGGCGAGAAACATGTTTATTCTCGGTTGCTTTCTGCTCCCCTGCTAACAGTGCATGTTTTAGTGGTTTAATGGAAAACCCAATAGTTGGCAAAAAGTTAAAGTCCTAACATCCAAAGAATTGTTCGGGGGCACCTTTTTGTGGAAATACTTTCGTCCTTGCCCGGCGGCTGAAGCTTGAGAACTAAGGAGAGCAGGTCTGCATCCACGGAGCGCTCGTGCGCCTGGCTCCAGCAATCCCTAGTCCGCCCATCCAAGGGCAAACAAAGGCTTGAACGATATTAAACAAGATTTGACCTACCCCTGCAACCAGCCCCCAAAGGACCCCCATGCTCATTTTCATGGGCCTGCAACCCAAAGGGAGCTTCTTCCAACAGCCCATCTGCAGGGTGACTGTCCCCTTGCCTGAAACAATCTAAACAACTTCCGTCTGGCCCGTCTGTAGCAGTCCCACTGGGAATACACAGCCACCATTGAAAAAGCAACCCGTCTTTGAGGAGCATGCTTTGACCTTGTGGCTGCCACTTGTTTATCCATTCAAAAAAGCGGCCATGTCTTATTTCTGCTTGCTCCACCTCATCAAGGATGATGTGGGAGTATCTGTGGATCTGCCCGGGGTCGTTGACCTTGCGTCCAGCAAGTAATGGCCAAGGCCTTCTACGAGAAGGAAGCGCAACAAGGGTATCGGGGTAACCCTCCCACTCTCTAACATGGAACCCACGATGGGGTTCCCTTGTAGAGGAAAATAGTGCCCCATAGTTCATTACAATTCCAGAGCGGAAGTAGAACAAGTTCAGGCGAAGCTAGGAACCCTTGATGGCTTCAGGCCGCTTTGCACACTCAGCTCCGAGCCAGTACCTGCAAAAGGTACCCCGTCGTGACCTTACGCAAGCCACAAAGCTGCTCAAACGCTCTCGCCAAAATGACGCCTTTGTCCACTCCCCTTAACGTTGCCCCAACTCCTACAAGTGGGGCAAGCCGTTGCGGGTTGTTTTGTCCTCTCTTCCTGGCAGACGTGGCTTCCGTAAGCGCCATTGTTCCCTCTTCTTCATGCCCTTGCCGCGTCGTTTGAGCCCTGCACGAAGAGGATCTTGGTTCGGCGGAAGTCGAAGACGCTCTCGCCTGGCACAATTCATACTGTGGATGGACGAACTCCTGCACCACCTAGGAAACCCTGGAATGATGATGCACCTGTAAATGCCAACAAACAATGGTTTCCCATGGTTTTCGAAGTGGTGCAGGATTTTGTCCATCCACGCAGGGGGTCAAAGGACGTCTTCAAAAGCAACACAAAATGGACCCGCTCGCCGAGCTCTCTCTTCAGCACTGATTGAGGTGGACAGAGCCAGGAGAACACCAGAACATCGTGCCCGATCTGATTCAATATAAATTAACTCTCGGGAGTCGCCTGTTCCAATACTTCAATACATGGGGTTGTCTCCATGGGGGGACTACAAACTGGATGTTTCTCTGTGGCTTCCTGGTGACGCAACTCCACCAACGGCACTGGTTGCCCTCGAAGAAACAAATGCACCCAAACTACCTCAGCCTTCCCTCATCAAAAACAAATAGGTTTGACCACATTTCAGCGACATTTGGCCATGGGTCAAAATCAAAATCGTACCCCCAGTGAACATCCCAATCCCCTCTAAAATAGGTTCTAAAATGGGTGGTGCGCCTACCCCAAAATGGTACCATTGGTTTTGACCCACAGCCATTTGGCTAACCAAACCATGTCCCCAAAAGAGATATGCATATGCCAAGGCACCCCCTGAAACGGCCATGTCTGTGCGCAGCGCACCGGAGATTCTGAATCCCACAAGGCTGCCAATGGACTGCTCGCCTCAGCCCGATGCGGCAAATCACAGCTCGTACAAGCTCGATTTTGGCAGCTTTCCGCACATGGATGGAGTTGGCCGAAGAACGTCTGAACTGCTCGTTGACCACTAAAATAAGACATTTGAAAGTCCAAACACTTGGGAAGCAAGGTCCTGAACTTGCAGCGCTTGCCGTTTTGCACTTGGCGTTTCTCAAAACACGTGACTCTGGGTCAAAACCAGTGGTACCATGTTGGGGTAGGTGAATTCACCACCCATTCTTCTATTTTAGTGGGGATTGGGATGTTCACTGGGGCTAACCGATTTGGATTTTGACCCATGGCCAGCTGCCAGCTCTGCGCCAAGCGCCCCACCCATCTCCTTCGCCACTCTCCTTGGCATGTGGGATTCCCTGTGGGATCCAGGTGGCCCCAAAACCACAAACATTTTGTCGTGGAGGACGGGAACCCGAGTTTGCGCGTGTTGTTTTTGTTCTTAGTGGGGAACCCACCGAGCAAGGTCAAAATTGGCAAGCCAACATGTGCGTTGGTGATCCGGCTGTTACCTGTTGGATTCACTTGGCGAGACAAGGCTGCATCACTTTTGTGAGCTTCCTGCAATCAAATGAACAATCATGTGCTACTGCAGTCAAATGAACAATCATGTGCTACTGCAGTCAAATGAACAATCATGTGCTACTTGTAAGGACCATTACTTTCCAACCATTACTTTCCAACCCCCAGCCATTTGGGCACCCGCGAGCCAGCAAACACGGGACACTCACAAGTATGGGTTGTTTAGTACCCTGTCCGCGTCCATCAAATGAGCCAGCTGAGAAAAGACATGTATCCTCCAGGAAGGCTTCTTCATGGATGTGGTTAAGTTGCGAGTTGCCCAACTCCAGTCACATATGTGTAGTCAAAACTGCTTGCCGCTGGCCATGGTTCCCTGACAGGAAGCCATATTGGTGGCTGTCTAAGTTCCCCATGATTGGATCCATGGCCATCCTAGTAATGTCAACTTCGGCTTGATGCGGAGGGCGATATCCAAATGAATCCTCCTGAAACTCTTTGACTTAAAGACAAACAGCACCCGTGAAAGTATCCTTTGGGGAACTTAGACGAGCAGCATAGAAATCCTACTTGGAAAAATTATGATGCCCAGCGGCCATGGTTAAGAACGAATAGGCATCCTTTTTTGGTTGGTTGAGCTTAAAGGAATCGGAACCCTTCCCCAAAAACAGGAGAACCAGGGGCGGAATCCACTGCCATTGCGATCCAGCACCTGCCGATCATCTGGGCCCGCCGGCTGCGCGAGGGTCAAAGCAGCCAGGCGCCGGGGCTGGGTGCAAACCTTGGTGCACCCGGTGGGGCGGGGCACCACGGAGGGTTTCGGAGCTGGAGCTTTTTGGCGCGGAGGGGGGCGCCGTGAGAAAATCGAGCGAAGAGATCCTGTCCAAACATAGGGAAGTACAGTTGGACATGGAGCCTCTTTCAAAAAGCAAAGGGCACCGCCTGAGGCAACGGCCAGGTTTTCACCAAGGCGGATCCTTTCGAATGGGAAGCATCCGCTGCAACTTATGTGATTGAGACAGGGGTGCAGTAGGCATTCATGTAACCCACTTGATGTGTTCTGATTCCTTTGGTCCTCCGGATTCAATGAGGTGAACATTGCCCGATCCCTACGTTTCCTTCTTCAGCACCTGTTTGGCTTCGCATCGGGCTGCCGCGCGATCACCCGCTCGGGGTCCCCGGGACGCTTCGGCGGTTGCCGGCAGAGGTGGTAGACCTCGGCCAAAGCCGCCACAAAGAGCGCAGAAAGCCGGCGTCGACCGGCATGTCGGTGCTCCTTTGTTTGAGTTGCCTGCGTGGGGGTGGGATTGAAGGCGAACCCAGAAGCAAACCATAGAGACAGCCGGTTGCTTATGACGCACCCGGCAGCCCCTCTCTGGCCCTTGGAAGTCCTCATGTTGCAGGCTGTGGCTGCTTGCCTGAACCAAGCAAGCGAGCGTCCGTCAAAATATCAGGGGTGACACGCCTGATGCGCATGGCATTCTCAGCACGAGTTGGGGCAATATTGATGCATCCAACTAGCGCCCTCCCACCGACCCACGTAAAACCTGCAGGGCTCCTGAGAGATGGTCTTTCCATTTGAAACCGGCCCTACCGAACAAAAAAAGCCAAATTGTCCCAAAGAACAAGCCAGTAAAGTGAGGCTCGCGCTCGAGCCGAAACCTGGGCCCCGGCATACTGTGGCACGCGGCTGCTCTTGCCACAGCCCGTCTCCCCCTGGATGCAGGTGACACGTCGCCTCGGCTGACCGGCCCAAAGCCGATTGGACACGCATCCTGTGCTGTTCTACACAGCTTTCTCGCCAAACATGGGCGAGGGGAGGTGAATCCTGGGCGTTGATTCTTTGATTTCCGCTCCAGCCCGAAAAAGAGCACCCCTAGGAAAGGGCCCCATGGAAGTTGACATGCATTTCCTCTTGCAAGGCACTTGCGAGCGGTTCCGGCGCGGGAGGCTGATACAGCCTAGCTTGAAAAATGCCCTCTGGGGTGGTGCACAGGGACCAAAGGGACACCGCCAATTGAGGGGAGGCCCCATGAGACGTCTCAACACGACTTTTCGGGATCCCACCCCCCTTCAACCACCATTTAGAGGGTATTGCTGAGGATGTCGCTCTCATGGACCGAGGTCGGTCTTCGGCCCATCTGAGCCCTTGTCCAAGTTGTGGGACCCCTTTAAGGACAAAAGATGCGAAGGGACCGCATCCTAACCCATTGGGACACAGCACTGCCAACTGAGACTTAGCTCAGTTTTTAGTTGTTGAGATGCCTGAGCTGAGGGCTGAACACATTGAGGGGGAGAAGTCAAAACGTTGACTGTTTAGTCCACCCCCCCCACAAAACGTACAGCAAACATGCCCGAACACTTTCGGGCTCACGCTCGCGGATGGTCCGCACAATCTCGTCCCTGTGCTCGTCGATAGGCATGGCCTAGCCGCCGAGAAATCAGAACAGAATCTCCATCCAACATTGAGAAAACATATATTGTTTTATGTTCTGGAGAGTTAGGCGGAACCATCGTGAAACTGTTCCCGGCAAGCGCACAAGTAAAACACAAGCAATGTTGGATTCTTGTTTGGTGGGGCGGGGGGAAGAAGGTCGAACCACCCTCTCCTCCAATCATCCAGGCTGAGCACTTAGTGTTGAACACGATCTGCTGCACAAGGCCAAAACACGCTCACCCCCCCGTCAAAAAACAAGAAGAACCATTGTCATTTGGGTGTGTCTTTGCGTTGAGGACCCTCTCTTCAGAGTTGTTTCTAGCGAAGCCAAAAGGACACCGATGCAAAACCCCCAAAAACACTTCCACAAACCGCGCCGGAAGGACTCCCCAGGGATCGAGCTCGGTTTGTGCGAGGTGGCCCATTTAGGTTCATTGCCATATGGACCAGAGTCTGATTTGGGCCAGGTTTAGATTGGCACCGCAATTGGGAATTACCCCTTTCATGGTTTTAGAGGTAAAGCCAATCATGTTGACCCCAGACGTGTTACCCCCCATGGAAAGGTTCATTGCCGGGTATGCGTTACCAAGCCCAACTCCCGGAGGACCAAAGGCCCAAATCCCGGTTGTTTCATGCGGGATGGGGGGGAGGGAGGGGAGGGAGGAGGGAGCCCCAAAAGGCCCTGCTCAAGGCCGCAAGAAGGCTGAAAAAAGGCTTATTTGGGCTCCCTCCCCCTCCCCTCCCCCCCCCACTCCCTCCCCCTCCCCTCCCTCCCCCCCAGCCCCCATTGTTGTTACCCCAGTGTGTCAACTCGCTCTGGCCGGCCTCCCGCTCGGGGCCTGGGAGGGGCTTCTGCACAGTGGTGATCACAGCCTGAGCCACAGATCCGGGCACCTTCAAGGTTTCCCCTCCCCCAATATTCGTATGATATATAACATAAAGAAAAAACCATAAAACACATAAAGAAAAACACTAAACGCAACAACAAACATACGTTAAATGTATAACACGCAAAATCACCTTCTTTGTCTTCAAGGATTTCGGATCCTAACCAGCTGTTGTCTTTGGGAAATGTTCAACATGGCCAACACGAATGTGGCTTGGCCACGTGCATCGAAAACATCCTCCCAGTTTTTACTTGAAGGCTATGGGCTTGGCTATGCACTCATTCAGTGAAATATGAAAGATGCAAGCGAACCGATTCAGCAATCCAAAGGAAAAGTCTATTGGGGGGCCCTTTGGTGACATCATTCACGTGGGGATTTACGTCCACCAAAACATTGTCAGTTGGAGTAGTAATGCCGCCCTCCGAATGGTGGGCTTGCACGCTTTTCCTTTGAACCCAACAAGGCACAGGTGGGCCGTTTCGGATCTGTGCTGACGCAATTCCATGACCTGGAACCCGCTTTGGGGACGTCTCTTTCATGAGGCTACCCATTTTGGGGTTGGGTTTCCTAACACAACCACACGATGTGTGGAGACCTCCCGGTCCCCCTCTATTTTGCGCCAGCCATGTGGGGACCGCTGGCTTCCCTGCGATGTTCGCACCCCCGCGCCTTGGTCGAGGAGAAGCTGAAAAACCCGCTGCCGTCGGAGCCGCCGTCGCCTCCGCCGTGGTGACCGAGCAGTGGATGAATCCCGGGCTAGTCACCCGGTGCTTCCAAAGCAAAACGCGAGGAATCCCCACTGAAAGGGGCATGGAATCCCCACTGAAAGGGGCACACCCCGGGCAAATTCAAACAGGGGCTGAGTAATCGGAAGTCAACATCAAGCGAGCCGAGCAAGCTGGGGTTGGTGTGGAAACTTCTTGCGGCGAGGTGGCGTTGGTTTGGTTCCCATTAGGTACTAAGCAAGGTTTAAGCAACCACCACGGGGTACCCTCGAAAATAAGTCTACATGCATGAGCGAAACTGATTCGGGTGCATTGTGGATGCCCCAAATATTTCATGTAGGAGCTGCAAGGGAAGCTCAGGAATTTCGGTGTGAATGGCCTGTAGGCCAACTGGTGCAGGATTTCGTCACTTCGTCCGTCCACCTTGTACCAAATGTTCCCCTCATGCCCTCATTTCATTCCCCACTTCACTGGTGTTCTGGGCCCCTGCGCCCAGAAAAGGCAACAAACTGCAGCTACCCATCTGTAGCTTTGGATTCTCTTCTTCGAGTTGCATGCCACAAAAAAGCTAAGCTTCAAGGGACTAGGATGCCTGAAGGGATCCCTTCGCAACCGTTAGGGCATTCAACACTCAAGTTGATTCCCAAAGCTGCACTTCATGCAGGGTTCTTTGTGCGTTTGTTCGGCTCGCAAAACCAGAACAAACGCACAAAGAACACTGCATGAAGTGCAGCTTTGGGAATGCCAACAGTCCGCAAAAACAAAGCCAAAAAAATACCGGCACCATTCCAGGATCGCACACTGACCAGAAGCTCAACGTAGTCAAGCACCCTTTGCACCCTTGTCTATACATGTCCATACAAAAGCAAAAACAAAAGGCGTTCTTTGCCATTGCTCAGCATCTTGTGGGAACATGGTCGTCTTCATGCTCAAAGTGGGTCCTGCCAACCCCAACCCTTGCGTCTTCCGTCGCTCCCTGAGCGACAAGCGCTCACGAAACAGGGCAGCCGCTGCTTGCACAAACTTCAAACAGTTAAATATAGTTAAGTATAATCCAAACAAATGCCCCTGGCCCCCACGTACTGGAACAAGCCTTCAGCCGTTGGCAACGTAAAAATCAAACACACCAGTTCGAGTCAGTTTGAGGCACAACTGACGAAGAACCAAGGACCTTCATCATGGGTGATGTTTTGACCCGTCAAGGTCCTTGACCTTTGCCCTGTGCCGAAAGAGGTCAAAATCCCCCACACAAACACATCTTGGGGGACGGCATGCTCTCAGCAAGGGATGCCGTGTGCTCCAAACTATGTCGAATACGCCTAAAATGCAGCTTTTCGACAGGTTTGCTGCCTCTCTCCGGGTGCGGTCGCCTTGGGCACGTTGCTCTTGAAGCAGCCCGCCCAAGCCTTTTCTGCCCAAGCCGAGCCCCTGGGCCCGAACTGAGCTGAGGTCTGTCAGCCTGGGACCAGACTTGGGGATGGACCCAATGCCCAACCCAAACTTAAAGGGCGGCCTTAACCATCCCCTTTCCGAGAAAACGAAAAAAATGTGAGTTTCAGACCTCAGCTGGAGGTTTCCTGGAGCCCACCTCTCCCAGAAGCTCGGCTGCTGCCTTTACAACTACCTACCGGCAGCAACAGCGGCACGAAGAGCCACAGGGCGTGCGGCAAAAACTCTTGTGGTGATTGCCTTTGCCGTGGAAACGTTGGTACACAAGCACCACGCAGCATCCAGCCACAAGGAAGTAGCAAATCACACCGGTCCAGAAGTTCTGGTACCCACGCGCATCCAGCAGCTCCGGGATGGTTGGAACGCCCTCCACGTTTGCAAAGTTCATCCCGTAGACTGAGGACATGAAGGTCACCGGAGTGAAAATGGTTGAGCCGACGGTAAGGAAAAACAAGATGTGATTCCTTGGCCGGTCAGAGATCAGTGTCACAGTGTGTTCATCGCGCCCCCTCCCTTCCTTGGACAAATATGGTGGGGCACGCATCTCTTCAGAAGGCCTACCTAAAAAAAGCCCATAAAACAAAGGGCAGGGACAAACATAACTTGTAAGCCCGTTGGACAAATAAGAATAAACATATGTCCAGTAGTCATAGATTCCCTTTAATACCAACAGGGGAAAATGACAAAAATATTCATTTGAGCAAATGGAAGTCAATCGATATGGACAGGTATAAACATACCTTTATCTAAAAAAATGGTACCATTGGTTTTGACCCATAGCCAAACCAAAAACATACCTTGCAGATGAATCGAAACAGAAAACCATCTCGGACCGACCCGTTGAGTCATTGAGTCAAGGCGCATCTTCTCCGCCTGCCTGGCCGCCTCGTCGTGCTGCAGCTGCAGCTGCTCCGCCTGGCCCCGCTCCTGCACCTGAGAACGAAACGAGTGCCGTACCTCGAGGGCTTGATTCCTCATTATTTTCAACCATCGTTCTTTTCAACAACCAGCCGTCTTCCCGGGGGCTCTGGAGGTTTTCTAGAAAGATCCGGATCCCTAGAAAGAATGGACATGAAAGGTACCCCGAGAGTAACCAGTTCGCGGACCCGACAGCGACGGCTACAGCTTGCTCTTCGGCTGGGTGGGGCAAGATATGGTTTAAACACCACCTTTACAAGGGAAGAATCATCATAACCAGTGGTTTAAACATGTTCAAACCAATGGGTGGCCCCACCCGTAGGTTCAAAATGCCGAAACTGGCAGGCGTCCTCACCTTAGAGCCAACACAAACTCCTAGACCCAGAATTTCAAGTAGGAAGCCTTTGGCCTCCGCCTTGTTGCAGGCCTCCGCCAAGTTCTGTTGCACAACCTCTATCCACATAGCTTGGCAAACTGAGGCAGAAAGTCATATGGATGGACGCGAAATCCATCCAACGCGCCACCTAAGAAACCTGGAATGATGATTCACCTGCAGATACCAACGAACAAATGGTTTCCCATGGTTTCAAAGTGGTGCGAAATGGATTTCGCAACGATCCACCGTATGTGAACCATACTGGCTGTCAAAATCAAGCCACCAGGAAACCGCAGGCTTTGGTCCATGTTTCCTTCTACCAGAGTTCCATGTTTTGACCCACAGCCAATTTTTCTTTGGAGACCCCAAGAATAGCTCTGCCATTTAACCGCGCGCGCCTGCTCGTGCGACGCCTTAAGGGCGTCGCAGCGCTCCTTCCTGAAAGGCTGATGGCACAGACCCCATGGGTGGAGGAAGGGGGGGAGGGGGGGGAGGTGGGGGGAAGGTGGGGGGAAGGTGGGGGGAAGGTGGGGGGAAGGTGGGGGGGGGAGGTGCGCAGTAGCGAAGCAAGATTGGGAATGAACCTGATTTCTTAAAGCCGCCAGTGGGCATGCAGCCAGAAGGAAGACCATGTTGAGCCATTTTCACACATGCCCTATATGCCTGCCGACTCTTCGGGAATGAGGCAGCCCTGACAAAGCCATCCAACTTGTGGTTCGTTCCCTCACGTATGTGTGAGTTTTCTGCTCATTAGAATCCTTTGGTAGGCTTGTCATTTCTGCTGGGCCTGATTCATGTCTAGTAAGTGCCTGCTTCTTTGCAGCATTGCTGCCGCCAAGTTTCATCTGCATGGTATCTTCGTATGCCTCCTCCAGGTGGTCTGCGCAATCCTTCCTGGGAAGAAGTGCAAAATCACGCCTCCTTTGCCATGTTGGCCATTCTATAGAGAAGGAACAAAAAACACAACCATATTGGGTCCCCCCCCCAACAATTTGGAGCAACACCCTAACACAACGATTCAGATGTGGATGGGGCAAATGCGTTCTTGGCACTGGTGGGTTGGCGGTTTCTTAAGCATTCATTCAGCTTCATCCATCCCAACTGATGCGAAGCCATTGACTGGACGAATAAGGGCCATAACCATCCCGTGGCTCCCCATGTCCTGGAACATATGCGCTCGTGGGTAAAGCGTCGTGCGCTACAATGTGAGACATCTACGCATTGGTTCGGCAAATGCCACAAAGAGTGCATCAAGCTATTCCCCTCACCCACCCACCCACCCACCCCCATTTGCTGCAGGGGAGCTGCGGCATCTTGGGTTAATCTTAGTGTCCACTTCAAAGAATTCAGATGCCTGTCAGAAGGGGGTTTCCCTCAAATGGGTGAATGCCCAACATCTTCGGTTCCAGAAGAAGGGTCAAACCAAACCTCCACCACTGCTACCTACCCCTGCCAGCTGTTTGGCCGCCACACCTAGGAGAAGCATGCGACCCCTCTCTTTTGGAGCGTGCAGCAGAGCACGCTCCAAACCCAATCAGCCCAAACCGTCCTATCTTCTAGCCGAAGCTAAGATCTCAACATCTCTGCGATCAACATGCTACTAGAACCAAGCGTTAGACCCACCCCAGCAACCAACGCCTGAAACCAACCCAAAACCCGCCCAAAGCCAACACCCCAAAGAACAAAAAAGGGCGCCTAATTGGGGGACCTAGCCAGAGCGCCAGTAGTCCGCAGAGCCCGTGACGCTGAGTTGGGGCTGCTCCCCCGCACGCCGCACCAAGCGCTGCAGGCTGCGCAGCCTGCGGCTCAGCGTGGCCAGCTGCAGCTGGGCGAGGCTCACCTCCCCCAGGTCCAAGAGGCTCTTGTCCTTGGATCACCCGGTAACCCCCCCAAAAGAAACACGTGACAAATCGAGCCCCCTGAGATTGAGCCGAGAAAAAAAAGAAAAATAATTAAAACAAAAAAAACCTGCGGTGAAATTGAGCCCCAAGAGAATCACCCCAAAAAAACACGTGAAGTTGAGCCCCATAGGTGTCCTTTTCGGGGAAATAGATGGGTTTCCCTGTAGGTGATGAAACCACCAGGTACACCAGGGCCATCTGTTTTTCTAGCAAAAAAAAACAACAGGGCGGGAAAGCGGGCTGGGAAGATGCTCAAACGTGCGGATTTTGTTTAATGCCAAACCCAGATCAGCCTTGGAGTCTCGGATGCTATTTGATTGGTCCATTGAACCTTCAGCTTCTGGGGGAAAAACGTGTGCTTTCTCAAGCACCGAGCCGCCTGAGGTTGAGTGGAAAAATCAAACAAGAAAAAACCTGCAGTTGAGCCCCTGGTTAAACGAGATGGACTCACCAAAAACCTGGGGGTCAAGCCCCTTGTTCCAAGTGAGATGCCGTTGGAACTTTTTTGGGCATTCAAGGGTCCCCTGCAACAGCAGTCGAGGAGTGCACGTGGGAGTCCCCCGCCCCTCGCAAGACCCGCACTAGCCTCACGCCTCATGGCTACGAGGGGTGCCCCAGAGAGCCTCTTTGTAAGCGCGTTTGTTGTTTCTTCTGTCGCAGACTGTCAAATTTCTGGACCCCTGTTTTTGACACCCTTCCAGGTGGCACAGACCAGGGTTACCAACAGCGCCGCTCAAACCAGGGTTCCACTTTTTGGCCACCCCAAGATAGACTTAAAACCACGGGGCTCTCCTTTTGGGGGGAATGAACCACCCCTGGGTTTAAGTCTATGCTGGGGTAGTCAAAAAATAGAACTCTGGCTCAGACCATCCCTTCCAAGGCGCCCCGCGGATGCGCAAATCCTCCTCCAGCCAGGTGAGCCGCGTCACAAAGGCTCGGGTGACTGCCACCAACTCCTCCGGGGCCGGGGGTGTTTGAACATGTCTTCCGGGGCACCCCGATTTTGGCACATACCCCGAGCCCCTGCCAAATCACAAACAAAACCCCTACCCGGGGGGGGCAAAGGGGAGTTGCTCCTCTAGTTGATGTTGGTCTTGGCATGCAAGCGCATCAAGCATGATTCTGTGGGTGCGGTGTCAGCACATCTGAAGTATGAGTCTTTGTTAGAAATGGGCAGTCTTGCACGCTAAGGAGATGTAAGAAGGCAGTCCCGGAGGGGGTATTTGGAGCCCTCTCGGCCAAGCGAAGGAACCCCCCAAAGGAGCAAGCCCTTTCCCTCCCCCCCCCACCGGCACACAAAAAAACAACACACACCCCACACACAAAAAAACAACTCCCCCCAAAGAAACAAAAAGAAGCACAAAAGACACAAAACACACACAAAAAACATATCCCCCCCCCAAAGAAACAAAAAGAAACACAAAAGACACAAAACACACACAAAACAAGAAGAAGACAAAAACACACACCAAACAAATAAATCTCCCTCTGCCCTAAACCGCCCCTTCCAACTCCGAGTCGCGTCCGCACAGAGATCAACCAGCGCGTACAGCAGCGCGTCGGCGCGCCGCTCCCGGAGCCGGCTCCGGGCGGCGGTGAGGCGCTGCCGCAGGCGCTGGGGCCAGCCCGGCCCGTAGGCCAGCTCCTGCCGCCGTTTTTATTCTTCTTCTCCGTTTTTTGTTTTTCTTTTTGTTTTGAGGTTTCTCGTTGTTGTTGTTTCTTTTTTTGGGGAGGGTGTCCTTTGAGCCAGAAGGAAACACAAGATGACTTTCAAGGAAACCACCAATCATGGGTCATGCCGTCTATCATTCCCTGCCGCTTCTTCCACGGTTCTTCGGGGGTTCGGGGTTTTATGGGGGGGGAACCTGAGCATCCGGTGTGTGTCCTTTTTTAAGGGCTTACGGGGGGGTGACAGAAAACAGCAACATCAGTCTTCCTGGAGGTTTGGAACGAAAGGGATAGCCGACTCAGGTACTCCTTAGTTGGTGGTTTGGATTGGTTTGGGGGGGTGGGGAAGCAGAGCACGGGGTGGAAAAAAAGCGAAACCACGAGCAAGACTACAACTGTTTGTGCCTTCGGCTTTACATACCTAGCTATTTGCGGGGGCAAGTGAAATTGTTAACCTCGCGTGGCAAGGTGCTGATGGCTCATGACCAACATGGCTTCCTCATGTGTGTTGCTTTCTGCAACGAGTTTGCTGAATCGGGTTGAATCTGAGGCAGGTTGTGTAGTAGGTTTGCACATCAAGTCCATCATCCCCCAACGTGATGATTCAGTTTACACCTTACAAACCGTAACTTGTACCCGCAACCATGTACCTGGGTTGAATCCCTAACAAGTGCTTGACAATAAAAAAAGCTACACATCCATCATGCCTAAACACGCCAAGCATGCTAATAGTTCATAGTTGAAAAAAAAAGAAGAACAAAAAGAACCAAGTTGGTCTGCCTTCCTTCCGCTGGCTTCCGCCAACATATGCCTCAGGGAAACCCAGCGGCTGAAGGCTGGGAGCCCTGGCATCCCCTGGCATCCCCCCCCCACCTGCGGCGGAGCCGGCGGCGCGCCGCCGGGCCAGTCCTCGCTGAACTTCCGGTCTGCCTGAGCTCAGCTTGCGGGGGGGGGGACTTGGACATGCGGCAAACTCACATGAACCCATCCGGGTGCCAACATTTGATATAAATTGCAAATTCAGCCTAACTTTCAGCCAGCAATGCATTTTCTCCAAGCAATCCTTCGTCTCTGACATCTTGCTCGCAGCTTCCGGCTATGCAATTGCCCTGTCTCCTTGCTAGAAAAAAACAACCTAAAATTCCGTCTGAAAAAAAAAAGAAAGAACAAACGCGACTCTAGAATTCCACCCAAGTGCCTGCGTGACTGTGATAAGCGTGTCCAGAAGCGGCGGCCCCGAGCAAAACGCTGCCACGTGCTGCCCTCGCACCCGCACGGGCTGGCGGCCTCACCGAACCGACCCACCGGCCGGGGCCAAAGGATCGCGACTTTCTATCCTGCAACCTTCCGTCATGTTTCTTGGTTGTTGTTGACCCCCCCTGCAAAAAGTTTAACTTTTTTTTTGGGGGGGGGGTTGTAGAAAACACCGAAATATGTCCCAAAAAGTTAAAGTCTAAAGATCCAACCCAATAGCAGTCAAGGTTTCATGAAGGAGGGAAAAGAGAGGGCAATGACTTGCCCGCCCTACTTGTATATATTTACAAATCTGTACATTTACATATGTTATAATTATTGTTTATTGCCGTTTATCTGCTTGATAGCAGAAATTCCGGAACATGCGCAGCATATGGATATTCATGCTTCGAGCAGCCCCAGTGGAAAGGTGTTGCGAGAATCATGCTGGGACATGGAGGGATGCCTTTTCTTTGCGGTTTAAATTCCTGCGCCACGTGTCCACGCATGTTTTGTCGGCGTTCATCCTTTCTTCCTGTTATCTTTGTGCACATCTACCTTCAATTACTGTCTGCAACACGCAATAAGCTCCTTCTAAACGTCCTTTGGTGCCAACATTGAAATCCCATCAGATTTCCCACTTTGAAATGGAATGGAGTTGATGATTTTTAATGCGGACAATGGGGCAGAACACGGACAACCGCAGCTGAAACACAGAGCGGAATGATATGCAAAATGTAGATCATGGGGCTCAGCATGCATATGCATTATCATATGAAATGATGTGTATACTGTGCATCTATATGTATATGTATGTATGTATATGTATATATATATATATCTGATATGTGTGCCTGTGTGCGGGTGTTTGTGGGTCTGTGCGTGTGTGTGCAAGACAGTTGCACAACCCGGGTAGGAACGGTGCGGATGCCTTGGACGCTGTTGGCATCCACAGTGAGCAGCTCGATGGTCAGGAAGAAGTGGCAGCCCAACCTGTAGGGATCTCAGGAACCTAGTCATCATCTAGGTCCTCCAGAATTGAGAGGATAGAATAAGGGTACCAACTTTTGTCTGGAGTCTATTTCAGTAGGGGAAACCTCCCCCGAAAAGAAAAAAAACAGGTAAAAGGGCACTACTGGGGGACCCGAATTAGAACCCAACTGTCATCACTGTGCTGCACTTTTATTGTTGACCCTGGGCGGCAAACTTTGGTCGCGCGCGTTTTGTCCCGGGCGTGCAAACACTAAGCTCAAGGTCCAGTAGGTCCAGTGGCTTGCTTGCTTCCCAGTAGGCTATAACGCTGTTGCTCTGTTGCCTGGTTGTACCCCAAGCAGGTGATAAACACAGCTTTCGTATTGGTGATGGGCCGTGGTAAGGCCCTTCCGACGAACAAGGCTTACCCGCCTTCCTCCCCAACTGAGATCGCCTTGCAAGTGGACACCCCTTTCTTGAAGTTCAAACGCCCAAGGACTGAGGATCAAACATGAACTGCTCACCCCTGGACACACTCTCACACTCCCCTCATTTGCATTCCAGATCCTTGCCTGTCAATCTTGGTCTGGCACTGCTCGATAACATCCTCCACGCTCAAAGGATGCAAGGTGTACTTCACAGTGAGCGCGAAAAGCTGATGAGTGTCGAAGTTCTGCATGTGCACCCACCTCGGCCACCGTCTCAGAGCTAACATCCACTAGTGAACAGATCATTTTCCCCCGAGTTCTATGAGATGACCGGGGTCCTGGGTTCCTTCAACCATCAGCGATGCCCGAAATTTCCTCTTCCCCAGCTTTTGGTTTAGTCATCCCCTTTCCTTAGCCAGACATCTAGCGGGACTTGTACCATCTACTTTCGCTCGCCCTGGAGGTGATCTCACGCGCACCTCACCGGCGAGGTGACTGAGGATCTCCCCGGCCGGTGCCCAAAGAAGAACTGGCACATGTTGCCGCCGCCGACCTGCGAGGGTTGGTCGGAAAATGTGTGTGCGCTGCGTGCTTCTTGTTTGTGTTTTTGCTGTTGGTTGGGGTGCCCGGGGGACCTTTTTGGGTTGGTTGAAAGGGGAAAGGGAAACCCGTCCGTGTTTGGAGCCCCCCCCCCCAAACAACCAACCCCAATGGAAGCCAAAAGGAAGTTGTGTTGTTGAAACATGGACATGTTGAAACAAGGGTGCCCACCGGTCGGTATCAAGCAACGTGTTTAGGGAAAGGCATGCGTCCATTGGATGCAATAAACATACATGTATGCAAAGGCAAATCGAGGCAAATTCGTTGGACCTCTCTCTCTCCCTCTCGCTGGACCATGCACATTTATTTTCCTCAAGCTCCCGGTAGTACGACCCTCCGCCCCATTTCAACCGTCAGATTCCCGCTAGGTGGCTTGGGATGGTTTGGAAGTTGGATGTCCCCGATCAGCATTCTCAAGAAGCCAAGAAGCGGGGGTTCAGATCCCCAAACCACAAATTCAAGAACCTGCTGTTACGATTTACGGAAGGGAACACTGCTGTCAACGGTCCGCAACGTTTGATTATCCATTACGATGGTCTACCCATTTTACTTTTACTATGTCACTTGGCCGTGGAAAAAAGGGCGCCCTTTTTGCATTTGGGCAGGGACCTTTCCGATTTTCCCGGGTCCAAAACATGACATCTGACACCAAAAAGGAACCAAAGGAGCAAAAGCAGACGGAAACCAAATAAATCCATGTTCAACCAAACCGGTAGGAATTCAAGGGGCAAAAACAGACTGAAACCTGAGGCTAGGAATCCAACATGCAACCAAACTGGACCACAAAGGTGGTCCGGCTCATCAACACAAATGGAACCCACAGGCAGAACCAGGAATGAATATGTGCTGCCCCTTTGCAGGTTGGTTTGCAGGACACCCAAAGCAAAAACCACCGGGGTTGGGCCCATGGCCTGCTGTGACACATGCCCAATGTTCACCTCTGACGCGCGCGCGCCCCCCGACCTGAGTCTCCGTGACCTTTCCTGGGACAAAGTCGAGCACCGCCAGCTTCCCGAACCACGGCCGCACCTCAGCAAATGCGGCCGCGGGTGGAGAAATGGAATCGCTTGGGGCGGGGGTGGGGGGGGTTTGCCCTTTTACCCTCTCCCAACAATTGTAGAAGCGGACAGGGGGCTTCCTCAAAAGCAAAATAGTCGTCCAACACCCTGCCTGCCTCAACGTTTGTTGGCGGGGGGGGGGTATGATTTTGAGGGGGCAGGTCGCCAAGATGAGAAAGGGCGGCCTGCAAGCCAAAGGCCCGCTTGCCACAGCCGATGCTACATGTTTCCCCCGCCTACGAAAGGCAAGCCTAAACCGAGAGCATGCAGAGTGCACCGAAGGCACCAGCAGCCCAGCCAGGCGCATGCGGCAGAGGATGGTCTCAAAGTGCTGCAAATGCAGAGTCCTGGACAAGTCCCACTCCACCTGGTTTTCCTCCGAGGAATAAGGCCTTGTTCTTGTGTCTGTGTGTGTGTGTGTGGGGAGGGCGGAACTTGGAATCCCGCCGAATTTGGCATAACTCCAAGCAGGAGTCTCAACATTTTGAATATGTCCAAAAAAAGAGCACCCCTGCCACGAGCTGCCACAAGCCGTTGAAATAACAAGACCGGTGTCAGTGTTGTTTGTGTTTTTTTTTGGCAGCCTGTGCCTGTGACGGAATGGTTTGGTCTTTTGACACTTCGGTAAAAGGGGGTCTGGATTTTGACCGGCAACATCCCAAACCGAACGCTGCCATTCCTGTCGACAAGCTCAAAAAAGACCAAAGGGATGTGCTCAAGCAGCAGGCAAGATTCTAATATGCAATTGGCTTGGGCTCAAGCTCCAAATTACCAGTCAAGGGGTACCAACATATTGGGATTGACCTTGATGACACCTGTAATCCTGTCCCGCTGTAGTGAAGCAGGGGCTCACAATCTTCAGCCCTGGTAAAAGAGAGAGAAGAAAACCAAAAAGCAAAGAACCAGTTTAGGGGGCCGTGTTGACAAACACCCATAAAATCGCTGCGAGACACAAAGTCTTCGACCAGCGACAGCTTCGATCCGGACATCGACGCCTTGCACTGCCCTTGACGTGTTCGAAGACCTTGGACAAGGTGTCGTTGTCGATCCCTGGCGCTGAAGATTTTGGATGCCCCAGGTGCTCACGCCAAATTTCGGAGGCCACCAAGTGTCCTATTACCCAATGCGAAAAACCTCGCCTTGGGCGAGTTGAAGCTGGCCGGAGTGGAAGTAGCCAAGCATTTCCATTTGGGGTCCACGTGTTTACACCGGGGGTACAACTCCCTCCCCAGGCTACCAAGCCAACCGCCATGTCAGGGCTGCACGGCGACCTGAATTTTCTTCTTGAGCGAACTGGAGAAAGCGAACCTGGCAAAACCCAGTGGCAAGAAGGCGGAACTCCAAGCGGATGCTCCTTGAGCTTTCCCCGATGGGGTTGTTGGGCAGGTTGCTGCTTGGTATAGAGGGGTTGTCACTTATTCCCGCGGCGGGCCCCAACGATTGCTGGCACCACCACCCTGGATCCTGCGCAGCCAGCGAAATCCCCAATTTCTCGCCAAGCTGGTGGAAATCGGAAAGGGCGGCCAAACCGAAATGCAGCACATTTCGGGGGGCTCCCGGGCTCCTCCCCCCCCATCCAGCGCAAGCTGGCGATCGGCGCTCGGCGCCTGTGAGGCCGCACTGCTCCAGGCCCACCTTCAGCTCCTGCACCGAGACCCGGCCGTCCCCGTCCGAGTCCAGGTTCGCGAAGACCTCTCGGACCCGCTCCTGGCGAAGGCGAAGGTTCGGTTTTGGCGCCACCGCGGGCCCTGGGAGAAAAAAAAAACCGAGGCCCACTCAAGGTCCACTGGTGATAGATTCCCTTGAAAACAAACAGGGGGAAATGTAAGAGACAGTCTTAAGCACATGGAAGGCAGGTTTGGAAGAACTGATGTTCCGTGAATCAAGCTAAGCCACAGGCTCCACTGGCGCCGTTCTCCGGCAGAAACACTGTGATTTCGCGTGAGGCTTCATAGGATCTTCAATGGTTGTGGGAAATTGAAATGACCCTTTTCTGGCAGGACCATGTTGCTCCACCATTTAAAATGGTAGCTAGGACCAAATTTCCCTTCCCCACCATTCACCCCCCCTTGTTTCCTCTAGTGAGGCCTTATTCAGGCCTTATTTTTGCAGGGGAACCACTTGGGCAGAAAACCATGGGTGGGATGGTTGCGGATTCACACAAAGAATAAGCAAACTCTGCGCATCCTAGCAACGCACCCAACACACTCAGGCAAAACAGCAAGGACAATACCCACGCCTTTCTAAGTTCCGCCGGGGAGCTGGGGTGCAGTCGAAGAAGGCCTGGCAGGGTGAGGCGCCAACCATGGGTGAAATCTGAGTGTTTCTTCTGGCTCCCCTTTAAAGCAAAAAGCAATAATTTGAGAAACACAAGTGCTCAACCAGGGTGACTTTGATTTCCATAACGTGCACAAATGTTAAGATATGCAGGAAAACAGTTTGAAACATTCCTCTTTGTGAGTGAGCCTTTCTCCGTGCAACCGTTACTGGGCTGCTAAAAGGGAAAACGCATTGAAACCCGTCCACTTTGCGGGGCTCGCCAATTTAGAGGCCAGATCCATGTTCAAGAATTTGTTGCTTCAGCATCAACTCACCTCTCCTTCAAAAGGGAAACCCGAACCCTTACGTGTGAGGTCATTGTGAGGCCGCTATCACTTGACCAGAGGAGTATGTTGCGCCGCCAGGGCGTGTGATGGGTACCATTTGGGCGGGTCCTTTTTGACCTTACCCTTGGCGGGCTTGGCTTGCAAAGGGAGGTCAACAGGAATCCTCCCAAAGCCCTGCAATCCCATTGGCCTGTTCAAAAATCCCGGAGCATGCCTTGGTCAACTTTCAACCCTGAGCTACCTAGGATCTAAGTATCTTCTTTCATCATCTTTGCCAAGAAAGATGTCAGTAAGACTAGGTCCTCCAGTAGAGAGGTTAGAATAAGGGTATCCTTTTTCGGTAGTCTATTTTATCGGGGGAACCCCCCAAAAAGGGTCTGGGGGACCCAGAAGAAGGCCCCAAAGCACCCAGCCATGCGTGAAATCCGCCCTTCCCGGCCTCCAAAATGTTCTCCCGCACGTCCCCCTGCTGCAGCAAGGAGGCGCTGGGCGCCACCTGCGCACTGCTGGCCAGGCAGCTCACCCAGAAGTCCGCCTGGCCCTCGATCTCATCCAACCTCTTGGGATGGGTCGAGCGGGGCGAAACCCCTCAGCGGATACCGGTTGCCATACTGCGGATGGTTGCGAAATCCATTTCGCACCACGAAATGCAACCATGGTTGAAACCATTGTTTGCTGGTATTCACAGGGGAATCATCATTCTAGGGTTTCTTGGGTGGTGCAGGATTCCTCCATCCACAGTAGGCCTGGCCAATGGAAGAAAACCAACCTAAACCAGTGGAACCCATCTATTCCTAGCCAAATTCACCTAAAAAGGACGCCTATGGTCCTATGGTGGTTGAAATCGAAATCCAAAAGAATGGCGCCACGAAAATGAAACCGTGGCTGAAAGCAAAAAACGCAAGTGCTAAAATGTGCAAAGGAATCATCATTCCAGGGTTTCTGAATGGCGCGAAGCTTGTTGAAACAACAAAGTGCCTTTCCTCTTTGGCTGGGGTGGAGTGGAGTCGGGTGGCTGATTGCATTGTTGCGGGGGGATAACAATACATGCGATCCGGAAGCGGGATCCCCATCCCCATGACCACTTGATCATCCTAGTGCCTCCCTCCAAATCATTAGTGCGTGGTGGCTCTTTTCGAGGCCTTTAGCCTCCAGGACCAGGGAACCCAGGGTTTACGAAAAATGCTTCAACCAGATTGGGCCCCTTTGCAATTAATCCAAAAGGAGGCTGCTACGAAGTTGGGTTGAACAAGTTTGGGGAAGCTGGGGAAATGGAGGGAAAAAAAAAAGGATTGGCATGATTGGCATTTGCCTTTCTCTTTTTATACGTGCCAGAACTAGGCGCTCTTGTTGGGACGGTTTGAAGGGACAACATAAGGAAACCAAGCAGTAGCTGTAATGCGCACACAATCTGTGCGCACACACACAATCACTTTGGGACTTGTTTTTGAACTCCGCCCACCTTGTCGAAAGAGAAAACCAAAAAAAAGAAAGAAAAAAGCAGACCCCACCTGTCCATGGCATAGTCCAAACAACCAAGTTCCCCTGCCGCGTCCCCTGATGAGCGGTGCTCCCTCGGAAATGATGGAAAACAACAGCAACAGCCGGGCCACCTTGCAACACGCTACCGAACACTTAGTGGTTCGTTCATCTCTGACTGAAACATAAAAGTTGCAGTGGGATATGTCAGAAGCTACTTTCAACTCAATAAGTCTAACAGCTTGGGTGCATGGCTGGAAACACTCGGTTTCTTTCTGCTCCCCTGCTAAAAGTTTAACTTTTGGTGGTTTAATGGAAAACTTTTCATATAGTTGGCAAAAAGTTAAAGTCCTAACATCCCTTGGCAAAATGCAACAAAGAACAAACAAAGAAAGAAAAAGCATCCCGCCTCTGCTCCTCCTCAGCGCGAGAGGCGGCCGTCGAGCAAACGCTCTTGGACTTGTGCATCGGACGGGGCTCCTGGCAATGGATCGGAAGAGTCGCAGTCAAGGCCTGGTACTATATTTGTCAGGGGTCTACCCAAACCAAAGAATGCAAAAAAAACACACCATGAAGTTAGGGACCCCCAAGCGACCTTCGCAGGTTAGCTCGTTAAGCCCCAATTGAGCTCGTTGTTCTGGGGTTGCTTTCCCCAAAAGCGATCCACACCCGCTCTAAAACGATGGCACATCCTCCTATCAACCATGGTTTCACATTGGTTTTGCTGGATACTCCTCCGCAAGTTTCATGTATGCTTCGGAGAAGGCAAAATCTCTTTTGGCATGGGAATACACTTCGTTCGCCCAGCTCCCCCCCCCCCCTGAAACCCGAAACCCCCGCCGCACGCCCCCGCCCCCCCTCGACTCGATGCCTGGGTCGACAGCAGCAGGTCGGAGCTGAGCCGCTCCATACGTCCGACGCCGGGCTCCGACACCTCGCTGGCCGTGCCCGTCCTGACAGGAAAGAACAAAAACACACACACACACACACACAGTTGGGCGACTCATAGGTCCGTTTCTGAGTGGACTACCACAACATATTAAAAATAGATAATAACAAAAACACACACAGTTGGGCGACTCATAGGTCCGTTTCTGAGTGGACTACCAAAAAATACCAAACATATCTTATCTTTGGGTTCCTGCTAGAAGCTGTAATGAGGCTCAACAACTAGTTCACACGAGATCGCAAAACACAAATCGTTCGCATCGGTTCAGAAGCTCTCCCTTTCACTATGGAACCTGAGGATTTGGAACAAGTATGCAGTTAGCGCACGGAAGGGTTAAATGGACTAGATCTGACAGTCTACACAAGGACTAACCTGCACTGAAACAACATGTAGCTACCTGCCTAGCAGCCAGCGCCAACTATGCGCCAACT
This sequence comes from Effrenium voratum, assembly GCA_963377175.1. Taxonomy (NCBI): domain Eukaryota; class Dinophyceae; order Suessiales; family Symbiodiniaceae; genus Effrenium; species Effrenium voratum. The sequence goes on along the minus strand of CAUJNA010003394.1, from coordinate 5,568 downwards.
AAGCTCAAACAGGACAGCCCCCCGGAACTTTGCCGCACCCTTGTGGAATTCCGTCGGGACGTGACTCATCAAGCGTTTCTTCATGTTTGTTCCTTTCAATTGGAGAAATCCACCAGGGGATCCCCAAACTGCAACTCCTGCGGGCAGACCCCTGCAACAAAGAATCAGTGCTTGCCCTCGGGCATGAGGATCTTTCGGAGTAGGTTTGAACACGGCGCAAGCCGCAAAGGGGAAAACAAAAGGATAGTCAGGCATTCTGTGGGTATCTTTGGGTTTGCCACTTACCTCTTACGCCCCTCGCGTCCTGTGGGGAGACGCGAAGCCGCCGCCCGGCCCGCCCGGCCGAAGCCGCAGTACCCGCGCACGCTCCGCCATGTTCAGCCCCAACTCCCGGAGGTCCTCGCTGAAACGCTCCATCTCAACCACCCGCCATTGGTAGGCACCCAACCTCTGAGGCTTCAAACCAAGAGGACAAAAATATAGGGAACCCCCTGTCCCCCCGCAAAGGAAAGTTCAGACGAGTCAGCAGGGAACCTTCTCGCTTTCTATTCTCCCACTTAATGAGCGGAGTGGCGAAATCACAAGGAACTGTTTGTCTACCACTGACTAATCACTGCCACTCATCTTCCTACAACGAAAGTCCAGAAACTCGGTGAGACATGCCGCGGAAGCAGACGAACGTGAAAGCAGTGACTCAGCATTAGAGGCCCGCTTTTGTTCCTCTCTAATCTCCAGTGGCTCGGGCTTGCCCCTGGCCATCGCAACCTCACAACGTGGAGGATCATACTAACCAGGCTTGGTTCCCCCCTGCAAAGCATGGGGATCAACTCACTTTAGGTGGGATTCCTCTAGTTGTCAGGGTGCCCAACCTGATCCCATTCCCATCCCCCTTTGGTACCGGATGTGTAGCACCGAGATCCTCTTTCCGAAGTTGTCTAGCAATCCCACGTCCAAACCCCAAGTCCTCGCGGTCCAACAAAGCAAGATCCTGCACGCTCACCTGGCGTTGGCAGGGTTTCGCGTAATAGCGGTTCATCTCTTGGTCAGGTCCCTTCACCTGTCTATGGATGAACTCACGAATGAAGGGAGAGAAGTGAGTGAGAGGAATGGGATCTCTTCGTCATAACGGTTAACCAAAGAGACATGACAAAAACATCCGAATCAGAATCAAAATCTGGGTTTAACTGGCCTGCCCAACACTTACCCTCCCACCAGGGTAAGTGCATTGGTGGGAGGGCAGTATCGTGCTGGGAGGGCGGCGACGGCACGAATGCATCCGTTTGGCATCCCATGAGTGGTGGCACCGCGCAACTATGGCTATGAAGCCAAGGGAAGGGGCTCAAACAGAACATGGCCTGGGCGAATTTCAATACTTCACCCAACTGATACAATAGGAGAACCATAGCCCATGGACATCCACCAAGCCGGGCAAATCGTTCGAATCCCACTTGAAACAAGCAATGGGCTGCCAAGAAAAGGACCTGGGCACTCTCTCGACATGCATTGGCCGACAAGCCCCTGCAGAACAAACAGATAGACAGGGCTCCCTACATTTGCCCTTTAAGCATCAACCCCAAAATGGAAACTCACGTAAAAAGGGTCCAACAAGATGATGTTTATAATCGCCAGGAGGGGATATAACGGGAAATGCAGGGAACCCCGATAGATCATCTGCAACAGTCAGGACCGATTTCAGGCCGCAGCGGCAAGTCTTTCAGCGATCCAGTGTTGCGCTCTTCTGGATGCAGCCCCTGCCCTCAAACTCTCCAAGCCCATCCCTACATCCATAATACAGTTGGAGACACCCGAAAACTGCTGGAATTAGGACCCCAGCAAAAAATGTTGTGTTTTGCCTGGTTAGTGGAAGAACAATTGGCACCCCAAAATCCGGGGAAGAAACCAGGAAAAACGCCCGGGCGAAAACCCGCCGGAGTTTCATCCTGGTTAGACACTAAAACTAGAAGGTGCTTCTTTTTTTCCAACTTGGTTCCAGTTGTTTTTTGAGATTAGTCGTCCGTATGCCCCCCAATCCTAAAAACGCCGTGGCGGGCGTTTAAAAAACCCGCCGGAGCCGCCACCATCTCGCTGGCCAGCGTCTTCTGTGCGTTCGCCTGGGCGCTCCAATGCGGCGCCAGCTCGCGCAGGACCTCCTCGGCCGAAGCCGTGGCCTTCGAAGGAATCTTCTGTTCGCTCCTCGGGCCGAGACAAAGCACCGTGTTTTGCGCAACCAACACATATTATATATATATATATATATGTACAGATAGATCTGTGTAAACATGTGTAATATATAAACATATATATATATATATAACACATACCTCCGAATACATACGAATACATACAGGTGTATCTGCACATCAACAAATATATATATATATATATTAATATATATATATATGCTCATTAATTAAGCGTATTGACCAATTATTCACTATTAAAGGTACCTACTCCAGGGTGGTTGACCTCTTAGCTCCGCTGGCCAGCTGGTTGGGCCCTACAACTTCTTGATCGCTCAAAGCCTCATGATTTCCGTTCACTATATTCCGAAGTATCGTCTTCCCGTGTTGTGGTCGAAATCATCGGCTTGAATGTGCCTCAGTGTTTTTCCGTTCATTCAAGCAAACCGCAACAAAGGTGGGGGCCTACAGGGTGCCCTTGATTCTTTCTTTGAACATCACCTATCATCTGGTCCAAAAGGTTCCAGGTGATGCTAACTTAACCAGGGAACATGGGAACCCTGGCTTAACACAGGGTGCGGACAGGCACAGCAGTTCCTCGAGCATCTGATGGGCACAGCCCCCTCTGGCAGGTGACAAGGTTCGAGCCCGGCTTTACAACCACAGCTGGCCCACAAGCGTCTCTTGCAGGTGTTTTGAGGCAAGTGCGTCAGAAGGGATCCCCCCACTACCTTCAAACAAAGGGTGGTAGGTGAGGGCTCCCAATTCAAGTTTGGACAAGGCGCCAGGGATCTTCCGGGGGTTCCACCGCCGGCCCGCCGTTGGGCGCCAGCGAGGACATGCAGCCGTGCCATGCGTTTGAATTCATCGGCCGGATCCGTCCCCGCCCTAAGAGCGGAGGAGCCGCCGCATCCCTGGCACCGCGAATTCCACGCCTGAGCCAAACCCACGTGAGCCAGCGAGCAACTGGCTCGCTAAGGGCGAGTATGCGTTCTCAACCCCCCCCCCCCCCGGGAAAAAGAAAGGAAACAGAGGTCACAAGCACAAAAAGTACGTCTCCCAAAGCACAGGCACCAAAGCAGATAAGCTATCAGAGCATATTTCAAACCACCAGTGGTTGTAAGACCTTTATAGCCACCCAAAATCAGGGCACCCCATGAGCCTACCATAAACACGGGTGACGCCACCATGTTTTTGCCGCCCTCCCTTTGCGAACACCAGGCGCCCTCCGCCTGTGGCGGTCCGGATTGCCGGGGCCGCCTGCTGTGCCAACTGCACCTCAGCTTCCCAGTGCTCCAAGAGGGTCACATTCTCTTGTGCCCCGCTGTAGGGGAGAAATGGATTGTATACCCTTTGCAGCATAGCGTTTTCGTCAGTGGCAATTCTACACCATGTGGCCCTTGTTTGCTGGTCTAGTGGACATCCTCTTGGCACATTCCAGGTCTGGGTAATACATAGATGTGCCGGCTGGACAATGGAGCCTAGCAAGAGAATTCAACCATTTACATGAAGCCATGAAAATCCAAACTGGTACGACCTGAGTCATTCATGGACTAAGGGATCCCAAGCAAATGAACCTTCATCATGAGTGAGGTCGCAAACCAAATCCCTTGGGTCACTTACAAACTAACATTCGGCTGACAGCCGGCCAGGCCCGGCCAGGTGTCAGGGAAGTAGGGACCGTGACCTCTTGTGCTTTTCCTGGGAAGGACAATCAAGGCGAAGGGCTGTAGAGCTCCTTTGGTCCAGTGGCTATTCCGAGTCCAATTGCATGGGTTGCCGAAATCGAGGGTTGCCGGGAGTGTTGCCGCGATTTCGGTGATGCGCTTTGAGTGGTTTGCGTGTTTAGGCATTTGAAGATTTGGTCAGGTCAATCAGGTTCAACTTGTTCAACCTGCTGGGTTTGATGAAGACCCCTCACCACACGGTCACACCGCAAGGCGAACGCCGGGGCAAATGATGCAAGCTCTCGCCCTTCTGAAGAGAACTGCCATCCACAAAGAGGATGTTGGGGAACCCGTGGCTGGCCACAAGGAAAACCAAAAGTAAGTCCCCGATTTGTTAAGGCGCCAATTTATGGAAACAGGTCCTTTTTGTGGAAATACACCGCCCAACAATACATCGGGGAAGAAAGAAGCATATTAACCGGCTGGTCCAGCAACTGGTTTACTTTCAAGCGGTGCTTGAACATGGACAAAATTCTGCACCTGGGATGGATAAAGGCCAACAAATGCTGGGCAGAGTGCGAAATTGGTTTTAGGGGCGTCCTCTTGCCGGTGCTCAGCAGGGAATGAGGGAATGACCCCTATTAACCATCCCTTGTGGTTTCCTCTAAACTTTAAGGTAAGGCTTCAAGGGGACCCCAACCCCAGCAAGCCCTTTTTGTCACAGTCGGATGTGGGCCCTCACCCGGGGCCAACCAGGCGCTGGAACTTCGAGCTTGGGCTGCGGCCGCCTGGAACACCAAAGCGGCGCCCGCGGTGGCTTCGGCCACCGTCATCTTCACCTCCGGCGGTTGCCAACAGATCCTTCAGGTGAGCCAAACATAAAATATGAGCAATCCAACAAGCCAGAACTCAGATGCCCAGTGGCCATGGCACAAAAAATGCCTCTTTTTCCTGGTTGCTTGAGCTTAAAGGGGATTCTTCCCCCCCCAAAAAAAAAGGAGAAACAAGGGCGCCACTGGGCAATAGAGAGAAGCTTGCAATCCCTGGATGCCTCAAACCTGTGAAGAGTTAGGGTGCACAGAGGTGCCCGGTATTCCCAGGACCCAAGAGGGTGTTTAGATGGATTGGGGGGTGGTGAAAACTTGGTTCAACGGACGGTTGCGTGTTGAATCAAGAATTCGTGTTGGGCAAGCTGGGGGTAGACATGGCCTAGGGTTGGTTTTCGGTTGGTTGAGGACTGCTCTCTTTGCTTTGCCTTGCCTTGCGTTGGCAAGCGTGCTTGCCTGTTTGCACGCGAGGAGGGCATTCATGCCTCCATGCTTGAATGCTTGCTGGCTGCCTAGCGGGCGAGCAGACAGGCTAGCTGACTGGCTGCCTGCATGGTTCTCGCCAGACACTGAATCAAATCACGGCAAACAGATCAATCGTCCTTTGTTTAGTTGCTAGGTTTGATCTCGACCTGCAGGCATGCAGTCATGTGAGGCGGCAAATGGAACGCCAAGGCAAAACCATGAATCCCTCCAACTGTCGGCCCACTCTTCCCCCCCGACCCCTGCGCGGTTCGGAGCGCTTCTCTGGATTGGCTGGCTCTCAGCAATTGCAAGGGTTTTGGGACTTGGTTCAATGTGTTCATTGTTTTGGGAAACAACTCCCTGGGATGATTCAGTTTGGGATTCCTCATGGAACAGAATCCCAGGGATTTGGGAAGCCACCAGCCCCCC
>CAUJNA010003393.1:591888-641581 GCA_963377175.1 Effrenium voratum | reverse complement strand
TCTTCGATTTGGCCATCAATTTCAGGGGCCAGACGGACACTGAGAAGGTCCTCATCCACGAAACTTCGCAATCCTCATTGTGGAGCATCCTGGGTGGTATGCAGGTTACTGCGTCCACCGCGAGTGATGAATGGGTAGGGGTGTGGACATCTTTGAAAGCGGTCGAGGCCCTGGGATACAGCACTCTGTCGCACTACGGTCAGAACACGTGGGCGAGGGTCGCGATTTGCATCGCGCAACCGGACGAGTCCGAGAATCTGTTCAGCGACAATCCCCACCTGAAGGGTGTCAAGCGAGGAGCCCAACGAGTGTTCCCGAATGCGAGGTTGGGGATCTGTGGGATCTGCATCAAGCTTGAGAAGCCTGCGGCGGACTCACAATATGTGGAGCTGTGCAACTCAGGGGGCGATAGCACCCTGCAGTACTACAACCCATTCGTCGAATGGAATCCGCATGCTCCATCGGTAGTGTGGGCTATGCACAAGTTCTTCCCAGAGAACTACATGGGACCGATAGGTCTTTCCGTTGAAGAGGAGAACATGCGTGCTGCTCCAGGGACCCCTCAGAGGCGGAAGGTGGGGCACTATTCGCCAGGATCGTGCCGAAGTCGAACATGTTTGAGGCCATCCGGGGTGAAACGTTTGTGCTCACCCTAACGAAGGGATACCTTACCGAGATCAAGGACGAGGCAAAGGCCGTTGGTCGGGGTGCTATCTTCCCGAAGGAGCTTGAGTGTTTTGAGCAAGCAGGTGATGCGCCTGATCAGGAGTGGGAAGGTCATCCCGCCAACTCTGGAGCTGCCGAGGGGAGGATACTCCCGTGTGGCGGTTGATTCCGTACAAATGGAAAGACTGTGGGACGCATGGGCAGTCGCCGTGTTAGCGGATGTGATGCTGTCCATCTACCCATCCATCGTTCTGCACGAGATGAGTCGCTACCAAGACAAGATGGTAATCTTGCTTCGATGTTTAGCGGCTAGTGGGACAGGTGCTGCGGTGAGGATCGCTGCGGCCTTGGCGGCCGGGTACGGTCCTCCAGTGTTCAAAGAGGATTCCGCGGCTCCGGATGCGACTGTGTTCTACCTGCTGGATCAGACGTTCAACACTGCATCCACGAAGAACAAGAAAGGGATGGACCCAGCCACGTTGGCAGAGGACATCCTCAAGTGCAGGGCAAAGAACGATCGGTTGAGGGGTTCCCCAGATCTCCGGCCGTTCAAGAACTATGAGGTGCATTACGTGACCAGCACTCGTGATAACGAGGAGACATCCCTTCGGATGATGGTTGACAAGGCGTACGAGCTGATGGACAAGCGGGCTGACGACTGCATCCAGAAGTACGGCAATGCAGATGCCGCCAAACACGACCTGTATGTTTTTGGTTTCCGTGGCTCCTACCTGTATAGGTGGGAGAGGAATGCATGGAGGGCCAGAAGTGATGCGGCGACCGTGTGGAGTAAGGATGTGGAATCGCTGATCGCGCTCAACAACAAGGTCAAGGTGATGGTTTGCGGCCCGGGGCGATCGTTAGATCGAGAGGGCGACCAAGGGGTTCACATGACTAAGGAGATCCAGTATAGGATGGGCGATCTCCGTGCGAACCTGATCCCAGTGGTTTCAGCAGACGCTGTGTCATGGGGGAGTGAAGTTGACAGCTACGGCAGGAATCGGCCGGTCCAAAGAGCATGGGCTGTGGTGCCGCCCTACCTCGCGGCTGTCCCGGACTTTTTCTCCCTGACTAGGACTACATGGTCTGGTTCTGTTACGTTGCACATCAGGGACAACATCCTCAAGCTTCTGAAGGAGGGTACTTCTTCGAAGATGGGCGATGGCGGATCGATGTCTGAGTCTGAGGATGTCGACATGACAGGTGCCGCTCTGGGAGGACCGCCGGTAGGCGTTACCCCTGGTGGGCAATCATCTGACGCAGGTCAGCATGCGGGAGGTCAGACCGCTGCCCCGAAAGCACCTCCTAAGGCGTTAGTCACGAAGGAGATGCGGCATCGGTGAGACCGAAATCTCCGCCGAACCCACCTCGGAGTCCGAGGGTTTCTTCACCTCAGGTCACGGCGACCGAAGTTGGGAATCGATGGTCATCGAATCTTCGAACGCCTAGAGCGACGAGTGAGGAGGAGAACACGGGTGGCTCCGCCGAGGTCGATGATCTCCTACCCGATAGGGAAGGGGTCGATCTCCCTACGGATACCTTCAATGATGGTGGGGATCCGACCGAGGCCGAGGTGTTGGAGTCCGCCGGAGACGTTGAGATGGAACCGGAGAAGGAAGCCGAGGTTCCCGTGGTAGGTGAGGAGGAGACTCCCGGTAGGGAAGCTGAGGTGCCTCAGGCCACTACGACTACGACAGAGCCGTCGGTGGAATCGCCTGCGGCAAAGCGAGCGGCGTCGCCCGTTAGGGAGGAACGCAGGCTCGAGAACCTATTGGTGCTCAGAAGAAGGAGGAGGCGTCGGGTGCATGTGGCCCGGGTGTGCCAGTCTCCTATGCTCCGAAGTACACGGACGACGACGGGGACCTGCGGGATACTGCAGCGACCCCGAAGGCGGCTTCAACCCAGGAGTCTCGAGGGGGCATACACAATTATGCGAGCACGCCGTACCCGGAGCACCCGGGAGAGGCGCCCGAGCTGAAGTCAGCGGAAGTTCGGCACCACCGTGAGCATAGTTCCTATCAATCCACGAGGGGCTCGCGGACATCGGCAAGACCGGCGGAGAGCTGGTCGAATAGGAGGTTCATCGTTCAGCACATCCTGGCTAGGGAGGCTGGTGAGCCCTTCATCTATGCCGTGATCAGGAACAAGGCAATCACTCAAGAGCGAGTTACCGCGGAGGAGTGGAGGAAGGCGAACGAGACTAGCCACATTGTGTTCCCGAATCGCGATAGCGAGTGGAATGCGGTATTGGAGAGGGCCGTACATAACGATTTCATGTACGGGGCGTTGGATGCTTCCCGAGCTGCTGGGAGGATCGATCAGGAGTACATCAATCCACGAGATCGGAAGTCTACGCCGTGGGGTGATCAGCAATGGAACATGAAGAAGGTGGCGTCCGAGGCTGCCCATATCCCGTTAGGGATGAGGCAGGACATTCTGGCGAAGTACCATCATGGGCGGGCACCTCCGGGGGACTGGGCAGATATGCCCGATCGGGATGATTACATGGTTCGTGGTGTCGTTAGTGACCCGAACCGCAGGGCGTATGATTGTCTTCGAGCGCCGGGGGTGAGGGCTACCTTGCTGAACGCGCAGACGGGACAATGCATTCCTTTGGATGACCCGACTTGGGTACCGGAGATTGCATCATCGCACTTGCTGGTGGGGACGATCACTGCGATCGCATCGCACGTGGATTCCGCCCTTGGGCGCGCGTGGCGGATGCCCATGTTTCATCCCCAGCTGATGGCGGCGACGGCGATGCTGGAGAAGCTGCAGAAGTACTTCAACGCGCTGAACGAGGCGGTATTGGGCAAGCGGTTGGGGACCGCGCCTTTCAGCATGATTGCCGGTCACCTTGCTCCGGAGCTGCGGACTATCCCGACAAGGGAGCAGATGTCCGACACGCTGGCGCAATCGGCGGCTGAGATCATGCTGTCTCATGTATCTGCGTTGTCACACTCGGGATCTACTTCCGATAGGAAGGAGATCATCGGAAGGGATGGGTTCCCGTTCGGGAAATCATGGTTCGAGGATGACCCGGAAGGGGCCACTTGGCCTGGACACCATATGGCTGGAGGTGTCGCCGTCCCGCTGAAGCCGAAGACGAAGATCGTGTGGGGAAAACGACCACATGTGGACGACGAGGGCGATGTGGATCCTGGGGCGAGCTCTTCGGGGCAACCAAGGACCGAGCCGGCCCCCGATAGGGGCGCCGGGTCAGGAAAGGATGATGCTGTGACCCTTCCTGACATTGGGAAGCTGTCCGTGACGGAGAAGAAGAAGGACGACATGGACGTGGATCAGGAAGGCTCCAAGAAGGATTCCACCGGGACGAAGGAGCCCACGCCTCGGGGTACTGAGGCTGGGAAGACAGACCCGAGTGAGATCACCAACTTCAAAGGGGCTGCCTTCGAGGAGTACCGGAAGACTGCTCCTGACTACGAGTACAGCGGGGAGGGAGATGATCGAAGGATCCTTCCCAAGAACACTCCGATAGACATGGAGAAGTCGTTGCCGGCCGAGGTAGCGCTCTTGATTCCGAGGGCAGTGGCCACACAGAAGGAGGCTGAGGAAGCCGAGAGGGCCGCGCTGGAGGCCATCCGCGGGGGTAGACGCGTTGACTAGGAGGTTGAGCAACATGCCTGAGTGGTCGGGAAATATGATCGACCCTGCAAAGTCTGCTGAGCTGGTCGCGGCGAGATGGGGCGGAAAGGCGAGTTATGACAAGCCTGAGGCTCCTCTGACTGAGGCTGGGATGAAGAGTGCGTCATTGGAGGATCGTGCCTACGCACTATCGCAGCTGAATCAGATGGTGAACTTTCACAAGAAGCACCTCTGCTCTGGGCAAGGAGCGCCTCTGGTGAGTGCAGCTGCCCCTAGTGGACCCTTTGCTCCTGACCAGTTGGATGATAGCAGGAAGTTCAGGCCTAGTGGGGCGGCGAGCAAGATGACCTACAATCTTGTGATACTGGATGGGAAGGAGGATTATCTTGCCGAAAGGCGAGAGATCAATCCAGAGTTAAGGGAAACGGGAGTTATCCCTGATGAGGCCGTCACTTGCCAGATTGTGGTTCCCTCGAAGACGAGGTTGGGCGAATACCTCCCGAACTACGAGGAGACCGTGGGCACTGTTGCAGGACGGGAGGCGGCGAAGGAGTTGATGAGACTGCTCTCGTGCGATTTCGACGGCTTGGTCATCAATTCAAAGAGAGTCTCGGAGTTATTCGAGGAACGTGTGCTGAAGGAGACCGGACGCGAGGCTGGAAACTGGGTGAAAAGTGACCAGGCCATCTGGTTCCTGAAGGAGATTTCGGGCATGGAGAACGCTGAGATGTCTTGGAAATTCTTCATTCCGACGCTTAAAGCTTTCCCGATAGGGCAAGTGGAGGCGATGCTCATGGTCATGTACGACGGGGATGGCGTTCTCCTCAAGGAGAGCACCAGGTTGGTTGCCGTTAGGCACACGCGGATCGGACGCGACTTGAGTTACAGTGCCGTTAGGCACAGGTATACTCAGGAAGATGCACCTGGCGGATCTCGGATGTATGAGATGCATTGGAATGAACTCCCCATGGTGGGATACGTCATCATGAAGTTCTCGGACTTTCGGAAGGCGGTTCAGCTCCAAAGGGTGAGGCGAAATGGAAAGGCCATGATCGAGATATTGATCACGAGGCCCGATGTGTACGAGACCATTGGAGATGGTAGACAGGATGAGGGCCTGATCCCACTTGTGGGAGCCATGGCGCCGGATGCCGAGGTATCGCCTTCGTGGTATGTCAGGGACAGGCTGCGAAACTACTCCGGTAGGTACGTGGTGGTAATGGTGGATCTTCGGGTGCACTGGTCCTTGGTTGGACCCGTGTTTTTGACGAGAAGGAAGACTCTTGCCGTTAGGAACGAGATCCACATGGGGGCTTGGAAGGCGGCATATATGTACGATGATTACACGATAGTGTACCATCGGGCATGGGACTACGGTGACTTCACCCCCGTTAGGGGAGAGCACAGGCGATCACGGGAAGAGATCAGGCTGAATGTGACTGCCACGTTCTGCGTGAGGTGCGCAGAATTGATGCCAAATGGGATGCACTTGTGTCCCGGGTGCGCGCTCCCGGTCATTTACCCGAACTTTATCCCCAACGCGGAGGAAAAGGACTTCGAAAGGTGCCACATCGTGCCGGAGTGGGTGAGGACCATGGGGCAGTTCAAGCCCAGGAGGATTCCCTCCGAAGTGGTCGGAGTCATTAAGAGGAATTTGATTTCCTATTCGATGGCATCCGATCTAAGGATGACGGTGCAGAGCGGCATCAGACTTCCCCCTTATCTTGGTGAAGACAAGGGAGGTGTCGATGCGGCGTGGGATGAGCTGGCGAAGGTGCTATTCCAATTCTCCTATGTGTCCGGGATTTCGGCCTCGGATGCGTTTGTGGAGAAGTGGGTGGCGAAGCACCTGATCAAGACCAACCAAGTCGATAGATTTGAGTCGGTCACGGAGTACTTCCGGGCCAACCCAAGACACGCTGCTCAGTGGGGTAGGCGTATGACGACTTCCGTTAGGAAGTTCGCACGTCATGACACGTACTTGTCATTCTATATTCCGATGGCATACGTGATTGGTTCCGCGGCTGGTCATCTGACCCCATTGTACCCGACCCATCGAAAGGACGTGGACATCCTGGAGAGTCATGCGTTGATGTCGCAGCTCAGGAAGTACATGGTATCGGAGACAGGGTACGATGAGAAGAAGAGGTTGAAGGAGGCGATAGCCAAGGTGCAGAAGGCGATCAGCGCCGGACAGTCGGAGCCTCCCGCACCCTTCCGTGACCCGTTCGTCTACGTTAGTGACGAAAGGGTGAGGGCGGTTCTTGACGGTCGTCAACCCGAACCATTGAACGTGGACATCGAGGGACTCCAATCAGTGCATCATGCTGCGCCGGGTCCTGGTCCCAAGCAGGAGCCGGTCCCCAAGGGCGGAAAAGGAAAAGGGAAGAAAGGGGAAAAGGGCGGTAAGGGCGGTAGTCCTTCCGGCCCACCACCAAAATCAGGTGAAGTGCCAGGTAAAGGATCTGGTAAGGGCGGTAGCCCATCTGTCCCAAAGGCGAAGGATGATGCTGGACCTGCTCCAATGGAGGTTGATACAGCAGCAGCTCAGCCGAAGAAGGCTTGGGCCGAGATGGTGGTTGAAGGGGCCAGGCCGAGTGCTAAGGCTAAAATGACCCCGGTTCCTAAGGCCGAGCCGAGAGGGAAGGCTGCTTCAGCATCTGAGGCGAAGGGTGCTCCGGCTCCAAAAGCTGTGGCTAAGGAGACGAAGCAGGCCGAACCGAAGGTTGAGGTCAAGAAGGAGAAGACAGGCGGAGGTGACGCTCCCGGCGGTAGCCGCGGGTCGGCCGAAGGGCAGAAGAGAGACAGGAAATCCCGTTGGGATCCCGACGAGGCTGCGAAGGAGTCGACGAAGCGGGAGGCGTCCACGAGGCCTGGCGACGTCGACAGCAGACCAGGTGCGGCAGCGAGAGACGCTAGCGGGGATGATCTTCACTCCGCGCTTGGCAGATCTTCGGCAAAGGATGCGGTAGCGCCTTTGACGGCCTCCAAGGCGATGGCAAAGAAGCCTGAAGGCGGGGAGATCCGGCTGCAGTCTGCTGAGCGGGCCGCGGCGAGCCCGGTGGAGGGTCACTTCCTGGTGCTGCCTGAGAGTTCGGTGGTGGACGCTCTCTTGGCGGTCTCCACCAACAGAGTGCTGAACAAGCAAGTCAAGGATTTCATTAGAAATGGTGAGGACGCGTCAGCACTGGAGGCTCTCAACCAGATCGTGACGAACTCTCGCTCTGGAAGAAGACGTAGGGAATCGGATGTTTCCCGCACTCCTTCTCGAAGGTCCGTTAGGACCGTGGACACCAGGGATTCCAGAGAATCGAGAAGGCGCAGATACCGTCCGCGGCGCGAGGATGATCGCGACCGGAGGAGGGACGATGCTCGTGATCGTCGTGATGATGATTCACTCGATCGGGAGCGAGATCGAAGGCGAGATGATCGCAGGAGATCCGAAAGGGATCGTGATAGAGACCGCACGCGGGGCGGACGTGACCGGAGGAGACGTGATGATAGCCGATAGGCTAAGTCACGGGGATTGCGGCCGGTAGGCTTGCGTCCATTCTCCAATGGTCGGCGCGGCGCGGAGGTGGTGATGTTCCTCCCGGACCGCTGAGGCGCGGAGGTCATGTCTCTCCCATACCGCTGCTGGGCTGCTGGACGTGTTCATCAGGGAGCAGTGTGAGGGAGAGGGAAAGCAAACTGATGGGGGGTTACTCCCGGGTTTGCTGAATTCAAGCATTTTTATTCAGGTACGCATGGTCAGGAGTACCTCTTGCCGTTAGGCGAGGGTACTAATGGACATACGTTATCTTTTATTTCATGGCTTCTGATAAGAATTAAACTTCTTGCATTGTTGATGCGAACAGTTGTGACCTAGTGTCGTCATGTGGACCTTTCCACAAGGTATGTTGGACAGCGTTACCCCGATTAATCCGGGGTGGTGGCGGGAATTTAATGCCCGGGATGTCGCGCAACTGCCTTTGTGGGTTTGCTCCACCGCTGACGGCGGTAGTGTCCAGCTGTTTGCGGACTCATGCGAGCAGTTAAATCCTATCAGTAAATGGCACGCTCCACCCGTCATATGACGGGCTCCTCGTGAGGGGGGTGTGATTAGCCATGGTTCATATCATCATCAGGGACGTCGCGTTAGTGACCGACCTGGGGTGTTTTGGCTCAAGATTTTGGGTTCCGTCGCGCCTCGAATGGGCGTCGCCGAACCCCTGCGTCGACCGACGGCATCTCGGGGGAGAAAGAGACCTCGGGCCGCCGCCAGGTTGGTAGGGACCAGTCGTGCGGCCTGTTGTCGACCAAGGTTGCGGGTTAACCCTTTTCTTGTTTGGTTTGTTTTCCTTTGGTTGTTGCTCTCCGGTGTGTGGGAAACCCTGATCTTTGGGACCGGGGATTGGTTTGCTTTTGGGGAACCTTTCTTTTGTGGCTTGTTTACCCCAACTTACCCATTGCCTGGGCACAGGCTCGTGCCCGAATCACATATATATATATATATATTTATCTACATATATACACATTACAAACATTCAAAATATAGGATCCCAGCGCCCTGACCCTGTTTGCCCGCCTCGATGGAGTCTTGAGGCTTGGTGGCTCCCGGCCGTCCGGCTCCTTTTTGTGCACCGCTCTTCTTTTGGAGTCTGGTTTGCTCCCCGATCCTCCCACGACATGGCTCAATTCCTGTTTTGCTCTTGCGTTTGAAGGCTGGTATTTAGCACCAATACCTTGCCTCGGGACGTTCAATTGTCATTGGACGGCGCCATTCAATCTTCAGCCCCCATCTCCAGGTGCTTCACTTCCTTATATTTGTTTCAACTCGATTTCGGACCTTCATACTTCCTACCAACATTGGGTCTATGGCCAGGTGTAGCTCGGGCGTTCTACATGTTGTGCTTCATGGCTATAGAACCAACATGTTGCCGCTTCCCTCGGGTCGGGGGCTCAGCGAAATGGACAACTCTCGCATTTTGTGCGGGTTTCAAACCACAATTCAGTTTCCAGCATGGCAGATGTTCCTGCTGCATCTGACTTTCCAATTTTGGCTGTGTCATCTTGACTGCGCATTCAACATTGTCACGTTCATCCCCAACCCCAACCGCTTGCTCCCTTGTACATTTCTATCTGTCATGTTTTCTACGAACAATGTGGCTCAATGTCAGGGGGAACTCGCAGCTCTTTTTGTCTGGGCTTCGCGCCACATGTCAGTTTGAGGCTGTCATGCGCGATTGGTGGTGTTTCCACATTCGCGCGATGATGCATGTCCCCTCCAAATGTTGCTGACTTTCATCATTGGAAATTTGCCCTTTGTTTGCCCTGTCGTTGTTGGATGCACCTTGACTGTCCAAGCTTCAGCCCCAAACAAAACCGCTTTAGCCCCTTCTGTGCTTCAATTCTTAGCTTTCGTACCTCCTGACAACATAGAGGTTCAATACAAGGGGGAGCTCTCGCAAAATGTTTCTTTGCGGGTGGCGCGCCATTAGCTCGAGGGTCTCTCGTAAGCTTTTTTGCTGTTTCCACATTCTCGAGATTATACATTTTACCAAGAAAACTAAGGATTTACCACATATGTTTTTAAAGCTTGCATTTTAGTTGCTGTGTTGTGGTTGGATGTCCCTTGGCAGTTTCCATTTTCATCCCCAACCCGACTGTTCTACTTTCCATTTCGCTTCATTTCTACCAAGAGTCTACTTTTACGGTCTGATGAGCGATTTGTTGTAGTTTCCAAGTTCTTGAGATGGTAGATCTTGCTTTTAATTGGCATGACTTTCAATATTGAGCATTTACATTCTTTGCTGTGTTGTCGTAGGGTGAGCCTCAACATTTTCAATCTTCACCTCCAGCCTCAACCACCTTGTTCGCTTGTGTGCTCAATTTCTCACCAGCTTCCAAGTTTTCGATTACCTTTAAATGTCACAACTTAAACAATCAACATGTATAGCCTGCTAGCTTATTCTCGTTGGATGAAGCTTTTTTTGAAGTTTCCTCCCCAATCGCACCGTGCTTCAGTTCCATCTGTACCCTTCACCAAAGGAAGTTTAGTTGGAAAACTTCCGTAATACGAAAAGTTGAAACAGCAGAGTCGTGCAAAGAAAGAAAGAAAGTAAGCAAGAAATGCTGAGAAGAAATACAAACAAGGAGATGGAGAAGGAAATAAATTGTGTGGTAGGCGCAGCATTTTGCGTTGGGCGAGGTTGCGAAGGCTACCGCTGTTCAGCGCACGGGTTCGCCGCGGGTTCGCCGCGGTCTGGGAAGATCCCCAAAGGCCTGCGCGTGCATATGGATCGGACATGTAAACCGTGTGGCAGGCGCAGCACTTTTGGCAACCTGAGGTAGATGTCGTGGCAGGCGCAGCATGTAGTACCCGATGGTCTCAGAACTCGTGACAGGCGCAGCCGAGTGCAAATCGCATTGGAATGGACGTGAGTTTCGTGGCAGGCGCAGCACTTTCGGAAGGTCAAGTGCAGATTTCGTGGCAGGCGCAGCACCTTCGCGAAGTGTACCTCTGTTCTGCGTGCGGGTTCGCCACGGGTTCGCCACGGTCTCGCCACGGTCTCGCCACGGGGGCGGAATGTTGCCCACTGGCACGGCCGCGCAAACGTTTTCGGAGGCTTCTCGGAGGTCTTTTTTTGCAGCAGGCGCAGCTCTTTGGCAACCTAAGGTACAGATTGATTCGTGGCAGGCGCAGCTTTTTGTTCCCGTGCAAGGTCAAGTACAGATTTCGTGGCAGGCGCAGGATTTTCGCAAAGCCGAGTACAGATGTCGTGGCAGGCGCAGCACTTTCGCAAGGTCTGGTGATGGATAGATATGTATATATATATATAGATAGATCGATAGATAGATGGATCAAATGGAAAGCGAGAGAGAGAGAGAAAGAGAAACAGAAAGATAAATACAAAGAAAGAAAGAAAGAAAGAAAGAAAAGAAAGAAAGGAAAGAAAGAAGGAAAGAACGAAAGAACGAAAGAAAAAGAAAGATAGAAAGAAAGAAGAAATTAAGAGAAAGATAAAGAGAAAGAAATAAATAATGAAAGAAGGAATTAAGAAAGAAAGGAAGAAAGAAAGAAAATGACAAATAAAGAGATAGAGAAAGAAAGAAAGAAAGAAAGAAAGAAAGCAAGAACGAAAGAAAAAAAAGAAAGAAATAACGAACGAAAGAAAGAAAGAAATAAGGAAAGACAGATACAGAAAGAAAAAGAAAGAGACAAAGAAAGAGCGCAACCAACAACAATTAAGTCAAGCTCTTCCTATGGGCACTCTCTCTTCTCGCTTTAGAAACTTCCGTCCAGCGGCTTCGCTGGCTCTACTGGTAGATAACGTAGATAATAGGTGAATGGAGGAAAAAGTGGATCGGCAGAGACACACACAGATAGGTGTGTGGCTTCTATCAGGCTGTGTCTTTCTATTCTTTTTCATTTGGTTGTGTCAGAAGGCGCTCTGCGTCAGGAGCTGCAGGTGGCGCTCAAGGCCAAGGAGACAGCGGAGAACGACCGAAACACCATGGAACTTCGAGCGGCTGGGGAGCGGGCGCAGCACAAGTCCAACATGGCCTTCGATGCCCGGCTCGCAACCCTTGGGGCTTCCCAAAGCGAACGCCTTAAAGCGACCGTGAACATCGAGTGGGTTGGGGATTCAAGTTCATGGCCGCCATGGGTCCTGTACTTGGCTCAGTAGTGAATCAACAGGCATGTGCCTTTTTTGGGTTTGTTCAAAACGTTCCTCCTTAATTCTAGTTTCTCATAACGTCCACAGTTGTAGGGCGTCCGGCTACCGATCAATCTCGGAGGAGATGAGGGATCACTACTTCAAGCTGTGGGCCCCGTGCCGATTCACGGTCAAATTCTGAAGACCACGGCCAACCTTTGTTTCTCTTTCGGTCCAAAAGTGTCCCTTTTCATTGCGTCTGGGACTCATGCTTTGGGCCAAGAATCACACAGTTAGATGTAACACGACGGAAACAACCTCTCTCTCTATGCCATAACGCCTGCGCCACTTTACGGCCACGTGTTGAGGGAACCACTGCGAGTCCTGCTGAGCAAACGAGTGCAACCTTTAATCGCTTTACGGCCCTTTTACCAATTCCTGGTTTGATACTGGTTGGCGCCCAAACCCCAAGATGGCAGAGGTGATCTGCATCCTGTTCATTGCAGGTACTACGTTGCACTTCTCCCGCCTCCTGAGGAGGCTCTGCAGTATCGAGGACGCGTGGTGAATTGCTCATCAACTACCACGACAACCAAATGGCGCAATGGATATTTCAGAGGATGCAAGCGCTGCCACATTTCATCACGATTCATCATTGGCAACTTGATGGCTGTGCCAGAAATTGCTAATGCTCCTGCTGGTTGTGAGTGCAAGCTCAGTGCATAGTCAAGATCGATCGATTTCATCATATCATGGAATGAAGAGGGCATGAGATTTGGAGAACAGCCAAGCTGCAAAGAAATCAATTGAGATCCCCATCTACAAGCGCGAGAAAGAAAGGTGTGAAGAGCTCACCTACTAACGGTCGTACCATCCACCGCCAGGAGAGCCGTCGCCTCACACGAAAGCTTGAGAGAAATGAAATCGCAGAGCTTGAGCGAAGTCGCAAGCTTGCCCTTAAGACCGAGTGGCTCATATAGGTTCTCTGAAACGCAGGCGGCTCACCTCACGAAGTTGTATTCCGAGAGAAGTGAGGAAGCGAGGACCACACTGAGTACAAAAAAAGAGATTGAAGAGTTGACACGGACAATGAAGAACATCCATGGGATGCTTCTGCTGGAAGAAGCCACGAGACAATCTCGAAGATACGCCGCGGAGGTAGATTGCCGAGCATCTTTCCATTTATCAAGGCCGGGGGGCGCTCTACGAAATATGGAAGCCAAGGGGAAGATCGAAAAAAGCTACGACGAACAGACAGCGGCCGGACTACGAAAATGATTGGAAGAACACAATACGCAATGTCCGCCAACGTCGAGTCCCACTGAATCACCCGACACGCTTTCGAGAAGGCGAACGAGGCTTCCTACGCTCATCAAGAAGCTCATAAGGCGAAAGTAGCGGCAAAGGAGTACAATTGCATTGATGCCAACGGGGAAGCCATAGTACAGGCTGACCGTGAACGCGCCAGAGTTGAGAGCCAAACGGAGCTCAATGCTGACCTAGAAGTTTAGCTGAAGAGAATTCAGGAGGAGGCATCAGCATATCGTCAAAAACTTGATGAGAGCCGCAGTGAAATCAAGGGCAGAACCAGTCCTTGTGGAACAAACCTGTTACGAGCTGGAAACAGAGAATGAAGAGCTGAGGAATAGCCCTGCAATTGCCGGGGAGCACATTGTCTAATAAGGAGCTGAAGGAGCTGAAGGATGACGCGGGAACAAGGAAGAGAACCAATCGTCGTGGACAAGAGCTACTAAGAGGCGAAAGCTCTTGTCAAATAGCATTAGCCAACCCGCGTAGACTGGTTCCAGCAGAAGGGTGACAGTAGTTTTGGTCAGGACGCACATGGTTTCCTGGTCATGGAGTGGTTGGATCCATCCCAGGAATGCTATGTCGATGTTTGCTGTTATGCTGGTGGTGCAAGACTAGCAGCAAGAATAAACAAGTCTCACAGCTACTGGCGGAGGTCTTCCAGATGATCCTCCCGAAGATGACGGTGACGGAGACGACGATGACGAAGAAGAACAGCAAGAGGAGCAAGCGAACGGTGAGAAGCCGAGGCCGGGATGATCGTGCTAGGACGGCGAGGACGCGAATATCAAGGAAGCACGCCAAAAAGGACATTGCACCACCATGGCCCGAAGCTACACGACCCGATAACTGGAGAATGACGTTGGCCATGAAAATCTGCTCAAAAGACCGAGATGTTGAAGATGTTGATGCTTGGTATGCATGGGTCAACGCATCGTTCTAGCCCAACCCCAACCTTGATAGGCATGGCCTCTCCACTCCGACGGTGAACGCGGGGGGTTGACATCAGACTTTCAATAGCGCTTCACGCAATGAGGAGGAAATGCCCCAGATGATGCCAAGGACATATCATTGGATGTTACTCGTCACGCAGAACTACGGCACGAACAGAATAACCTCATCAACTCATCAAAGGCGCGCGAAATCATTGCAATGATGTGCAATCCCCGCGGCCAAGCGGCAGATCTGATTTTGTATTCACCACTAAGCACATGGCGCCAGAGAAGCGCCGGAGAATGCGAAGCGATTCACCGAAGAAAACTTCAGCGGCGACACCGCGGCCAATGATACTGACATGAGCAATGGCGGGAAATACACGATGATGACGTGTTACCGGATGAGGAAACCGGATGCTTCGGTGAAGACCAGGACGACAGTCAGAGCGCATCGTACCACTGTCAACCAAAGGCCTTGTGCATGGATGTGGCGCGTGGCAGGCCGCTATTTTCGTTCCGGCCGGCATTTGAGTGAGTCCTTGGGCAGGAAGGAAACACTACGACCGCCCTACAATGGACTCTGGCGCAAGTGAACAAGGGACGAGGTTTCCAATTCACGACTCACCCAGGGCAGGAGCAAGGCCCCTCCGATCACATTGGGCGAAGAAATCGATCACTCTATCTAGGGGCAAGGGCGCTATAGGCTTGAATCATTGAACAGGGGTCCCTTCCGACTCACCGCGCGCAAAGATGGACTTTGCCGCATCAAAACTCTTCAATTTCAATTCCCGCTGCGTGGCCTTCTACAGGAAAGACATGCGTTTCGGGGAAAATTTCAGGTCTGTGATTTGCGCTCGACCTTCCAAAGATGCAGACACGCTATTGGTCAACTGGCACACGAGGGAGGAAATTGACCCACCTCACAGGTTCGCTGGCAAAGTCGAGCTAGGAGACAAGAGAAGACTTTGATAAGGAGTTGAATCTGCCGAAGCCCTGAATCCACATAGAAATGGGACGGGCCAACCCGTTTAATCAGATTCGCTGGAAGCTGCACAATGCCACACATCCCATCCATGGATTTGCATATGGATTTGCTCTATGAGGCAAGCGTATTTTCGGTGTGAGTGGTCAGCATTGGTCCTCTATGACGTTACCACGAAGAATTGTGCCTTCCCACGTGGTGACTTGGTTTGCTTTTTCATAAATTGTATGTGTTCTTCCTACGCATGGTATTCCGGCCTTTGTCTTTTTTCCAAACATTTGCATGGTTTCCTTTGATACGCGGATGACCTCAGGTAAAACACCGAGATGATCATGTGCTGGTTATAGTGTTCCTTGTTCAGTGCTTGCATTGCTGATGATGTCAGTGAACGGCTACATTCAATTATTCACTATTCTCGGTGGGATGCTATCCTCGATCACCGCACTTCTTTTTTTTTCTCCGTTTTTTTCTTTCTGGAACTACATCAGTGACGGTCGGGTGGAGTAGCCAGTACGGCTGATCTTCTGGATTAGCCAAGGATGAACGATACAATCTTTTCTTGAATGATGTGGGTGGTACACAGCCGTAGCGTGTCATGTCGACGGATATGATTTATTTGCTTCTTTGTGAACCTCTGACCGCAATGGGGGATGTCGAAAATCCTTGAACCCCGTGCTGATGTCGTTTTTCCTTTTGGTCCGCAAAAGTGTGCCCTTGTCATTGCGCCTGGCACTCACTGCGAAGCAACCTTTGCTCGCCTTACGACCCTTTTACCCTTTTTTGGTTTGATACTGGTTGGCGTTATTGTCCGGTATTGATCCTATCCCCAAGAAAGGAGCGCATCCCGCCTCCCGACAAGCAACCAAGCGGGGCTCGGAGTTTTCTAAGAAGTTTTTGTCTAATCAAAAGCAGGGAACCTACGCTGTGCAGCGTGGGGAAGCCACCCATGTCCTCCATTTGGCGAGGAAACCAGATGCAGTTGTGTTTTTGGTCGTTGGGATGGACGCACATTTGGCATAGGCCCCAAATAGGGAAACCATGCAAGGATCATTGCGGCTGTGGGAGAAAAAGAGTGGGCGCAAAAACAGCAACGTGATCCGTGATTGCAAAAAGCCCTCAGCGCAAAACAATTGCCAATAAGAACGCTGTTTGACTGTGTTTGTTGTGTGTTTGTGTGTTGGGACAAGAAATGCAGCCCTCGAAAGGTCTGGGATTTGGTTGCCGTTGGGCCCTGAGACTGTGGAGCGGGCCCGTCCACTTTGCCAGTTAGTAAGATCCAGCTGTTCACGAACTTTGGGCTGCTGCAGCCAGGGCTCCCGCTGATTCTAAGGAGATGGAAGAGAGTCAGAAACTGCAAGATGCGCAGCGAGGCGTGGACAAGCGAGGCACGTTCTGATATCCCAACCGTTGACGCAGCAGAACCGGCAGCAAGAGTAACACGAGCGCAGCCAGCAACAAATGGATTGGTGAAAATACACCAGAGTGACCGGCCCCAAAGCCGAGCCGATCAAAGCGCAGAATGCAAAGGCAGAGTCGTAGACCCTCAAACCACCAGACGTCACCAACAAGTGCCGAGGCCAATTCTCAGGGAAGCATCCCCAGCACAAATTGAAAGTTGGTGCGCGGCTCTCTGCCAGACAAGAGTGTAGCCCCTGCCAGGTGCGCTGGGCCCAGCTCTTGCTGGAGCTAGATGTCACAGCAACCATTTTTTGCTCACAGTTGGACTTTTAAAGCAAAGACTTGCTGTTTTTGGCTGTTTAGCTCACACAAATCCTTGCAAGGTTTAGCTCTTTCCCTCGCAGCGCCCCAGCCAACTGAATTGCATAGCTGACGATTTCAGTCGTTTGCGGCATCTCCGCTGCCAGGTCACGATCAAGCTATAAACGATACCCGC
Source organism: Effrenium voratum (assembly GCA_963377175.1). Classification (NCBI taxonomy): domain Eukaryota; class Dinophyceae; order Suessiales; family Symbiodiniaceae; genus Effrenium; species Effrenium voratum. Next base: position 624,550 of record CAUJNA010003393.1, on the reverse strand, counting down.
GTAGAGCTCAAGGCAGCACGTGATGCACCTGGGCCTTTCATGGGTGGGAGGTGATATGGTGTTCTTGAACCAGTAGCTGTTCAAGCTGACCGGTAAGTAGGTCTCAGCCGTGGTTGCAAACTGTATTTTGCGCGTTTAAGCGTGTTGTGCGGAAACGCGTGGTTTCCCACAACCCCGCGCCCAAGTTAGACAAAAGGCAACAAGATGAGGACTGCTAGAAGAAGTTGCTTTCCCAGTGGATGTGGGCACCTTCATGGACCCGGAACCGGAAGGCTCCTGAAAGTGCCATGTGGCAAGAGGACCTTTCGTTTTTCAATAGAAGCCTCCTAAACATTAGGTTGACTCCCAGGGAAACGACCCAGTTACCTTGGAATATCATGGAATCTTCTTTTTCGGGGCACGCTGTTGGTAGTTCCATATTGACATTCAGGAGTGGTTCGGAATGTGAGGGCAACCTCATCGAAGGCGTGTTGGAGGAAGGCTCTAACATTCTGTTGGTCGGCCACATGCCAATTGCATGTGTTCATGGGCCGGGAGATTCATATTTTGCTCCGGGGCAACATGTCGATTCATTTCACCGAAGGGCGAACCAATTGTCACTGATACGTATGAATACGATCGGGTGTTGAAGAACGATGTTGTCATGTCAACACTCCTAGTGACTTTTCTTATCTTGCTTGCGCTATTTCAGCTAGATACAGTGCTGGTGCTGGACGACAATTGGGCAAATGAACACTGCCTCAAACGTCCTGCAACTCTGGGAATGTCATGAATAGCCATAGCCATTGCTTGTCAATGTCATCGTGCAGAGTTGTGCAACCACGATCAAACTCTCTTTTCTCGATGTCTATGTTGTATCTTGATTGCTCCCGCGTCCCATCAGGCATTCATTATTTTTGAGTTTGTTTTTGGTTTGTTCCGGCTTCCAGATAGTCACCTTGACAATGTCGGCAATGCGCCAGCTTGAGCCACAGCCAGAAGGATTCCGCTCACGAATTGTGCATCACGTGTGGGCCATTTTGAGACGCAATCTCCTTGGCAAAGTCCGAAACCCAATGGTTCTAAGCAGGGTCTGGGCTAAAAAAAAAGGGTGTTGGCTGCCGCGATCCGAACGCCATGTTCACCTTTGTTTGGGAAAATTTGTGAGTTGGATCCCGTTCACCGGGGTGAGATCGAGGCACTGGGCTCGAAGGCTTGCTTGGCCTCAGGACTTGGACAACCGCGTCAAGTCCTGGGAGCTTGACGCCTCGACTAAGCCTCGACGTTGACCGGTTGACCGGTGTCGAGTTGGGCGGTTTGAAACGTTGGCTCACGTCTTGCTTGTTCATTGTGTTTTTCGAGGGTACAAGCCTTGGCCCCTCGCAAAGAGGGAACGGCAAAACACTTGAAGCAACCTCAGTGTGAATGGGGCGTGTTTTTTTGACATAGCATTCAAGGTGCTTGTTTCGCATTGACAGTGGCTGAATGCCTCGATCAGAGGCATCATGCAAGAAAGCCGAAAGCCAAACATGGAGCCGCCCACAATGCACGGGGCGACAGCTGACATGCATAGTTGTTTGTTTTTTCTATCGGCAACAGCCCCTTCGCAACAATGCCCAGCTGAAGCAGTGGTGGTCCCCTTTGCAAAACAAATCCATTTCAGGGTCACTCGGTGAGATTGGATGCTGAGGATGTGGCCCACTCCTACGCCATGAAGACAATCTCCGATGATCGCAGCCTGCCGTAACCGCTCTCTCAGGTTGAGGAGATAGCCGGAGCTTTTCACATAAAAGTTGTCATGGAACATCATGGAAACCCAAAACCGGCGGTCCCCAAAACGGAGGTCACGGGATTTTGGGGTCCATGCTAGTTTGAAGGAGGGTACACAGAAACAGGGCAAGCGAACGGAAAGTCTGTGTTCCCAACTTCTTCAACTCGTGGGTGTTGCACCCAAATCATGCCCGCCCGTTGGCCTGAAATGTTTTCGGGGAGGCTTATCACGGATTGGCATTTCATGTGGGGAGGCTAAATGCGTGTGTTGTGAATCAGGAGGATGCATGCTCTGGTCGCGAAAGCCAAGGCATCCTGAGCTTGGAAAAGGCCTTAAAAGAAAGCAACTCGCGACTCAGCGCAGCCTACAAGAAGCCCACCAAGCCGTCCAGCTCTTCGTCCTCAGGCGCGGCATGCGGTCACCTGCGTTCAGCGGTTCGGGCTTGAGGCTACCTGGCTTGCAACAAGGCGTAGGGGAAGAAGAGTTCTAACTAAGAGCGGAAAATGAGACACTAAAGAGCGGAAAAGAGGGATACTAAGAGCGGAAAAGAAGGATACTAAGAGCGGAAAAAGTAATAGTTCTAGTAATAGTAGTAGTAGTAATAGTAGTAGTAGTAGTAGTAATAGTAGTAGTAGTAGTAGTAGTAGTAGTAGTAATAGTAGTAGTAGTAGTAGTAATAGTAGTAATACTAATAATAGTAGTAGTAGTAGTAAAAGTAGTAATACTAATAATAGTAGTAATAGTAGTAATATTAATAATAGTAGTAGTAGTAGTAGTAGTAGTAGTAGTAGTAGTAGAAGTAATACTAGTAGTAATAGTAGTAGTAATAGTAGTAGTAGTAATAGTAATAATAGTAGTAGTAGTAGTAGTAGTAATAGTAGTAGTAGTAGTAATAATAGTAGTAGTAGTAGTAATAATAGTAATAGTAATAGTAGTAGTAGTAGTAATAGTAGTAGTACTAGTAGTAATAATAGTAGTAGTAATAATAATACTAGTAGTAGTAATAGTAGTAGTAGTAATAGTAATAATAGTAGTAGTAGTAATAGTAGTAGTAGTAGTAATAGTAATAATAATAGTAATAGTAATAGTAATAGTAATAATAGTAATAACAGTAGTAGTAATAGTAGTAGTATTAGTAATAATAATAATTGTAGTAGTAGTAGTAGTAATAGTAGTAGTAGTAGTAGTAGTAGTAATAATAGTAATAGTAATAGTAGTAGTAGTAGTAGTAGTAGTAATAGTAGTAGTAGTAGTAATAGTAGTAGTAATAGTAGTAGTAATAGTAGTAATAGTAGTAATAGTAATAGTAGTAGTAGTAATAGTAGTAGTAGTAGTAGAAATAGTAGTAGTAGTAGTAGTAATAATAGTAATAGTAATAGTAGTAGTAGTAGTAGTAGTAGTAGTAGTAGTAATAGTAATAGTAGTAGTAGTAATAGTAGTAGTAGTAGTAGTAGTAGTAGTAGTAGTAGTAGTAATAGTAGTAGTAATAGTAGTAGTAATAGTAGTAATAGTAGTAATAGTAATAGTAGTAGTAGTAATAGTAGTAGTAGTAGTAGTAATAATAGTAGTAGTAATAGTAGTCGTAGTAGTAATAGTAGTAATACTAATAATAGTAGTAGTAGTAGTAGAAAGGGAATCCGCTTTTCGGGCCCCATTGCCTGATTCCCTTTCTGGTCTGGCCCCTTTTCGGGCCCCATTGCCCGCCAGCACCTCGAAATCCGGATTCCCTTTCTGGTCTGGCCCCGGAGAAAGGGAATCCGCTTTTCGGGCCCCATTGCCCGCCAGCACCTCGAAATCCGGATTCCCTTTCTGGTCTGCGCCCGGAGAAAGGGAATCCGCTTTTCGGGCCCCATTGCAGCACCTCGAAATCCGGATTCCCTTTCTGGTCTGGCCCCGGAGAAAAGGAATCCGCTTTTCGGGCCTCATTGCCCGAAATCCGGATTCCCTTTCTGGTCTGGGGAACCCGTTTCGGGCCCCATGCATTGTCCGCCGAAAAGCGGATTTCCGGGGCCAGACCAGAAAGGGAATCCGGATTTCGAGGTGCTGGCGGAAAAGCGGATTCCCTTTCTGCGGGGACCAGCAAGGGAATCCGGATTTCGAGGTGCTGGCGGGCAATGGGGCCCGAAAAGCGGATTCCGTTTCTCTGGGGCCAGACCAGAAAAGAAATCCGGATTTCGAGGTGCTGTCCGCTTTTCGGGCCCCATTGCCTGCCAGCACCGCGTTCGGGCCCCATTTCCCGCCAGCACCTCGAAATCCGGATTCCCTTTCTGGTCTGGCCCCGGAGAAAGGGAATTCTGGTCTGGTCCGGAGAAAGGGAATCCGCTTTTCGAGCCCCATTGCCCGCCAGCACCTCGAAATCCGGATTCCCTTTCTGTTCTGCCCGCGCATAGCATGCAATAGGGTAGAATCGAGCCCGCGCCCCCCAAGCTTCAGAGCTGCGATGCCTCTTCCGATTGAGCTACGGAGTCCTGCTATGCGCTAGTCCAGCACCGAGACTCACCAGCTGGATGAACACGTCCGTCGAGCCCCTTGAAGGTGAACCAAGCCAGGTCGCCTGAACGGGTGCTGACGCCGCTCAGGGACATCTTGGGCACGCGCTCGGTCGGGAAGCTTTCTGGCCCCGGAGAAAGGGAATCCGCTTTTCGGGCCCCATTGCCCGCCAGCACCTCGAAATCCGGATTCCGGAGAAAGGGAATCCGCTTTTCGGGCCCCATTGCCCGCCAGCACCTCGAAATCCGGATTCCCTTTCTGGTCTGGCCCCGGAGAAAAGAATCCGCTTTTCGGGCCCCATTGCTCGCCAGCACCTCGAAATCGGATTCTGTCAGGGAAAGGGAATCCGCTTTTCGGGCCCCATGCCCACCAGCACCTCGAAATCCGAATTCCCATTCTGGTCCTCGGAGAAAGGGAATCCGCTTTTCGGGCCCCATTGCCCACCAGCACCTCGAAATCCGAATTCCCATTCTGGTCCTCGGAGAAAGGGAATCCGCTTTTCGGGCCCCATTGCCCAGAGAAAGGGAATCCGCTTTTCGGGCCCCACTGCCCGCCAGCACCTCGAAATCCGGATTCCTTTTCTGGTCTGGCCCCGGAGAAAAGGAATCCGCTTTTCGGGCCCCATTGCCCGCCAGCACCTCGAAATCCGGATTCCCTTTTCTGGTCTCTCCCCGGAGAAAGGGAATCCGCTTTTTGGGCCCCATTGCCCGCCAGCACCTCGAAATTTGGATTGCTTTTCTGGTCTCTCCCCCGGAGAAAGGGAATCTGCTTTTCGGGCCCCATGCCCGCCAGCACCTCGAAATCCGGATTCCCTTTCTGGTCTGGCCCCGGAGAAAGGGCATCCGCTTTTTGGGCCCCATTGCCCGCCAGCACCTCGAAATCCGGATCCCTTTCTGGTCTGGCCTCGGAGAAAGGGAATCCGCTGGGCCCCATTGCCCGCCAGCACCTCGAATCCGGATTCCCTTTCTGGTCTGGCCCCGTTGGAGAAAGGGAATCCGCTTTTGGGCCCCATTGCCCGCCAGCACCTCGAAATCCGGATTCCGTTTCTGGTCTGGCCCCGGAGAAAGGGAATCCGCTTTTCTGGTCTGGCCCCGGAGAACGAGATCCGCTTTTCGGGCCCCATTGCCCGCCAGCACCTCGAAATCCGGATTCCCTTTCTGGTCTGGCCTCGGAGAAAGGGAATCCGCTTTTCGGGCCCCATTGCCCGCCAGCACCTCGAATCCGGATTCCCTTTCTGGTCTGGCCCCGTTGGAGAAAGGGAATCCGCTTTTTGGGCCCCATTGCCCGCCAGCACCTCGAAATCCGGATTCCCTTTCTGGTCTGGCCCCGGAAAAAGGGAATCCGTTTTCGGGCCCCATTGCCCGCCAGCACCTCGAAATCCGGATTCCCTTTCTGGTCTGGCCCCGGAGAAAGGGAATCCACTTTTCGGGGCAAGCACCTCGAAATCCGGATTCCCTTTCTGGTCCGGCCCCGCAAAAAAGGGAATCCGCTTTTCGGGCCCCATTGCCCGCCAGCACCTCAAAATCCGGATTCCCTTTCTGGTCTGGCCCGGAGAAAGGGAATCCGCTTTTCGGGCCCCATTGCCCGCCAGCACCTCGAAATCCGGATTCCCTTTCTGGTCTGGCCCCGGAGAAAGGGAATCCGCATTTCGGGCCCCATTGCCCGCCAGCACCTCGAAATCCTCCCTTTCTTGTCTGGCCCCGGAGAAAGGGAATCCGCTTTTCGGGCCATTGCCCGCCAGCATTGCTCGCCAGCACCTCGAAATCCGGATTCCCTTCTGGTCTGGCCCCGGAGAAAGGGAATCCGCTTTTTGGGCCAATGCCCGCCAGCACCTCGAAATCCGGATTCCCTTTCTTTTCGGAGGGAATCCGCTTTGCGGGCCCCATTGCCCGCCAGCACCTCGAAATCCGGATTCCCTTTCTGGTCTGGCCCCGGAGAAAGGGAATCCGCTTTTCGGGCCATTGCCCGCCAGCACCTCGAAATCCGGATTCCCTTTCTGGTTCGGAGGGAATCCGCTTTGCGGGCCCCATTGCCCGCCAGCACCTCGAAATCCGGATTCCCTTTCTGGTCTGGCCCGGAGAAAGGGAATCCGCTTTTCGGGCCCCATTGCCTGCCAGCACCTCGAGGTCCAGATTCCCTTTCTGGTCTGGCCCCTTCTCGGGCCCCACCTCGAAATCCGGATTCCCTTTCTGGTCTGACCCCGGAGAAAGGGAATCCGCTTTTCGGGCCCCATTGCCCGCCAGCGCCTCGAAATCCGGATTCCCTTTCTGGTCGCTTTTTGGGCCCCATTGCCCGCCAGCACCTCGAAATCCGGATTCCCTTTCTGGTCTGCCCCCGGAGAAATGAAATCCGCTTTTCGGGCCCCATTGCCCGCCAGCCTCGAAATCCGGATTCCCTTTCTGGTCTGGCCTCGGAGAAAGGGAATCCGCTTCTCGAAATCCGGATTCCCTTTCTGGTCTGGCCCCGGAGAAAAGGAATCCGTTTTTCGGGCCTCATTGCCCGAAAATCCGGATTCTCTTTCTGGTCTGGGGAACCCGTTTCGGGCCCCATGCATTGTCCGCCAGCACCTCGAAATCCGGATTTCTTTTCTGGTCTGGCCCCGGAGAAAGGGAATTGCCCGCCAGCACCTCGAAATCCGGATTCCCTTTCTAATCTGGCCCCGGAGAAAGGGAATCCGCTTTTCGGGCCCCATTGCCTGCCAGCACCGCGTTCGGGCCCCATTGCCCGCCAGCACCTCGAAATCCGGATTCCCTTTCTGGTCTAGCCCCGGAGAAAGGGAATCCGCTTTTCGGGCCCCATGCCCGCCAGCAATTCGAAATCCGGATTCCCTTTCTGGTCCCCGGAGAAAGGGAATCCGCTTTTCGAGCCCCATTGCCCGCCAGCACCTCGAAATCCGGATTCCTTTTCTGGTCTGGGAATCCGCTTGCCCGCCAGCACCTCGGCCTGGCCCCGGAGAAAGGGAATCCGCTTTTCGGGCTCCATTGCCCGCCAGCACCTCGAAATCCGGATTCCCTTTTCTGGTCTGGCCCCGGAGAAAGGGAATTCTGGTCTGGTCCGGAGAAAGGGAATCCGCTTTTCGGGCCCCATTGCCCGCCAGCACCTCGAAATCCGGATTCCCTTTCTGTTCTGGCCCCGGAGAAAGGGAATCCGCTTTTCGGGCCCCATTGCCCGCGCATAGCATGCAACAGGGTAGAATCGAGCCCGCGCCCCCCAAGCTTCAGAGCTGCGATGCCTCTTCCGATTGAGCTACGGAGTCCTGCTATGCGCTAGTCCACCCGTGCCGGAGAGCGTCACCAGCTGCCGTCGAGCCCCTGCTGACGCCGCTCAGGGACATCGCTCGGTCGGGAAGCTTTCTGGCCCCGGAGAAAGGGAATCAGCACCTCGAAATCCGAATTTCCTTTCTGGTCCTCGGAGAACGGGAGTCCGCTTTTCGGGCCCCATTGCTTTTCGTGCCCCATTGCCCGCCAGCACCTCGAAATCCGGATTCCCTTTCTGGCCTGGCCCCGGAGAAAAGGAATCCGCTTTTCGGGCCCCATTGCTCGCCAGCACCTCGAAATCCGGATTCTGTCAGGGAAAGGGAATCCGCTTTTCGGGCCCCATTGCCCGCCAGCACCTCGAAATCCGCTTTTCGGGCCCCATTGCCCAGAGAAAGGGAATCCGCTTTTCGGGCCCCACTGCCCGCCCTCGAAATCCGGATTCCCTTTTCTGGTCTCTCCCCGGAGAAAGGGAATCCGCTTTTCGGGCCCCATGCCCACCAGCACCTCGAAATCCAGATTCGCTTTCTCCCCGGAGAAAGGGAATCTGTTTTTCGGGCCCCATTGGCCGCCAGCACCTCGAAATCCGGATTCCCTTTCTGGTCTGGCCCCGGAGAAAAGGGAATCCGTTTTCGGGCCCCATTGCCCGCCAGCACCTCGAAATCCGGATTCCCTTTCTGGTCTGGCCCCGGAGAAAAGGGAATCCGCTTTTCGGGCCCCATTGCCCGCCAGCACCTCCAGCACCTCGAATCCGGATTCCCTTTCTGGTCTGGCCCCAGAGAAAAGGAATCCGTTTTTGGGCCCCATTGCCCGCCAGCACCTCGAAATCCGGATTCCCTTTTTGGTCTGGCCCCGCAAAAAAGGGAATCCGCTTTTTGGGCTCCATTGCCCGCCAGCACCTCAAAATCCGGATTCCCTTTCTGGTCTGGCCTCGGAGAAAGGGAATCCGCTTTTCGGGCCCCATATTCGCCAGCACCTCGAAATCCGGATTCCCTTTCTGGTCTGACCCCGGAGAAAGGGAATCCGCTTTTCGGGCCCCATTGCCCGCCAGCACCTCGAAATCCGGATTCCCTTTCTGGTCGCTTTTTGGGCCCCATTGCCCGCCAGCACCTCGAAATCCGGATCCCCTTTCTGGTCAGAAAGGGAATCCGCTTTTGGGCCCCATTGCCTGCCAGCGCCTCGAAATCCGGATTTTTTTTTCTGGTCTGGCCCCGGAGAAAGGGAATCCGCTTTTGGGCCCCATTGCCCGCCAGCACCTCGAAATCCGGATTCCCTTTCTGGTCTGGCCCCGGAGAAAGGGAATCCGCTTTTGGGCCCCATTGCCCGCCAGCACCTCGAAATCCGGATTTTGTTTCTGGTCCCCGGAGAAAGGGAATCCGCTTTTCGGGCCCCGAAATCCGGATTCCAGTAGTAGCACTACTAGTTCTTTTTTTTTCCGCTCTTAGTTGCTTTCAGTTTTCCGCTCTTAGTGGCTTTCAGTTTTCCGCTCTTAGTGGCTAAAAGTTTTCCGCTCTTATTTCGCGCTCTCAACATTCAGACAACTCGACATGACAATGACAGGGCTCAAAGATTTGCAGAGAGAATGTGATGAGCCTTCGACTGGTTGTTGTTGGCTGTTGGTTTGGTGACATGCCTCCACTTGGGGTCCTTCAGACAACGCAGGTATAATTCCACTTGGCTGATCTTTTGATGTTTTAAAGGCTATTGTAAGGGGCTGTGGAATGAATGCGCAAACACAACTCCCCAATCCAGTCAGGCCATGAGTGCACACCTCCGGCTTGGGACGCGTGGCAAACGGATGGGAGCCACACATCTTGTCAACACGCCGGGCTGGCCATGTGAAACCATCGAACCAAAGCCACTGGACGCTCTCCGAAAGTTCGTCATGCAACCAGGGGGCAATGGTCATCTTAACCACCCCCAGTCTTGGGTCCATGTTGCAAACCGTTTTTGTATTTTCCCATACCATGTGAGGTGCTTGTGTCCTTTGCGGGCGCAAGCCACAGATTGGTAAGAAATGGCAGTGCCGCCGTCTGTGATGTTGGTCCAGTGGAGCGAACATGATCGAACCCGACATGAAAATGCATGTTGCTGGGAAGCAGTCGAACCGCTGTGAGCAAATCATGCCCATGCTGATCTGGTTCGGCCTCCTTCACGTGGTCCATTTTCGGAGAAGGACGCAGGGTGCGGTCCAATCTGAAATGCCGGGCTTGGCAAAGTGCACCTCGTTTGCTAATCCGCCAGGTCTAGATGCTGCCCCTCAGCTGCAAGCCACGACTTGCCGTTCCATTTGACGCTACACCAAACGGCTAAGGTATGTTCACATAGGGCATGCTTTCGATGGCTGCAAAAGGCAACCTGAAGGTCAACGTTGAACGTGTCCTTGGCTTTGGCACACTGCTTGTGTATACGTACGCAAGCATGTTGGGTTTATGAGCTAGCTTGCGTTGCTGCTGCCATACCCGCAGAGCGCGCAACGTTTGCGGAGTTGATCTGAACCCATGCTCAACATCCAGACACATATTCAGAGTGGCATTGAGTCTACTGGGCAATGATAAAGTCCAGACTTTGCTCACTCAGGCTTTTTTCCCATGAGGCAGATGAAGCCAATGAGACTCTTTGTCGCTTGCCGGAACACATGAAGTCGACTGGTCCGAGCATGAAACCAGCCCTCGGGCACTTGTGGGTCCGGTTTATCCTGTTTTTTTTTGAGGAGCTGCGTCGCAGCACCAGACCCATGCACCAGGACCCTGGGGTGGACCATTGGTATCTCTCACCTTCAATCCTTATGGTCGATTCTCAGGGCCAGCAGGTTAACTCTGCACACCCATGCCCAAAGGGGGAAGTGAGACCTTTGCTTCATTTTGAAGGTTATACAAGTGGAGCCGGCGGAGCCGGTGGGCGGAAGTCTCAAACGTTCAACAACTATAGTTTTTTTGTTTTTTTTATTCTTACTTTGTCTCTTCTTGTTCGTTGTCCTGGTTCATGTGTTTTATTTGGTTTATTTGTTTTTGCTTGTTTTTTGTTTTTCAGTTGTTCTTTTCTTATCTCTTAGTGTCTATTGTTTTCATTATTTATGTCCTTCTTTATTTTGTGCTTTGATTCGTGGATCCTTTTCTTTCTTTTCTTTGATTCCTTCTTGCCTGTTTTCGCTTTTTGTTCTTTGTCTCTGTCCTGTGCTTTGTCTTGCTCTCTGTCTTTCGCTGCCTACCCAGTTGTCTACGTACTATTTGTCTATGTATCTATCTATATCTATTGATCTACAGTATCTTTCTTGCCATGCCACAAAATCTGTACTTGACCTTGCGAAAGTGCTGCGCATGCCACAAAATCTGCACATGACCTTGCAAAAGTGAGGCATCTCCCATGAAGTCTGCACCTGCCCTTGCCAAAGTGCTGCGCCTGCCTGCCACGCAATTCAAACCTTGCGAAACCTTCGCGTTGCCGTGCCAACGGGCCCGGCGCCGAACGTGGGCTGCTCCAACCAGTCGCCGCGATCAGGCTAACTTTCGAGCATCCCAAAGCAGCAAACCCGGAGAGGGTGGCACGTTTTATACATACGCGCGCGCTATATTCTGTTCCCGCATGCCTATTCCTTCTCTTGTGCTCGCTTTCAATCAGTTGCCGGAACACGGAAGTTCCTTCTAAACTTCCTTTGGTAACTTTTCACTTGAGCCAGCCTCGAGATGGGTGGGCTTGCCACTGACGCCTGGAAATGTGCGTATCATTGATGGTGTTGGCACAAAAACGGCCGCATTGCCTGGGACAGCCTAGAATACAGCAGAGTTTCAATGCTTTGGTCACCTCGGTGGATCCACGGCACCAGGGGGAGTGTTTCAAAGACAGCACCCGCAAACATGAATCGCAAAGACTCCCTGTGTTGCTTCACGTATATTGTGACTGTGGTGAGCAACCCATCAACTTGGCTGAGGGCCTGACAGATCTCGGCCGCCAGAATGCGCCGGCCTTAGCAAAGATGAGGCACGACCGAATGAGCCCGGACTTGCCGGATAGGTTACATGCCCATGGTAGCTTCGTTGCTCTTCAAGTATGACCTTTTACTTTTCAGCCCTTAACCAACAAGCAACGCTTGGTGTGGGCCTAAGACCAACCAAGGCACTGTTGGTGGCAAAAGTCTTGCAGCACATTAAACCATATCAATCTTGCAATTTTCTTACCGTTCAAATGGCTTGCAGATGCTCAGCGGCTAGCGCTGTCCATAAAAACGCATCGACTATCACGTCAGTTGTGCCAAGACATGTTTGTGGTGCGTAGCAGTTGGGCTTTGTTCTTCACCCTTGCCTTTGGGAATTGGTTGCGGAGATGCGGAGAGTGTAGCTCATGCCTTGTAGGCAACCCGGGTTTGTGTTGTGTCTCCCCGTGTAGCTCATGCCTTGTAGGCAACCCGGGTTTGTGTTGTGTCTCCCCAGAAGGAACCTTGCGTATGGCGTGTTTTACTTTTCAATAACCCCTCATAATTTGTCAATGACATGCTGGCACGTGACCCAGGGTATCAAGGGGCTGTCGTGCAACAAGCACGTTGGAGACGTCGGCTGCATGGCCTCTTAAGGTTTATGGCGTGAGCCTTCTGTGAAAAGCTCGCTTACAGGATGTCCTGCACCAGTCCGGCCATCTCCCATGGCCAAATTGGGCCACAGAACCATGGCCCGATAATTAGATCCCTGGCCCCTAGGCTCAGTTAGAGACAGGAGCTTCAACGGCGGTTTTTTGGGTTTGAGCCTTTCAGGAGAAGGAGCTAGGCCTGCGGGAGGAGATTCATGCGCTCGAGCAGGAGCTCTCCGCTTTTCGAGTGTTTGGCCCACTCGTATAGATTTTCCGATCCCTCTTCACCAGGAATCATTTTCGGGTGCCCACAGATACAGCCAGACAACAGTTTGCGCGTCAAAGGCCAAACAAGTGCAAACCGTGTGGCAACCGTGGGACGGTCAATTGTCACGCCATTTTAAGTTCATCATAAGAAGAAGCTTCCCGGCATCCCAAATTGACCGCGCGAGCCTGTGTAGGCCTCACCGGGGGGAAGGGCGGAAACCGGTTTTGAACTTGAAGCGCAATTTCTGTCTTTCCAGATGTCCAAGTGGCTGACTGTATCGGGAAGGTAGGTAAGAGGAGTGGCCTTTGCCCTGGCGAGGAGAAGCAGCACAACAATAAGGAGATGAGCAGCATCAGGCTGGAACTGCTTGGCTTGAAGCGGGAGAACGAGAGGAAGAAGGCAGGGCACAGTGCATTCTTGTGGCAACGTGTGGTTCTTGGCCTGCCGGACATGGCCCAATCTTTTCCTAGGGGTTGCACGAGGATAGACCTGGTTAGGGGCCAGTCTTGGAGCTGATGGCCATGGCGTGATTCAAACTGTGGGATGGCTCTTGTGGGGGCAGGATGCATGTTGCCTCTTATGGCTGACGAAACATGAATATTCAATTAGATCATCGCGCATTCATCACAGGTATGCGTATATGCAGGTTTTGTACATATGTGCTCACAGCTGCATAAGTACATATTGCGTTTATGTCACATCTACGTTTATCACATTCAACATTTTCATACTGCACGTAGAAGTGTGTCTTTTTTGAGGGTTCAGAGGTTGGTTTTTATTGCAACCAATGTGGAAAACCTATTTGTGTCGGGGTCCCTCTTTTGTGACACAAATAGTCCCGCCGAGGCTGAAACCACTTCCAGCCTCCGTGGGCGAGGCACTCGGGGCCCGGACACCGCAGGGGACGGAAAGTGAAGTCTGTGAAGCAGTCCAAGTTTCCGATTAGTGGCAGGGTTATGTTTGTTTTTCTTGAAACCATGGCCAGCCTTGTTTTTGTGCAGGGTAGCATCACTACGGACAAAAGGGGGTTGTGCAATTTACAATCACCTTGTTGGTGGCGTTTGGCATGAAAGTTGCTCGCAGGCAGGGGGCGCAAAGGCCGTGGACGCAGCTCCAGGAAGTTTTTGGAGATCATCGATGAGGAGGAGCGACATGGAGTCTGCATACCCAATGCATGCCCTACTTCCTGGATGCCCAGGAAAGCAATCAGCTAAAACAGCTTGTGTTGAATGTGGACAGTTTGTTTTTTTCCGATTTACAAGCTGACCTAGAGATGCGCTGTACCATGACCCACATTTTGTGGGGCAATGCACGGATGGAAACGCTACGACGGAAGAGGCCTTGGATATGTGCATTTCAAAGACATGGCGTTGGTTTTATAATGCGGCATCGTGGTCTTACATTTCCACTTGTCCGTGCTTAGCGTCTCGGAACGTCTGGCTGACCAGCTGTATAGGCCACGGTTGCTATGCCCTTCTGCAGATTGACATGACTTATTGTTGCCCAATGTGAAGAAGCAACGCCCTAGTCATTCCGTGCCGCTGGGTTCTGTGGGGTCCAGTTGCAAGTCGGCCAGGATGACAATGATGATTTGCCAGATTCAAAGAGCGTGGCAACTTGTCTCACCAGTTTTCCTTCTGAAGACACTGCCTGACGGTGCGACACCAGGGAAGCGGTTGTTGTTCGATAAGTTTCGGAGAAGAGAGGGCATCCAGAGCCTCAGGTGCGTTGGTCAATGGCATGTGGTGGTGTGATGTTGCCTTCACAGGGCCTCAAGCAGATTTAAGCAGTGCCAGCTGCATCCCTTTGGTAGCCAGCTATTTCCCTTTGGGGTTTTAAAGGGTGGTTCGCGGTAATTCCCTGGTTTTCTTGGCGAGTAAATGGAATCACAGTGTCACTGAGAGTGCCAAAACTGATTTGATTGCCAACGTAGGCGACAGGCTTAAGGTGTCAATCGGCAATGTCAAGGGATGATACTGGGTACATCTGGGTACGTCCGTTTTTTCCTCTCTTTTTTTCCGGATGGTTTTAAGCCATTACAGGGTTTCACCTGGATCCGCTTTGCGCGAGGCAGGCTTCAACATTTAAAGAGGCTCATTTTGGGACGTGATACGCCTCAGCCACCAGCAGACGTGGATCACTAGGACTGTAACGTCCACAGCTGTGCGGCAGTCTGCGGACCGAAGTACCAAATGGGCAGCCCATCACTGCTCATTTCCCCGAAGGGAACAAGACGCTGATTTTTCAAAGTTTCTCCGGAACCCATGTTCAACACCCGGCACGCCTTCGCTTTGCCAAGGATCAGGAGGATTGGGCCAGCGAATGTGTCAGCAGCGATTGTGGTGACAACGATGTTGATGATTGCGGAACTTCATTGCCAGACACCACGGCTCAGTGGCATGGCCTGAGAGAACGGGATGGCACCTTTCAGTAGCTAAAAGAAAACGGCAGGAAAACCAATTCGACACATCCAGGCAGGCAGTGACAGCCAAGCGGGCATACAAGGGATGCCTATGACATATTATTTCACAGTTGGGAAACAGTAAGGATATGCCAATGCAATTGTTAGATCTGTTCATATGTGCCAGTTGCCTGCTGCAGAATATGGCCAGCCAAGTGTTGCTGAATCGGTACGCTTGATTCTTGCCTGTCCTTTAGACAGGCCAGCGCACACTAGCATATCTTGTACCCAACGTTTGTCAGATTCTCATGCGTTCCTTTGGCTAGGCTGGACGCGGTCAACAAGCTGCTCTTGGAGCTTTCGAACGAGCGGAATCTCAAACAAAGCCTGCGTGCCGAGCAAGCGGGCCAAAGCGCAGAGCACAACGAACAGATACCTGGCACAGAAGGGTTGGGCATCTCGGGCACTGTTTCGAGTGAAACCACACGTTGCCCATGCTGAGAACCACCAGGCAAGCATGTTGTTTGGCAAAGGATGTGGTTCAGGAGTCCAAGAATTAATCTGAAATCCTTTTGCCGCGAAGAATGGCGGTTTGTGAGCCTGCTGGCCAACTCATGCCATTGTGGCCAGATCATGATATATGTCATGCAGCTTGTTGCTCGATCATTGCAGTGGCATGGCTTCAGGCAGCTCACTGACTCTTGAAACCGTTCTCCAGACACTTTTGAGCAGGAAACGCTTGGAATCGCGAAGGAAGCTCCCCCCCCCAAAGAACATGCGATAGCCCCAAGTCGCTACACAATCAAAATGTCAGCATCCTGTCATCCCATGTGAAGGCGACATTGGGAAAGTCCAGCGTGTGCCGTACGCCTGTACGCCCTTGTGCAAAGACGTTTACTGCGATCAGAGGTTGTTGGATGACTCCAGTTTCAAATTAAGCAGTTCATATTTCTTACAAGTTGCAGAGGGATCCTGCCGGTGACCACTTCATGGGCACCAAAGTCGAGGAGTGAACTAGAGTTCCTTAAAAGTCGACTTCACTGGACAATTTAGAGGTTCCCTTGCAAATGTGTTTGTTCGATGTATCCTTCTACCAAATTTCTGTTATCTGGGATTCTCCAAGCAGATTTGCCCGACGAGGATTGAGCAATTGCGCCAGCAGATGACAGAGTCCAGCTTGCTGCAAGAGAAGACTGCGGCAGAGAACCAACGCTTGAAATCGCCCCTTGGAATGGACAACTGTTGTTCCCTCTGACTTTTCTTTAAACTTCACAAAAGACACCCATGTAGGACAAAGTCATCCCTGCAAATCGCAACATGGGTTTCCCATTACCCGCGCCTACATCAGCAATGGCTTGATGACGACCCACTAAAGCGTATGTTTGAGTGTGGTTTGGGATTGTGTTTTCTCCACTCTGAAGTCTGAAGGCTGCATGTGTCCAACATAAGTCCCCAGTTTGGAGACAAACCCATGGACCCTTTCTTGCCCAGAAAAAACATCGCAAGCCTCTGGGTCACCTTGCTGCCTTGGCTGCGTGGGGGTCAAGGAATGCAGCATGGTGGGACAAAATGCTGGCCTGGCATTAACTCACATATACAATTGTCGGGGGGATGAAGGAGGATGGGGATGACGATGATCATCATGATGACTATGATGATGACCATTATGATGATGATGACGGCGAAGGCAACATACCGTGGCAACGGTAACACTGGCGGTGACAATGACGACGACGACGACGGCGGCGCCGATGATAATGATGTCTGATAATGTGTTTTTCTTGTTATTATCCTAGGGCTTCGACACCATCGCTAGGCTGGTTGGTTGCACAGGTTACTCAGGTCAGCGAGCGCATGCGCATCAAAATCTAGAAACCGTTTTGGATGCGCCTTTTGTGGATTTCACCTGTTCTTCCCCCTGTTGGTCCTTTTTTAGTACTCTTTTAGTACTCTCTTAACCTTATACAGGGGTGGAACCACAAAAAACACATCCAAACCGTTTTCTAGACAAAACCAATGCGGCAAAGTCCGCATCCCCGGCGCGCCCGCCAAAACAGTGGGAAAATGGCTAAGCATAGTATTTTCGCGTGAACCCAGCGCGGTTGCTCGCAAGCATCCCCGCTATGTCCGGAGGGCTACGGGCCATTTGCGAAGGTTGGAAGGATGTCGGGTGCTGGTGATGCTTGCTCACAGAGCAGCGCGGGCCATGGTGGATCGTTGTTGTGCGTCCTTGCGCCTGTCTTTGGTGTTACTTTAGCGTATCGCTGCAGTGCCACCACCGAGCTGTTACATTATGTTATTTGTTTGGCACGTGATCAGCACATCGACTTCTTTGCAGCAGTGGCCACCTGTGGCGTGACATGCAGCTGGTGCTGGCGTCACAACCCTGTGTGCCAACATCAGGACGTCTTTGTGGAGAGCATGATGCAGACATCTTCAAACAATGCAGCTGCGCGGACTTTTCAATTTTGGAAATCCAGATTTCAATTGCCAAGCAGAGGGTCTCAAGGTGGATGGAAAGCGGGCACAATGCCTGATTTGATTGAATTGTGGTTGTGGCAAAGGTACCGACGGACGGACCCCAATCGCTGCTTAACTTGCGCCTGCAATTCCGCATTCAACGCTGCAGCATAGCTGGCTCGTCACTGTTGTGTTTCGTTTAGGAATGTTGGTGTCAACTTGCTGCCTCCCTTCTCACATCGGCTGTTTGCTAGGGGATGCACTGTCCAGATCTAGCATGGAAGCTGTCGGAAAGCAGAGCGATCAGACACGATACTGTAAGTGCCCTGAAAACTGCAGTGTTTGCATGCCTTCACGTTTGTTGAGATTTCTTTCCAAGAAGTTGCAATGGTCCCTTTGCTGGCATTCATTGCTGAAAGGAGCCTGCAACGCAGTAAGAAGCCGTCTCCAAACGATCAATAATGAAACACTTTTTTTTTTTTTAAGAACGGCACTCATAAGAATCTCGCTCCAGACGTAGCTCGGCATTGCATTTGGCATTTGCAACAAGGGAGTTATGATGCAGCCCTTTCCTGACCAAGGCAAGGGTGCCTGACGTGAGACTGAGGCTAGACAGCGAGAACCGCGTGCAGAACCTAAGGCAGGTGGACGGACTTCAAGTGAAAGTCAGTGCGCGCCTCAGACAGGAGCTCCTCTAGGGTAAAAGGAGCACCATGATGGAGGGTGTTTTCTTGTGGACCCCTTATCTTTCGGAATTTATTCTATAGTTGCCGATCCTTCCGCCAAAGTCACTATTGCTCTTGGAGCCCATTGCGTGAAATGAAGAAGCATTTCGCCTGCCCATGCCGCCCGAGTTGCTTCACTGCCTCACGATTTGTGTGTTTGAGGGACACAGGCAGACATGGCTGAAGAAACAGCTACTCCCAGCATTCTGCTTGTGCATGAACCTCTTGAACTTCCATTTGCTTCAGAATGCATATCAGTTCTTGTGTTCCCCTGTTGATGTCAAAGGAAAGCTATTACCACTGGAAACCGGAAATGGAATGATTTTCTCCAGAAAACGACAAATACAGGTGACTCAGCAAGTGGCAGTTCACTGTTTGCTGAGGGGATCTGGAGGAATTACTTTGCGACCAGAGGGCCATGGTGCAGGCCCATAGGGAGAGTGCGAGAGAAATTGAAGGGACAAGTTTGATACTCTTTGGTCGCTTGCCCGCTTACAGTTTCATAATTGTTGGTGAGTTTCCTGAAATATTGGTCACTTCCCCCTGAGAATTTTACTGGGTCCTTGTCGGAGGATCACAGTCACAGTTTTCTGACTTGGCAGTGAAGGTTGATCATGTATGCATCCTTATTCAAAGTAATGCCAAGGGTTGTCGCTGTAGTGCCGAGATTGCTGGCAACTTCGCAAGCTCCATTTTCTCAAAAAAATGATGTTCGGAGCCCAGGTTCACATTGCCGGAGCCTAGCCATTCATTTTTGATTACCAGGGCGCGGGCGCTGGCGTAAAGGCAGTGGAATGAGAGAGGAGTTGCATCCGAGTGCAGAGTAAGGCAAACACACAAGCCCCTGGCTTGCAAGGAGCAATGGCGCTTCGCACGTGAGCATGAGTTCAACAAAAGCGCATTGGAAGAAAAGCTGCAGATGCAGACCGAGGCGCGATGTAGGGCTTAGGCTGGCTTTGATTTCCCGAATTTCACCTGCACCTTTTGGATCCTCTGTGTTCTTCGTTGTTGCCACGGCGATGTTCGCATCGGCAATGATTCTCGATTCGATTCGGTGAACGGCTGTGGCATGCAACTCTCTCACAGGCTCTACGCATTACCAGTGGCCGAGCTGCAAGTGGAAACACGCAGGGATCACTGCAAACATTGGTCCAGCTGAGCATTGCACCTATCCAACCTGGGATCTAGATGATCTGGTTTATCGAGGAACCCACAAGGTTATTTGCGTGTAATATGTTCGGTGATCTTTCTTAAGCCTCCGTTATATCATCTGTCAATCCGAGCTCATCGACGCCCTGGCTGAAAAGGCCAAGCAGGACAATTGGATTTCGGGCAGGCAGTCTTCAGATGCCTACGGGCCTCCTGTCATGTTCTACTTCAACCTCTGCCATTTTACACTGTTGATACTTTGTCTGAGTGTTTCATGTTGTCACCGGTTGTGGTGAAGGTAACGCAAGGGGCAAAATAATCTCAAGTAGTTAAAGTTAATTATCTATAGTCATAACTAGTGTTGCTTTTAAAGCTTTTTAAGTCCGCCCCCCAACCACAACCACATTTCTAGTTTTTCCTGATAAATTCGGCTGCAACCTCGATGTTCGCCCTCCACTCGCGAGCCATGGCTCGCCTCGCCTCGAAAGCCGAGGCATGCGCTTGCAGGATGCATTGCAGCAGCATCAGAATGAAGCTGTGCGCTGCCCGGCGCGAGGATCAATCAGCTCGGTCTCAAGTCAAAGCACACCCAACCCACACCTCCAATATTATGTTTCCATTTGGTGGTTGTTTTTTCTTGGAAGGGGAGGTTGTTGAACAAGCGTGCTGCTAACGGCCACAGTTTCCCCATGGAAACTGGGGGGTACTGGGTTTCATTCAGTAGCATGCGTTTCTGTTAGGTTCCTGCACTAGCTTGTGAGAGATATAAAAGCGAACCATGCCTTGTAGTTGCGTGGGTGCAGTCAAAGCCAGTGATGTTTGTGCCGTCCGCAGTGAGGCAGTCCCCCAAGGGTGTGAAGTGTGAGATCCCGAGGGTCCATGTGGAGAGATCCCAAGGAGATGTTGGAAAGCTGCAAGCCACTCACGAACTGTGAGGTTACCTTGTCAGATGGAACTGGCCGAGAAATTTCAACACTGCCAAAGAGAACTGATGCTTGATGCTTTTCAGAAGCTGTTCGGCCAGAGGCCTACAAGTCCCAAGGCAAACGCCAGTCCCCAGCCAACGGTCAGGCACAAGTTTCACTGGGGCAAACCAGGTGAAATGACAGCCTGGGACTTGCAGGCCTAGCGGACGCTTGCGAGTTGGCGTTGTGCCCCTTGAACTCGTTAATCATTTTCAGGATCAACAGGATACA
Organism: Effrenium voratum; assembly: GCA_963377175.1. Classification (NCBI taxonomy): domain Eukaryota; class Dinophyceae; order Suessiales; family Symbiodiniaceae; genus Effrenium; species Effrenium voratum. Next base: position 604,294 of record CAUJNA010003393.1, on the reverse strand, counting down.
TAGGGTCAGTCATAAAAGCACCACCTGCTGCTTTCGAGGTGGCTTGTGAATGTATCTGATTTTAGTGTTTGCCGCCCAGGCCACCAGCAGGAGTTGAACTCGCTGAAGCTGCAGTTGGCCCTGGAGAAGAAGAAAGGTGGCGGCACAGCTGCCGAGGCATTGGTCCGATTTCTGGGTGGCGCTGTTGCATGGCAGTTAACCTCCCTTCCGCCAACCGCAGGCAACGAAGCAGCAATATACAGACATGATATAGGGTTTTGTCAGGGTGTAAGTTCCCCAATGCAGCTGCGCGTTGCAAATCCACGGGGCTCCGCCAGAAAAAGCAATTCATTGCTGGCGAGGTTGCCATGTGTGCTGAAACATGCGTGCAACGCAAACACATTTTGTCACAAGCTTCGCTAGCGCACGGTGGTCACTGCTGGCAAAGAGGTCTTTTCATGCACTTGCTGAGTGCTCTCAACAGATAGAATTCCTTCTACACAAGGGGGGAAGCCAGAGTGTCCAAGTATTCCTCGACATCCTCTACTCCGGCTGTCCTATCTCTCTGCCAGATCTGACATAGACTTCAGGAACCATCTCTTCATCTGACGACGTTGTCCTCTTTTGCAATAGCAGTCAAGTTGCCACCATTTTTTGATGGACGCGTTCGCTGGTTTCGATATGAGGGACTTACTGGTGAGTGGCTGAACATCGCATCTGCAGAAGCAGCAGAATGTGGCCCACTTCTCAAAAGCAGGCCAAGTGGAGAAGCGCTGATGTACCGCGATTGCTGGACAACGAGATGCCCAACCGCGCAGAAGGAGCCAATTAATTCATGAACAGGCTCAGGAAGTTCTTCTTCTTGGGAAACACGAATGTGTATCTCTATCAACTGCTCCGGTTCTTCAATCTTCGGAAAAGCAACAATTCCTTCCTCAATTTCATTTCCAAGTGCGAGATTCTATTTCGGAGCAATCAGCTGGGGCGCCGCCCGGGGCAGATCCTCATGATCCAGAAATGTTGAGGATATACATTGAAAGAATGACAGGAATGGACTCATTGCCATTCAGTGACAGCTTGACAGCCCAGTCTGTCATCATCCAGAGCGAGCTCACAGACCACCAACGAGTAAGATTGGTCAATCAGATGAACCTAAGCAAGCACCGGCGAATGGCGCCCGTGACCTATGCGATCCAGGACAACAAGCCTACAAGATCGATAAGCAGCTGATAGGCGAGAGCCAACATCGGCACCCTGGAGCAGGGCACAGTGCCTGTACTTCTGAGTGTTGGACAAATGCGGAACCTGCGACGACAAGATCACCTGCGAGGGCACGCCGAACACGCTCTTGTTGATCTTTGTAAAAGAAGCATGGAGCAGTTACTCCCAAGAGCCGCAGTCACTATGTTTACGACGATGACGAAAGCATGAACGTTCACTGGTCACCAAGATTGCGTGTGCATATAAATCCACGGAAGCCCCAAAGGAAGCAAAGCAATTCCAAAGGTTATTGGATCAGAGAAGCAGGACCGCAGGACAGCAGGATTCTCGACCACTTAGCCGTGCCCACGTTATTCCAAGGAAGGCGCTATTCACTCCAACAGAAGTGAAGAAAGTGATCAGCAGTGGACGTACGACGAAGATGGCGAGATGCTCTTGAAGACAACTGGAGACTTTCTTCACAGGCCAGCGTGCCAATGATCAACTTGTGGAAAGGAGAAACCGCCGATGAGCCGCTGGAGGATACCGAAGACTCATCGGGGTCAGCCGCGACCGGGTCGTCGACGAGCAAGAGCCCTGTCGACCAATGAGCCAGCACACGTTAACGTCATCTACAGCCAAAAGCGAGCACTTCACCAGTCCTGGAAATAGCACCAATCTCTCTGCGAAACCCACCACGGTTAGATTGCTCAATTCTCCAGCATGCTGAGCTTCAAGCAGATCGCCTACAGACAGCTGGTCAAGGCCGCAGCAACCGTTCGAAATCAGGCCGTTGCCTATGGCGCAGTCAATGCCACAGGAGCTTGCATTCGGAAGAAGGCCTGGAGATCTCGCGGAAATCGATTTGCAACGCCGCCGCAACTGACTATTATTGGCAGAACTGCGGAAGAGCTTTCGGCCATCCAGGCCAAGCATTAAATCGACTTTGCACAAAACCCCACGTTGGTGACAAGGAATTCTATTGGGCGGGCAGCGTGGCAAGTAGGGAAGTTCAGGGAAGTTCAAAACATCCCTGTCAGGAGCACGTTTGTTTGCAGCGCGGGCTTGCTTGCTTGCTTGCCTGCTTGCTTGCCTGCCTGCCTGCCTTGCATGAGTTCATGGTGCACGACAGCGCAATTCGAGAAGTGTAACGTACCGCAGCTGTCAAGAGCTAAAACAGGAGTGCTCGGTGCTGGAGCTCCGACAGCACGTGGGGAACGCGGCGGCGGATCGGTTGGAGGAGTCTGACAGGAAAGCCCGCGAGGCGAACCGAGGGCGTTCTCGACCTGGTGCCGCTGGAAGCATCATTTTGCCTGGACAGGACCTTGGCGGAACACACTGCCTTGCCACGTACACTGCCGGCGGCAGGCGAAGAGACCGAACGGATTAGACGCATTTCGGTTGTTGCAGGCGCGGTTCAACCCGCCGCTGACGATAGGCCGACAGCGAGCTGACAAACCCACCGGAATCCGTTTGCTGGCGCAGTTATCATCAGAGATCATTGCGTGGGAGAATAGGATCGTGGAATACGACTCCAAGCCGGGGGCGGATGTGGTTTCGGAATCGCTGAAGATGGCAACGATAGTGGCGATGTGCCCGGCCAAGCTCAAGGAGCATTTGGAGATGAATGCCGCAAGGTACAGCAGGCACCACGAGATCCGTGAGGAGGTCTTCACTTTCCTGGATTATGTGCATGGTCATCCACACCTGTGGATTTTGGTTCAGGGCGCATGAACATCAAGACCATGTTATATTATCAAGACGCTGGACCGAAGATGCACCGGCATGTGCAACTGAGCAGCTCAAGCCCAAATATACCCGGGAAATATTCGCTGGAGCTTGGGCCGGTCAATCAAGAACCTGATCTGGATATGAATGCTGAGGATGACTTGCAGAGTTATGTGGATGAGGTTTCGAGAAAGCCGCTGAACGCTGCAAAGGTGATGGAAGCGCGACAAGAGGAGTTGTCCGGCAAGTGCTGTGTGTGGACAGAGGTGGAGACCCAGGAGGCCTGGGGTCGGACGGGTGCTGGACCAATTGGCGCACGTTGGATTGACATAAACAAGGGGGGTGAAGACAACCCAAATTATCGCAGCAGGCTTGTTGTAAAGGAAGCTCGCAATGGGGCGCAGGAAGCTCTTGTCGCAGCTACACCGCCGTTGGACAGCATCAGATTTCTTTTGTCGCTGCAACGGTCGAACCGGAATAAGCTGAAGGTGATGTTTATTGACATCAAGAGAGCGCATTGGTGTGCCAAAGTGGCGAGATTGATTTAATGTTGACCTATGATTAATAAATAGGCCCCCCCCTGAATGACCATAAATAAAGATTAGGGGGGAATTTTCAGGGTCGGGCCTTGTTTAAAGGAGTTTAGTATTGGGCTCAGATTTTCGGTTTTCGAATACTGCTTTAGAATTGGGCCAATTCAAAAGTAGTATTGGGCATGTTGTTTTTTCTTATTTTGCTTTGGGGGAATACTAGTTTAGAATTGGGCCAATTCGAAAGTAGTATTGAGCCAAGAACTTTTGGTTATTCCAGGAAGAATCTGGTTAGCATTATTCATGGTCTGGTTATTATTTAGTGCCTCAGGGTTCATGGGGGGTACTCTTGCTGCCAGGGACAATGTGTTGAGTTTGATGGTTTGTTAAAAGGAATTTTAAAAGAATGGGATCCCATAAGTTTGTGGATTTGGGATACATCTAGAATCAAGCGTGGGATGAGCCAAGTGGAATGGAAAGCTTGACCATGAATAAAGATAAGGGGATCAGATATATTTTTTTGATGGGGGAATCTGGTTAGCATTATTCATGGTCTGGCTATTATTTAGTGCCTCAGGGTTCATGGGGGGTACCCTTGCTGCCAGGGTCAATGTGTTGATTTTGATGGCTTTTTAAAAGGAATTTTAAAGAAAGGGATCCCTGCATGATCCCTGGATAAATTCACTGTGAAACCATGCAAATTCCATGGGGGATGAGGGTTGGGAGCACTGACCCTGAATAAAAATCTGCATTTTGCATGGATCCCAATGGGAATTCTAGGTTCTTTTGTGAGCTGGGGAACTCAGGATTCATTCATTCATGTGGGGGGAAGGTTATTTTTTGAATTAGTTTATATTATTTTGTATTTTTCCATATGTTTCCCCTGGGAAAAATCGGTTAGCATTATTCATGGTACATTTATTATTTTTTCGGGAAATCGGTGGGCATTATTTATGGTATATTTTCTCGTCGTAGGTCAACATTATGTGAGATTGCGTCCGGAGCGACGTCGACCTGGATATTGTGCAAGACTGAATCGGGCGATGTACGACGCTCACGATGCCGCAGCCTCTTAGGAAGCTGAGTTCGCAGACTTTTTCAGCGGATGCGGATTTGCTCCGAGATTAGCCCAGTGCTTTTCTATCATGCATTGAGGGAAATTCGCACTTCAATTCATGGAGATGACATTACCTCGTCGGGCGAGGAATCTGACCCAGGACGTTGTGATCTTGAATCTCCTGGTGCGTTATTCGCAGACTGGAACGACGTACGAGGCGGACCCGCGGCATGTGCAAATATTGCTTAATGAGTTGCATCTGAATGACGGTCGTGCAGTATCTACCCATCGAACACCAAGAACAGAGACGGGGGACAAGAAGTCTTTGACAGGTGAGAGTGTCAGACAATATCGCAGTTTGGTGATGAGATGTGCTGGCCCTGGATCACCCGGACATTGCCTATGCATGCAAGGAACTGGCCAGACAGATGTCCAGTGCGACAGAATGGACCTGAAGAGGCTTGCTAGATTCTTTAAGGGCTGACCAAGGTTGGTCTGGTTGTATGAAGACCAAGAAAAAGGCCATTGAGTTAATTATGCATACGGACGGCGATGATGCTGTCTGTCACGAGACGCGGAAGTCAACTTCGTGCGGGGCATTGGTGAGAGGTGCTCATCTGATCAAGTGTTATTTGAGCAAGCAGCACAGACTTGCATTTGTCTGGAGAGTCGGAGTTTTATGCTGGTATCAAGGCTGGATCAGTTTTACTGGGAGCAGTTTCTATGGCAGCTGATCTTGGTTTGACAATAACGGCCGCACTGGCATTTGACGCATCTGCAGCGAAAGCGATGCTTGCGAGGAAGGGCCATGGGGAGGCCAAGCACATACAACCTTGCTATTTGTGGTTGCAAGCAGAAGGTGCAACACTGAGAGAGCCGCTTGAAGAAAACGGGTACGAAGGTGAACCAAGCAGACGCTGGCACTAAGTACCTGGAATGGCCGAGAATTCAAGAGCTGATGTGCTCCATGAGCTTGGTGCACAGTGAGACCGAGCGCAATTTGGCCTTGCACGCTTGAAACGGTGAGGTGGCCGCTGAAGGTGGCAGCCTTCACGCGTCCAGGAGGTTCATGCTGCACTACAGCGCAATCGAGTCCGGTAACATACCGCCGCTGTCAAAGGCCAAAACAGGGAGTGCTTGGTGCTATCGCTTTTCATGCCTGCCTGCCTGCCAGCCTGCTGCCTGCCTGCCTGCCTGCCTGCCTGCTTCTTTCTTTCTTTCTTTCTTTCTTTCTTTCTTGCTTGCTTGCTTGCTTTCTTTCTTTCTTTCTGTCTTTCAGTCTTTCTGTCTTTCTGTCTTTCTTTCTGTCTTTCTTTCTTTCTTTCTTTCTTTTTTTCTTTCTTTTTCTTTCTTTCTATATTTCTTTTCTTTTCTTTCCTTTCGGTCTTTTCTTTTCTGTCGTTTCCTTCTTTTCTTTCGTTTCTTTCTTTTCTTTTCTTTCTGTATTTCTTTCCTTCCTTCTTTCTTTCTTTCTTTCTTTCTTTTTCTTTCTTTTTCTTTCTATCTTTCTTTAATTTTCTTTCTTTCTTTCTTTCTTGCTTTCTTCCTTTCTTTCTTTCTTTCTTTCTTTCTTTCTTTCTTTCTTTCTTTCTTTCTTTCTTTCTTTCTTTCTTTCTTTCTTGTGTGTTTGTTGGTTGATTGTTCATTTCTTCATTTGTTTCTATTCTCTGTGTGCCTGTCTTTTCTTGCTTCTTTGCTTTGATTCCGTTTTGTTGTTTTTGGGCTTTTTGTTTCTTTGTTTCTTTTTGTTTGTCTGTCTGCCTGCCTGTCTGTTTGTCTGTCGGTCGTGTTCGTTTGTTCGATCGCTCGCTCGCTCGCTCGGAGGTTTTGCTTGCTTGCTGGCTGGCTTGCTGGCTCTTGTCCCGTGCGTGCGTGCGTGCGTGCGTGCGTGCGTGCGTGCGTGCGTGCGTGCGTGCGTGCGTTGGTTGGGTGAGTGGGTGGGTGGGTGGGTGGGTGGGTGGGTGGGTGGGTGGGTGGGTGGGTGGGTGGGTGGGTGGATGGGTGTGTGTGTGCTTGTGTTTGTTCAGTCGCGGCCAATTAGAGCAGCTCACGCGGGTGTTTGTCGCATTCAAGGCCTTTGCGTGCAGCCTGACGAGGCCAAAAGCCCGCCCTCATGTTTGTTTTAGACTTTGCTTTGGGCTAACAACATCTTGTCGTTGCAGGGTCCGGCATGTGCAGGAACAGGCGACACGTCACGTAATACTGGCCCAGCTTTCGGAGTCACGCGTTGGCGGTTGGCTTTCGGCAGGTGGAACCAAGTGAAGCGAAGGATCCTCAACCTGAGACATCCATGGAGTTCCTGGAGCAGCGCGTGAAAGACCTGCAGGCCGAGAGGTTAAGTTCGCGGCATTTTGAAGCCATGTCCGGCGCGAATGAAAGGCGGCTTCCCAGCAGCTAATTTGCCACAGGCTCCGTCTCCCTTCTAATGGATTTTGTGAGTCCTCCTTTGCTGGTGGCTTGGCAAGCTTGGTCTGCTTTGCCATCGGTTCGTGGGAAGCAGGGGTACCAAGAACAAGTTGGCTCATTGGGGGGCCTATTTTTCCGGTGGTGTGTATCTTATATCAAATGCACCCCCCATGAACTGGTGGATGTTGTTCGACGTCTTAGTGAGAGAGAGAGAGAGAGGACACTGGTTAAAACCTCTGCTGAATTTAAATCTATGTTCTGCATTTCCAACAGCTTACCTTCAGCCTTGGACGGATGCGAGAACGAACGGGCCAGGAAGAGCGCAACATCCTGGTTGGCAAGTTGGAGGTGAAAGAGGTGCAGTATCATTTACAACTGGACGAGCCTTTGCTCTGCAGAGGTACGCAGCCAGGTGCAAGATGTATGTCAGCAATGATTATTTAGAAATGAGGGTATTCAAGTTTGCGTGTTGCTTTGTGCGTTTCCGTGTGTTTGTGTCTCTGTGTCTCTGTGTGTTTGTGTCTCTGTGTCTCTGTGTCTCTGTGTGTCTGTGTGTGTGTGTGTCTGTGTATGATGTTGTCGTCCGTGTTTATGCTTTTGGTGTTTGTGTGTGTGTGTGGGTGGGCGTGCGTGTTTGCGCGCTTGTGTCAATGCGAGAGACCCGATTTAGTCCATGCGAAGATGACCATAGCACAGATCTAGTCATTTGAGGCATCCCTTGTTTTTGAATGCCAGGCAGCAAAAGCTAGGCCCCTATGTGTCTGAATGGCAGTCAATTGCGCAAGGCCTGCTAAAGTTGATGCTGTTCTCAATCAGCTGGCTTGGAATTGGGAGCGGCTCATGAGCTATTTCCACGTCCCAGGCTTCCTGAAGGCCACTTGTTGCGGGAATGCATGTAGTTACATGCAGATGACATGAGGACAGCATGGGGTTTCCGAATCTTTGCAAATGTCTTGACATCACATAGTTCCGTCGCGATGTTGGTATCGCCCGTATCTGACCGACTTACTTTCACCACTGGCAGCAAGTGCATGCGGGGGTCATCGCTTAGGACCTTTTCCGCGAGAACGTGCGGAGCCTAAGGATGAAGCGCAGTTCAGTGAGTCCCATTTGCCGAGGCACGCAAACTGTAGGAATCTCGCCGGCTGCGTCTGAAAGCCCAATCCTCAAGCCTTGCAGCCAACAACGTAGCTCACAAAAGAGAACTAGGGGCCAGCCAATTTGTGTATACACCAGGCAAGGCAACTCGAGCAGGTGTCGCTTAGGAGAAACTGAAACACGAGCACATGATCATTGGAAACCAGCGTTTCTTGTTTTCCGCGTTGGTTTATCCAGCACGCGACCCTGCTACAAACCGGACAATGTGTGCTTTGAAGCTTCTGCGCCACCTTCTTGATGAGCGGAAGGGTGAGGAGCCAAAGGTCTGCCAATAGCCACTCAGCGGCTTGCTATGACAAGCCCAAGTGTCAATTGCCTGGTAGAGAGCACACGTTCTTTGGACAGTTGGTGGCTTTCTTGCCAATCGCTCAGAGTGTGCATACGAAAGAGGCACAAGTTGCCGTCAGCCCCAGAAGTTTCAAGCCTTGCCCATCCAGAAGCTGGTTTTCGGCGGGTAGATGTATTTGTTAGGTAACTCAGGAGCTTTGAGGATATTTGGCGGACGGACAGTTTGCTTACGAGAGAAACCTCCAGCAAAGTCTGAGCCGAATACACGGCCATGCAGAGCCTGAGGCCTCCAAGCTTCGTGACCAGCGTATCCAGTTCGAAGAGCAGCTTCCCGGAAGCAGTAGCCAAGCACAGACAAAAGAATCAAAGAGCGAAACACATCGGCGCATTGCGTAGAAACACGCCAGACTTGTTGCGGCATTGTTTAGGGGGGTGTTAAGATTGGTCTTTGTGCTACACACATGAGTTTCAATTGGCATTTGCTTTCGTGCTGCTTTTCTTCTTGTCACCTGCTCTTTCCACACCGGCAATTTGCTGCAGGCTGCTTTGATGTTTTCAATATATGCGCTTGCTGTTTTGCGCTGTTTAGACCATGTTTCGCCACGAGTTCGGCTGCGGGGATCGGTTCTGAAGGAAAGGCCTCGCAGGCTTTGAGGAATGTTCGGCTGTGGCCAAGTGGCATGAGTTACCAATGTAACATATGGTTTCAACCCTCGTTTCCTGGGCAGGATGTGGGTTGCCGACTGTTGCCCGCCTTGCGAGCCAAGCCCAACCTTGTAATTAGGTTTGACAACGGTAGAAATGCCATAGGGTTCCATTATGATGCCAGCCTTGGGGTGTCTCCCTACTGTACAGGACCATGCTGGCCACGCGATTGTCTTGCAAAGGATCGCTGCGATCCAAGCCAAGTTCGAGCTGCGAAACCATTTGCAGGCCGGGCACTTTACACAATGAAGCCTTACTCCACGGCCGCCAAACGATCGCTTCCCGCTACTATTACATATATAATATGTAACAAATGTATACGCAGGCCGTTCACCAGTCTTTGTGTGTGTGTGTGTGTGCGTGTCCTGGCTGGCGGCTGGCCAGGGGCAGGCCTTCGATTACATCAATACAGCCAGTTCCAGCCACCCAGTGCTAGGCCCGGGGTCGGGAGTCTCGGGGAGAAACCTGGGCATGGCCTCCCCTAAATCGGCGCTCACCGTTTTGGTGTTGGAATTTGTTGGGATCACAGGATTGGTTGGTTGTAAAAGCTCGATAATTGCGTGTTGAGCAACTTATTGAACACGGCTCATGTTTTATTCTTAAGGTGCGCTGTTGGCTTGGGACTACGTTTGAGGCTAGGCCAATGAGGTTGCTGCGCTTGATGCCGGGGATGGGAGCGGTTGCGAGCTGAAGATGTTTAGACGCCAAAGCACCCTAGCTTTCCCCAAAAACTAGTTTCGATTGTGACAGAAGCATGGCAGAACCTGGAAGGATATTACGACTTCTGAATTTATTATGTATCTCTGGGTGTAGGGCCCCAGGCTTGCTTCTCCCTAGGTTGGGCGTTTTTCTTTGTGATGGTGGGATGTCAGTCGGTTGGGGTTAAGGTTTGTTTAGGGGTGGTGGGTTGGCGGTGGGTTGTCTGCTTGCTTCACGGTTGGTTCCGAATTGATTTGGGGCTGTTTTAGGGTCTAGGGCAGCGTTTGGTGCCCTTTTGAGTTGTTTAAAGCCAGCTTGGGCTTGTTTCGGGCTGGTTTAGGATTGGTTTAGGGCGGGTGGGATGGGCTAGGGTTGGTTTAAGGTGGACTTAAGGTTGGTTTAGCTTTGTGCTTTGAAAGCAGGTTTGGCTCAAGAGGGCGAAGCTTTTTGCAAATTGTGTTGCGTTCTGGAGACAAACTTCTTCTAAAAGCAAACCTTTGGGGCCTTTGGGTGTATTGAAGAATTCTCAATTTTGTCCAGGCCCTCTACTTTTATCCCCCAGGCCCACTTGCTTTCTTCTGTTGGAAGATGTGTCAGTGCGCCAGCAATTCGCAGGACAGGCCACCCCTACAACGACATCCGAAGATCCGAAGGGCTCCCCGCGGCCGGAGGCGCGAGCATTCGCCAGTTAATGGGTGTCCGATGGCCCAACCTGCCCAGGACCTTGATGCCCGCAAGGTGCTGACCAGCGGCCAGAGCGGGTCCAGCACGCCACACACACGGAGAAACCCGGCCAAAGTTGCATGGGCCCCTCGCAAGTTAGACTTGGGGTGAGTTCCCAGCTGCCCAGAGGTGGATCGGACATGGGAGGGGGCATCCATGGTGCTTATTAATTTGCACTAAGCGAAAAGCTTCCTGTTGAATTCAGGGGCCAATTCTACGGGCACTCCAAAATTGGCTGAAAGTGGGGCTACGCAGTCTGCCACTGTTTTTTTCTGCTCCGAAGATGCAGCATGCTAAGCTAACGCATGTGAAGCGGAAAGGGATGAATTTGATAATCTTTTGAACTTGCGATCAAAAGACTGCTCAACCAAGCGCATGAAATGCCGCATGGGGTAGCAGCTTGCGTTCCTTCGGTGAAGCTTCGACCTTTGTTGTCCAGTGGGGTTGCCTTGAACATTGACCATCGATCAACAAAACAGGGGGAGCCCGTTTTTGTCCTAGGTGTGGTGAGTGCAGGCGCGGAGGGTTTGGATTCGGATGCCGGTGCAGCCAGGGCGACATGGGCATTTTAAGGAAGGAATTCTTTACTTGGGGATGGACGCAAAGAGAAGGCCGGATCGATGGAATGGGTAAACATGGCGCGAATCTGCTTAAACTGTTCTAAGCTTTTCATCTGAAACAGCCACCTTCTTCCTGGCACACCCCTCCAGCATGTATTGCTTTGTTCGAGCTCTTGGCGGCGGACATGGCGGGTAAGCAGCTGTGAGTGGGGACTGATGGTTATCCTAGCAATGCCGGCTTTCAAGGCTCCGCGGACTGGGTATCAAAGGTTGAGATTGGCAGAGGTTAAATTGTATGCGTGGTAGGGAGTTTTGTTGCCGCAATGCAAGCGTTGGGCTGAGAGTCTGTTGGGTGGGTAAGAAAAGAAATATAAGGGTGTGGGGTCCTCCTACTTCAAAACGGACCCTCAGGAATTAACAAAGCAGCCATCCAAAAATATACCAGTACTGTTTTAACTGAGCCAGTACTAAACCAACACTAAACTGCCTAGAAACCTGGTGAACTGAGCCAAGCTCCCCAGATGTGCTTATTGGGGGCCACCCTTTTCCTACCTTGAGTGCCTCCCTCAGACCTTTTTTTAGTTGGGTGTGGTTCCTTTTAAACAGAGGTAAACAGAGGGCCTCCCATGCCTGGCTGCCCTGCCTGTGCGTTTCCGTACCTTGCGTGCCTCCCTCAAACCGCATTTATGAGTTGGGGTGTGTGTTTTTTAAGGCACTCGCAAGCAGAGGGGCTTTCATGTTTGCCTCCCTCCTTACCTTGCCACACTGCGTCCTTCCCTGCCTGCCTCCTTCCCTGCCTGGCTGCTTCTTCTTTCTTTAAAAGTTCTTACTCGGATATTGCCTTTTGAGCACTTTTTTTGCAAATCACAGGGGTCCCACGTTTCCCATTGGAACCCAATATTCAACAACCCAATCCGAAACAGTTCTGGCCAAAAAGCGGGGGAACCTGAGAATGCACACGAATAAACACCCTCGGAGGTTGTTTCTTTATTATGGTGGACGGCTTATGGTTAGGGGGAAGGGAGTATTTTGACGAAACCCCGTGGCAGCTCGTTTGTCGTTGGTATCATGTTGACGATGGACTTGGCACTCGCTTGAGTGGTGCGCATGCGAGAATGCGTTGTCAGAACTGCCACCTTAAGCGTGTTGCAGATTTGGAAGCTGCTTGGAGCTTACTCTTCCAAGGGCAATGCTCAGAGGGAAGCTCTGTCAGGGTTCAATAGCAGCATGTGCAGCAGCGAAGCTTGCACCGTGGAGGTACAGACTCGAGCGCGGTATCAGAGTCGCTTAGCGGAGTCAAAAGCAACTTGGCGCGGTTGCCTAAGCTGCAGCCTGATGCATGCACATGTTCCACCAGAGGGAGGCTCCAGCCA
>CAUJNA010003393.1:461888-589388 GCA_963377175.1 Effrenium voratum | reverse complement strand
TGGCAGGGAGCAAGTTGGAGATGAGTACACAAGCCAGCCAGTCATAGATTTCCGGTGGCCTGCGGCCCTTCTTGTAGGGCCTGGAGTTGTGGCCTCAAGAAGCCTGCTGAGAAACTTTGGAAACGGTTGTTTACCTTCTGCAGAAGAGTGAGCTACAAAGGATGACAAGGCCACATCAATCTCAATGAATCAGCGCAGGCAAAGGGCAAACACTTTGTATTGCAGAGGAGTTAAAAATGGCGATGCGAAGCAATCCGCATATTTGCGCTCGGACAAGTGCGGCTTTGATTCTTTATGGAGGGCCATTTTTTTTAGGATGTTTTTTTCGTTTTTTTTAGGAATTATTTTTGTTTTTCAGGGTCGGTGGCTTTTCGGCTTTTTGGCTTTTGTGGCTTTTACGTGGGTTTTTCTGGCTTTCGTGGCTTTTCATTTCGCATCATCTGCATTCACAGTTCCTCTCTTTTCGCATCCTCTGCATTGCCAGTTCCGCTGCGGCAGGTGGCTTTTTGGCTTTTTGGCTTTTTGGCTTTTTGGCTTTTGGCGGCTTTCTGGCTTTGGCTTTTCGCATCCTGATGCTTTTCCAGTTGGCTTCCTGCATCCTCAGCATCGCCAGTTTTAAAATGCACGCCTATTTGAATCATCACTTTTTCGATCATCATGCGACAGCTACTTTTTAGATTCTTTGCCCCTATTTTTTCGATCATCATGGGGGGGGTGCCGTTTTACAGGGATTAGTTTGCCCGTATTTGAATCCTCACTTGTACCATGAGGCCTTGCCGCAGAGGAACTGATGACCCCCCTGCTGTTTTTTGTTTTTTTGTTTTATAAATATTTGTTTGGCCCTAATTGAATCATCACTTTTTCAATCATCATGGGGGGGGGCTGCCGCCCCCCCCAACCCCCCCGCAATTTTTTAGACTTTTTGCCCCTGATTGAATCATCACTTTTTTGATCATCATGGGGGGGGGCTGCCGCCCCCCCCAACCCCCCTGCTATTTGTTGGACTTTTTGCCCCTAATTGAATCATCACTTTTTTCGATCATCATGCGACCGCTACTTTTTAGATTCTTTGCCCCTAATTTTTCGATCATCATGGGGGGGGCTGCCGCCCCCCCCCCAACCCCCCCGCTATTTTTTAGACTTTTTGCCCCTGATTGAATCATCACTTTTTCGATCATCATGGGGGGGCTGCCGCCCCCCCCCCCCAACCCCCCCCGCGCCTTTAATTGAATCATCACTTTTTCAATCATCATGGAGGGAATTGCCGCCCCCCCCCGCTACGTTTTAGGTGTTTTACAGGGATTAGTTTGCCCGTGTTTGAATCCTCACTTGTACCATGAGGCCTTGCCGCAGAGGAACTGATGACCCCCGGCTGTTTTTTTTTTTTTTGTTGGCCCTTTTTGAATCATCACTTCTTCAATCATCATGGGGGGGGCTGCCGCCCCAACCCCCCCGCTATTTGTTGGACTTTTTGCCCCTAATTGAATCATCACTTTTTCGATCATCATGCGACCGCTCCTTTTTAGATTCTTTGCCCTTAATTTTTTGATCATCATGGGGGGGGCTGCCGCCCCCCCCAACCCCCCCGCTATTTTTTACACTTTTTGCCCCTGATTGAATCATCACTTTTTCGATCTACAGGGATTCGTTTGCCCGTATTTGAATCCTCACTTGTACCATGAGGCCTTGCCGTAGTGGAACTGTTCACCCCCCGCTGCTTGTTTTATCTATATTTTTGGCCCCAACTACGTTTTAGGTGTTTTACAGGGATTAGTTTGCCCGTATTTGAATCCTCACTTGTACCATGAGGCCTTGCCGCAGAGGACCCCCCACTGTTTTTGTTTTTGTTTTTGGCTTTTTTTAACATTTGTTTTGGCCCTTTTTGAATCATCACTTCTTCAATCATCATGGGGGGGGCTGCCGTCGTCACTTTTTCAATCATCATGGGGGGGGCTGCCGCCACGTTTTAGGTGTTTTACAGGGATTAGTTTGCCCGTATTTGAATCCTCACTTTTACCATGAGATGCGGGAAGCCAATTTGCGGGTGATGCTGGGGATGTTGGCTGGACATGCGGGGGATGTTGAAAACGATGCTGATGATGTTGACGGACTAGTGTAAAATACGTACATTTCGCGAGAAAATGCTGTAAATTACAGCATTTTAGTAGCCAGGACGGAAAACAAAAAAAATCCCAAAATAAAACACAACAAAATCCCAAATTAAATCTCGACCCTTTCTTTATGCAAGTAATGCGCGCAAACGTGTTGCCCCTATCCTTCTGCTTGGCCCAACTTTGCAGTGCTTTGTGAACAAGTGAGCCCCTGATCGAATGGCATCAATGCCGCCAATCGAACTTGAGGATCGGGAAGTCGTTCTTTAGCCTTGTGCGGCAGAGCAGCGCAGCCTCATTCCGACGAACCATGCAGGCCCTCGCCATTGGCACAGGTGGCATCAGCTTGCACGTAGTATCCTAGAACTGGGTGGCTATTTGTCCGGAGGGCAGGAGACTGCTGCCCATGCGCAGGAGGGGAGGCAAGAGTTGGTTGCCTGAGTGCGGCCTTTTATCTAAGCTGTTCTGATGGGCAGGCTGAAAGCACGTTGCGCTGACAGCGTTGGATGCCAATGTCCTGTGAACAATCTTGTTCATTGTGTGAGTTTCTCTTGAGGCTTCCTGAATTCCCCGAATTGTGTTTCAGCGCCGGGCTTGCTCGGCAATCGGGGGAGAGCATGAGAAGGCGATTGGCTGCGACCCAGCTGTGTGAGAGACTGGCAAAGGAAGATGGTTGACAAACCACGCGAGAGGTTCTCAAATTTAGGGGTCCTGGTCCGTTTATTCTTCTTGGCGGCGCACGGGGCAAGGTCCGAAAAGTGGCTATCACCTTGGCCTGTCAGATAGCCGCCAGGTCAACCAAGCCATGGCGGAGGGCAGCCAGTGCGATATCCCCAACTTCCTGGCAAGGACTTTGGCACGTGCCCTGGCGCGCGATGGGGCCTTGGGATGCCCTTTGGGACGCGGCCTTCCTCCTCAACGCAGGGAAGCCCTCCTGGGATGTTTGGAAGAAAACGAAACGGCAAGCAATCTGAAGGGGTGCCTAATTTGATAGACATGAACCTTCGACTGTTCAGTGGCAGTGACTACAGTTTTGAACTAAGGGGGTCAAATCGCACTTGCTGGGATGGGTGTGAGTTTGTGATTCCTGGTTTGATTTTGTTTGGTTTGTCGGCGCTTGCTTGGCTGGCTGGCGCGGGTGCCTAGCTGGCTGGCGCTGGTGCCTGGCTGGCTGGCGCTGGTGCCTGGCTGGCTGGCGCGGCTGGCTGGCTGCGTGCTTGCCTGCCTGGTTGGTTGGTGGGTTGGTTGGCTGATTGGTTGATTGGTTGGTTGGTTGATTGGTTGGTTGGTTGCTTGCGTGCTTGCATGCTTGGGTGTTTATGGGCTTGCTAGGTTCCCCTCTTTGTTGTTTTTGTTGTTTGCTTGCTTGCTTGCTTGCTTGCTTGTTTGTTTGTTTGTTTCTTTGTTTGTTTGTTTGTTTGTTTGCGTGTTTGATCGTTTGTGTCTATTCCTTTACGATTGTTTGTTTAGGTTTGTGTGGTTTGCCACGTGTTGGAAATGTGACTTGGGAGGGAGCGTTGGCGATCGAACAGCGGCGTTCGGCTCAAATTTGGACCCGTCGCGGTCTTGGATGAGTGTCGCTGGACGCTCACGTCGGTTGGCTTCGTGTTGGTGGAGAACGGGACATCAGCCCATCGTGAGTTGGTTGGGCTTTTCCGTGTGGTTCATCGTTGGCCTAGGCCGCCCATAGCCCTTTTGCTTTTCCTGGTTTGGTTACTTTCTTGTGGTTGCGGTGGTTGCGTCGGAACCTTGCGCTTTGGTGCGGGGAATTTGTTACTTTGGGTCGTTCGTTTGCGGCTTGCTTAACTTTATTTTCCACTTGCCCCGCAAGGCCCCCGCCCAGCTCACAGGTCATCAGCCGTAGGACTCTCCTACGTGCTAGTGACCTACTTCGAATACAAAGACGGATCAGGAGGCCGTTCTCTCAGGGAAACTCACGTGCCATGAGCCAGCGGAGGTTGAGGATGACGCTCCCGCGAGGGACGCATCCCCGACTTTCAGGCTGCTCAGAAGATGAAAGTAGTTTCAAGGCATTTTGCCAAGCAGCGCAGCCCAGCAGCCAGAGCAGGGCCATGCACTGCACAGCGTTGGTGCGGGTGGTGGTGGATGCCGCGAAGGTCGCCGCAAAACCAAAAACTTCAGCACAATGGCATGCCCAAACGCAGTTGGTGCGGATGACACGCCGGATGATCGCACCCTCCTGTACTTGCTTGGGGACGACATGATCGCACCCTTCAAAACGTTTGGCTACACAGGCCCCAAATGCACCTCCATTGTGAAACCACTTGCGCGGAGGCGCGGAACGAAGGGAGGCTGCCTCTTTTGGGCTTTCGTAGTTGCAAGCCCTTCCTGACCAGGACGTGCAGATCCAAGGCAAAGCGAAGCATCGGCTACAGCTGATTGAGGGAATGCGGCCGGCCACCAGGGCTGCCATCATGAACCAGCATGGCTGGGGAACTGGCAAGCGCGGGTGGACGACACAGTTGTTTGACATTCCATCCCTCCGTGTTGGCAAGCCAGTCCATTAGAGCACCAACTGCGACTTGGAGAGCGTCATGTGCACAACGGAGGAGGCCCAAGATGCTTTTGGGCGCACGGCAGCTAGCCTTGGTGAGGTTGGCCTTGACGAAGCCCAGCGATACCTGATCAGTTCTTGCCAGCCACATTTGCTCCAAAGCCTTTGTGCCTGCCAAGGTGCCTTCTGCTGATCGCGATGCGTGGTTTCGACGTAGCAGTACGACTGCGCTGCTGGACACGTACTTCGAGGGCGCGTTCGCAGAGCTCATCGGGGATACGGGTAACCGCCTCGCGCTCTCTGGCTTGGACTGCGTCCAAGTTTCCCAGCATCAAGAAGTTGCTTGCTCCGAATTGCAGCAGCTGCTTCCAGTGTTGCTGGCGGACTTGGACTTCAGCGCCTGGAAAGCAACCAGGTACAGGAGAAAGTGTGGCAGATGCAGGTGGACAGCTACATTCTCGACCTGCAGTCGGATGTCGGCTTGTACGAGAAATGGAGTGGCAGCTAGTCAACATGCTGAGCAAGTACCACCAAGTGACGCACATTCCGAAGACTGTGCGCACATGTTGGTGCAGCATCACGGTGATGTACCCAGCTCCCAAGTCGCAAGCTTGTTTCTGGCAGACATGCGGTCCCTCGGCTCCCTGAGCAACACTGCCCTTGAGCGTGCTGTCACGACATCCCTGTCCTTCCCAGGAGCTCTCAACCGCTTTAGAGGCGGCTGGCAACAACAGCAGCAGTGGAGACGAATCCGGCAGCGACGACAACCAGGACGGCAGCGCAGCCTGCCAGTGGTGCTAGCAGTCTTCCCAGCGTGAATTCTGCTGGGAGTTGCTCAGAAGAGACAACTCCTTTCTGGCGACGAACGTCGCATGCGCCGGCAGATGGAGGATTTCTTGAAGGCGTTCTGCATACATCCCCAGTCCCATCAGTCCAGCGGGCAAACGCCACAGTCAGGCGGGCTTGGTCCAATGGTTGGTTCTTTTAACTTGCACCTGAGAAATTCTGAGCTTTTACGACATTAGCGCACGAACAAAGCCAGCATCCTGGCAACCAGTACTACGGCTCTCTCGCAAAGAGTGCACATAGAGTTGCATCCGTATGTTCAGCAAAACAACAGGCGCTACTTTGCTGGCTAACTTAGCGCTTCGGCAAAGATTCCGGCTCTGCAGCGGTTCGCCATGGCCCAGAAGCATTGCGTGCTTCGGTACACGTTTCACGGCGATCATGCTTGGCGGCTGCGCGCGAATATCGAGGTTATTGTCCCCTACGTGCTCTCCCAAGAGAGTTGGATCTAGAATGATCTAGAAGTCCGAGGAGGCCCTCAGGCGCTAGTTTAAAGCCGTTGGGTCTGTTTTCTCAAAGAAAAAGCGCGGGGTCAAATGGCTGGCTCAAATGGCTGAGGGGACGTAGCTGGTGGGGGTGTTGCTTGTAATGCTGGCAATGTTGCTTAGGCTTTTGTTCAAGGCAAAAACTCTAGGAGTTTTTGTCTTGAAAAACGGCAGCGGTCCTTGCTGGTAATGCTGGCGATGTTGCTGGGGCGGCAACAGTCCTTGCTTGTGATGGCGGGGGTGTTGCTGGTAATGCTGGGGATGCTGCTAGGGCTGTTGTCACGATAAAAGCTCCAGGACCTGGAGTTATTGTCTTGAAAATCGGCGACGGTCCTTGTTTGTGATGCTGGGGGTGTTGCTGGCAATGCTGGCCATCTTGAACCGGATCATGGCCATGATCTGGCAGAAAAGGTTTGGACCGTGACCGTCAAAGATTTGATCGGCTGGGGCGAGCCCTGGTGAAGAGGACAGAGATGATAATCGGAGCAGAATGAGGAGGACCGTGGTCGGGATCGACGTTGCTATGACTGGCGCGATGTCAGCGAACCAAAGACTCTCTATGCTTTCGTGGTTTCTGATACCAATGAAATCTCACTGTGCGTCCTGCTGTTTGTGGAAGGGTGCGAGATTTAAGTCTTACCAGCTATTAGCACGCTCCGCCCGTCAATAGGATGTTTCATGGAAATGTCATGTGAGAGGGGGCGTTAACGAGCGACCGGTGGCGTTTGGCTCACGTTTGGATCCGTCGCGGTCTCAGAGAAGCGTCGGGAGTTTTTTTCTTATGTAGTTCACCGTCGGCCCGGTAGCCCTGTTTCTTCTCCTGGTTCGATTACTTTGTTGTGGTTGTGTTGGTTGCTGGTACGTTGGAACCCGGGGTTGTGGAAACTGGGGGCTCGTTGCTTTTGGGTCTTTCTTTTGTGGCTTGTTTACCGCCCACGTGCAAGACTCGCGCCAAACTCACAGCTTGTTTGTTGCTTGTGTGTTGCGTATGTTGTTTGGTCCTGTTGTTTGTTGATTGTTTGTGTGCTTGTTTAGTCTTATTTGGGTTGTGTGTGTGTGTTACTTGTTTGTTTGTGTGTTTGTGTGCTTGTGTCTGAGTGTTTGCGTGTGTTTGTTCGTTTGTTTGTCTGTTTCTTTCTTTCTTTCTTTCTTCCTTCCTTTCTTTCTTTGCTTGTTTGCTCGTTCGTTCGTCTACGCGACCCACAACTGTTCCCCACCCTTTGCCATTCGGAGTGGAATTCGTTAAGCTGCTGCCGGTCAAGTCATACCAGTGTTGACACGTTGGCCCGACATCACACGTTGCAGCGAGAAGGTAAAAGTAGCCACCATGACATTCCCAGGTTCAAGGGTGGCATAGGGTGGCCAAGTCGCGGATTGTTTGCTTTCACAAATGGTTTTTGCACACGTGCGGGTCAAATGGGATTCTGCTGCTTTGAGGGCCGAAGTACCCCAACAAACCACCCCTACACACGGTGTTCCGCCTTTTGGTCGTTCGGGGCTTGGGTTGTTCCCAAAGAAGGCTATGAGCTGGTCGCACCGGACGGCAAGTCGGTCGACGTGGTGATCTCTACAGCACACCTGCCCGGAGAGCACAAAGGCGGGTGACCCCAAGCATCAGTTTCTCTTGTGGTTTCCCTCTAGCCAAGAAGGGATCCTACAGCCCCTGAAGCCCCTCGAGGCGGAGCCCTTGAAGGTCCTTGAGGCCCTTAAGGCCCGTAGCTCCTCAAGCCCCTATACAAGGCCAAGATTACGCGACCAATGTGAGAAGGGTGCTCAGTTTTGAGTGCCAGTGGGTTGCACCACCGCTCAACTCGAGCGCGCTCACTCGATTCCCTGGGCAGTTTCTTTCTACAAGCGCATCGTTTCCTGCCGCACAGCTGTTTCTATCAAGCTTTGGAGGGTCCAACGTAGAAGACCCCTCAAGTTCCTGGCTTGTTTGCCAGTTTTGGCCTGCAGCGCAGAAGGCTTGCTCGCGCGGATCCTTCAATGTCGCGCGAGCCGGATGTCATGGAAACCTTCCCTGAGCCGCGCATCGTGCGGTGCACCCATGATGGTGGCACCTTTCGTTTTGGGCAACCGCCTTCACTTTACCAATTTGCACCGGCTGCTAGCTATTTTGCAGGGGCTATGTGAGACATGTTGTCGGGAGTTGCGCGCCTTAAGACGGTTTCTAGAGCCTGGGCTGTGGCAAACGCATCTACACTTTTGCAAGTCTTTTGCAATACCGTTTGGGAAAGCACAGCCTTCAATGACTAATCCTGCAAACAAGCAAGCGATGAAGATATTGGCTGTCCCGTACGCTCGGCCACGGCAACCAGCCACTCAACCACTCAGCCACTCAGCCACCCAGCCAACCCAGCCACCCAGCCACTCAGTCACTCAGTCACTCAGTCACTCAGCTTGAGTGGCTGAGTGGCCGGAACTCTGTCTTTCCTAAGTGGCTGAGTTGGGTGAGTAGCTGCGCGAAGATTCCACCCGGCTTCCTCATCCTCCCTCAAATATGAATGTCTTCAAGTCTTAAAGTCTTAACACCTTAAAATATTCATGGCAGAGCATGTTCAAATATTAATGAAGGAGCACCTTCAAATAGTCATAGATGAAAACCTGGAAAGCCTTAATGGCTTAAAGTCTTACAATCTTAGCGTCTTAGCACGTTAAACCATTCATGACTTAAAGTATTAGCACCCCAATGGCTTAAACTCGTAAAATCTGAATGGCTAAAATCTTACCGGCTCAAGGTCTCAAGGTCTTAAAGTCTTGATGGCCTCAAACGTGTTGAAACCTTAATGGATGAACATATTCAAAGCCAAATGGCTTCAAGTCTCAGAATCTTAATGGCTTCAAATATTCAATCTGAACTGCTTACAAGCTCAACTTATGCATTATTGAGAGCCTTAGCATCCGAATGCATTAAATGTAAAAAGCCAAGTGGCTCAAATTCTTGCTAGCTTGAAGTCTGAACAGGTTGATGGCTGAAGACCTTAAAATCTGGCCGGAGCAAACTCTGACAACTCTGAATGGCTTAGTAAAAACCTTGAGCCTGAAAGTCTTTAAAGCTGTGAACACCTTAATCGCTTAAAGTCTTTAAATCTGAATGGCTGAAAGTCTTGGATGCCACAAGACACGAATAGCGACCTTTCATTTCACCGGCTGACAATATGCACTACATGCGGACATGGGTGGATTAACTTTCGCTCGTTGAACGGATACCCACCTACTAGATATGCCATGATAGGTTGCGATGAGTTCTAACAATTTTGCACGACATCCAGTATGAGATCGCTGACAGCCCGGAGTCTGACATCAAGACTTATGAGTGTACGTCTATTCAAAGAAAAGGTACCGCATGATTTCGCTTAACAAAAAGCAAGAAAGAAATAAACACAGACTCAACTATCCAGCACAAAAACCTACATTGAGAAAAAAGAGTCGACTCAAAAACACACCAGACCAAGAAAACACCAGACTCAGGAAGAGAACAACAACAACAACAACAACAACAACAACAACGACGACGAAAACGACGACGACGACGACGACGACGACGACAACAACAACAACAACAACAACAACAACAACAACAACAACAACAACAACAACAACAACAACAACAACAACAACAACAACAACAATAACACATCGAAAGGCGAGTCCCCCTAGCCTTCCGCGCCCCCGAGTCTGAAATTGAGTCCAAAATTGTTTTGTTTGATTGTGTATTTTTTCGGTGTGTGTTGATTCTGTTTGTTGTTTTGTTTGATATGTTGTTGTTTGTTTTTCCGAGCCCTTTTTTTCAGTCCGATTTTGTTCTGTTTTTTTTGCATACGGTTGTTTGCGGCGTTTGTTGTTTTTTGGTTTAGTTTTGTGTCGGCTCTTTTCTTTTTTTTTTGGGGGGGGGGGGGAGGGGGTGAATTTCCATTAAAATCAACTTCATTTGGCGAAGCCATTCTTTTTTACACATGGCTACGATGATAATGTAGAATTCAATCCGGGGGATGTCGCTGCGTCGCGAAAATAGCATGACTGTCGGGCTTTTATAACATATCCACGTCCCGGCAATCGGAGATGCGTTGGAAAACCACCCATATACAACGGAAAATATGCGTTGTTATTTGCCGAAGGCTAAGCCACCCTTATGGGGACTGTGTTTTTGCTCTCGGGCGGCTGTGGTGTGGGCATTTTGGACAGCTAGATGGCATGTCATTTTTGTTGAAAGGCGGTTTTGCCGATCGCAATGCGTGGTTCGCCGGGGGCGAAGCATTATTTTGCCAGTAACGCTCTTTTAATCGCCTTCGTTGTAGCCAGCGCAGTGGCTTTGTAATTTAGAACGCTTGCGCATGCTAGTGGACAGCGAGGAGCTGCAGCATTTTTTTATGGTTTTCCAGCAGGACTCAAGTCCGGCGCGGCAACCAAATATGGGGATATTGTGGAGAGGGGGGTGGATACAGCATTGGTGGGCGTGTAGGCAAGAAACTGCAAGACATGGTGCGAAAACTGCGAAGCGACAACATGCACTCCCCGCATGCTGGCTGCACATTGCGAATTGCCTTGAGCTGCTTTGACAGAAAGGATGGGACAATGGACCGGCACCCTCTTGCACACCCACATATACCCCGGCGCCTCCCGGCGCGCACACCATCCGCCCACGAGCTCGGCGGCAAGCTTATTAACAATAGAAACCTGTAATCTGCACGTTGGTTCCCTATTCATTTTGATAGGCTGACAAATTTCGCGGGATCCCCACCGTCTTACAAAATGGAGTTGGGGGGAAGGGGCTGATCCCTGGAATGCGTTTCCTGTTGTGGGGGATTCTAAAGACTCGAAAATTCGGCGGCTCCAAGCATGGAGTTTGGAGGATTCCCCCACCCCCCCTCCCATGGGATCCCATGGGGGTCATCGGACCCGCAGTCGGCGAGCGCCACATCTTGCTGCTGCTGGTGGAGCAGCCCTCGGAACGGCTCCGCGGGCAGTACTCGGTGGCCAGCAGCGACGTGTGCCCCTCCGAGCCTCGACGTGCCAAACAAAAGTGCGGCTCAAAGACCCAGACATCCCCCGGCGGATGTGTTTTGAGCAAACGAGCAAACGAGCAGGATTGTTTAAACAAGCCAAAGAGCAAATTGGAGGTTTCGCAGGCAGATAGTGTGGTTTTCATCTACCTGGGGGTTGGGGGCTGCCCCTATTTTCAATTGAAACGAAAAGCAAAGCAGCCGTTTTAGGAAACCACTAGTTGAGTTGAGAAACATCAACGTGAAGGTGCCAAACCAGATCAGAGGCTATCAAACAAACCAAGACAAGAAGATCATGCATGGCATTGTGCTTGCTCAGGTGAAGAGGAGCGTGGGCAGGCAGTGTCAGAAACCCACTGCAAGCCAAGCCACCAAATAGAAAGATAATACTGTTTGCTTTCCTAATTGTTTCGCATTTGGGTGTTCCACCGTATGCATCCCAAAAAGCACTATCAAGTGTTTCCATGTTGCTGGTTTGCGGCCAAGTGCGTCCATCTTGTTCAATCGATTGAAGGCAACCATCGGACGCAAGGGCATGCCACACGCGCTCAGCCGAGGACAGCGTGAGCGTGGGGCGGCGAAGGCCGCAGCTCATGAGCAGCGAGGCGCAGCGCACCAAGCTGAGAGCCTCCTTCTTCTCCAGCTCCAGGCAGTCTGCCAGGCGCATGTGAGTTGGACCGAATGGGTTCGCCCCGATTGGGGGGGAGGATGATCGATCGGAATGGGTCGAGGGATATGATAGTCCTGGGAATTCCATAGTTCCATGTCCCTGTCGGGAAAAGAGAGACATTGAAATGGGGCAAGGGCTACGCGGCTACCCCGTTTTCCTTTGTGAAAAGACCACTCAAAAATGGAATGGATGCCTGTGTGTGTCTTAATACGGGAACCTAGTGGCCATCAATTTAGTAAAGCGGGAATTGTGCATGGATTCATCTCACTGATGTCAGGGAACCGCTGGAACTGCTGCCGGCGTTTGGGGCAAGACATGTGTCAACCGGGGAAACATTGAATGACAATCCAGTTGAATAATGCATCGTTGGCAGGCGCCTGCCATTTGAGGAGCCCCCTTCTGCTCCTTCATCCAACCCCGGAGCAGATTCGGAAGGGTGGCACCTTTCGGGTCCGTTCTCACTATGAAACACTTTGCAGCGACATGTGTGTTGCAGGCTTATTTGTTAATAATTGGTCAATGACTGTACGTACGATTGCTTGAACGGAGGCGGTTTCATGGACTTATGCATGTTACCATGCTTTGTTTCAGTTAAGCTGGTTGTTGTGGTCAGCCACTTTGGCTGGTTGCCTTGCTGGCCCACTTCGCATTTGCTTCTTTTGCGTTTCGATTGCGTAGTTCAGGCATGTTCAGGCACGTAGGTTGTGAGTCATTTGTTCTTGTTGGGGCGTGACGCTGCCGCGGATGGTGGGCCATATCTACTGGGACACTCAGGCCGGTGTCCTGACAATCCTTGATTTGGGTGCTAGATAGCCCATAATTTGTAGTTTACCGAAAAGCAAACCAAACGGGGATGGGTCATGTTTTTGCCGGACTCCCGAATTTAGCACCCAATTAGGTTGGCGAGCATTGATTTACTCACGTTCCAGCAGCAGCTGTGTGGCCACAATGTGAGCACTTGATCTCAATTTCATGCCACGACTATCGACCGTGAAGCGTCAAAATCTGTGTATCCGATATGAGGTGGGGGAATGCTGACACCTTTCCTTACGCCGGAAGGCCTGCCAAAGTTCCTTAATCAGCACGCCAAGTTCAACTGCCAGATATTCAGAATTATATATATATATATTTATATATTTGGCAGATAGATATGTACATATACATATATGCATATGCGTGCATATAACTGCAATTGTTACACAATATTACATGTGTGTACATTGTAGGAGGAGGGGTTCGGAAACGTCGACTGCCAAGCCTGTAAGCGCTTCAGCTCCCAAGCAAAGGAGCGTTTGTGTCGCGCGCCTAAGCCTTTGCGTACCTAACCAGCACTGAAGGCTCTAAGTCTCTCAGTGCCGTGGCTGTGGAAAACATTGGACGGTGAAGTCAGGGCAATGCAAGCACCTCAGAGTTGTTGGATGATTTTGAGTCGGCCATGCAAGTTCCCAGGCTTTCGAGAGCGCAATGGCCCTGTTTAGCCTTTGCCAAAGTTTGAATGCCCTTCTACGAGGAGTGTTTTTTTCCCAGGAGGCACCACAGAGAAAGTTCGGAAACATGGCGAGAAGGTCTCGGCTTTTTGTGTGTGCTTCCCCATGGAAAGTGCGCTCAGAGAGCCAAAGCTGACTTGCACAGGGTGTCGACTTCCTCAGAGTCGCCATCCCCTCGCAGTTCATTGTGCAAGTGAATCTTGATGAGCCCGTTGCGTTTCCAAGATGCTCCGGCCACAGCTCAGATCCTGATAGCTGATAGCTGAATAGTGCTATTCGCCGGCTTGAGTTTCGAGGCGGCTTGAGTTTCGCTGCCTTGGCTGTTTCCGCCCGCTTGCATGATATCATATCCCCACCCCTCTAGGGTCCGGAAATTGGGGGGGAACGTCTGAAAATGTAATTTGCATTTTCGGCCCTTTTCCCCTCAAACAATGTAAGGGACACCTTTTGTTGGGGAGGGGGGGAGGGGGGGCGGGGGGATTAAAATGCGGCTTGCCACTTGGGCATTCAGAAAGTTACTCTCCCCCCCCTCCCAAAAAAAAAAGAGAAAGAACTGATTGACATGTTCAAGCATAATCGAGGATCTCCGTATACTTCCCATGATGTTTCTGGGAAGCTTGACAGGGCGGGTCAGTGTTGAATGGGGGGGGGGCGGTCAAATGTAGTGCACTGACCCACCCCTCCTTTTTTTTGTTGAAGTCAGTGGATGACACATGTCGCATTGGCCGGGCAGCACTGACCGTGCAGGGAAACAGCGCAAGCAGAGAGAATAAGACAACACATGTTATTACAATATAATACAATATCATACTTTATAGTAGAAGACCCCGTCAAACCCCAATTGGAATGATTGCGTTCTATGGCGTTCTGTGGCATGAAACATCTTTGTGCAAAGCCAGTTTCGCATCATGTCCAATCTCATCCAATCTTTCCAAGTGCTACTCAAGCACCTGAAAAATGTAATATTACAATTTTGTGAAAGTGTAAGCTAGATATGTGTGAGGTACGTTGTTGATGGGCCGACCAGCGTCCAAAATGTAATCTTGCATTCTGGCACGTCTCCAGAAGAAAATCTAAGCTTATGTTTTAAGGTGGTAAACCCCAGAAAATGCAAATCACATTTCCAGACCTCCCCCCCTTAACGGGGTCGGGCTGATATGATGAACCGCTTGCCAGGGCGAATCTGTTTTGCTTGTGCGGCGAACTTTTGCACAAGGCCTCCCCAAACTGGTGGGAAGTCAGCATGTTGCCCGCCACACAAGCAAGGCGTTGGGCAGGTTGTCCATCCTCTTTTGGCTTGACGTGGATGCGGTTACCATCCGCTCAAAGCCGCGAACCGCCCGACTTTTGTATAGTAGAGGCGTGCCGGCAGCATTTTCTCGGTGGGTCGGATTTTCGAGCCTGAGTATTCCTGGTATGGACTGATCATTTCAATCATTTTTGGCCAGCAGCAAACACCCATGAAGGCCCCATGCCCCGGCGAGCATTTGGGTTACGACTGAACCAGCTGCTTCTGCCCGGAAACATTAGGACGCATGAGAGAAGTAAGCCTGGCTTGGTTAATTGCAAGCACTCCACAAAGGGGGCTGTGTACTCGGCGAAGAGCGACTTGCGTCAAGCGCAGGCAAGCTGAGGGGCCAAAACGCTCAAAATCCTGGATCCTGCTACTCTTTATTGGATGCGCAAGCAAGGAAACAAATGCGGGCGTGCAAGGGAGGCTGCGGAGACTCTTTTCGGGGAGGCCTTTGGTCGCGAAGCTTAAGTTTGGGTTCGTTTGACCAACCTCTCTTTTGGATGAAGGGGCTCACCGAAAAGCAATGGGAAGCATGCCGAAAGAGTGAAGACTGGAGAGGACTTCTACTCTTCGCATGTGAACATAAAGGACCCTTCGATGCCTCGACTTGCTGGTTCTCAGCAAGTGATTTTCTTCGGGGATAAAGCAATGGATTCCTTGAAGGCAACCAAAAGGGATGCTTCAGTTCGGGGTCATTCCCGCGAACTCCCATGGAACCATCAACTTCCCGCAGGACCGAGTGAGCGATACCAGGCGGGCGCGCATGCGTAGCGCAGCATGCAGAAGCGGCCGAAGTGATTTTCCCACCTCGCGGGCGCGCTTTTGGGCATTTTGCAAAATGGCCCCCAAACATGGTGGGAATCCTTGTGGTGTCCCTTTAGTTGTGAGCAGCCATGAGTTGGGCACCCCAAAGCGGGTATGTCTTATTTGCTTTTGGCTTTCCTTTTATCCAATCCCAAAAAAGTGCCCTGAACAAACACGCACACTCATGTTGCTCTCACCTGGGCTGAAAAAAATACCCCGCGCCTTTTCGTTATGTAAGGGGCCGTCCCTTAACTTGTTTCGCAGGCCAAAACCATTGTAAACCGATACAGAGGAAGAACAACCGATACCCCCAGAAGCCATGAAGACACACATCAGGTCCAAGTTGTCGTCGCAAGCCAAGATCGCTGAATCATAAATTTGCAGGGCCCAAACCGATACCCAAACCGATACCCAGCCGATGCCCAACTCAGTGGCCGCCACGCCGAATCCAACCAACTGCCCTGCAGCCTTCCCTGGAGCTGCCAAAATGCACTTTTTGTACCACATTTGTAAAGAAAAACTTACTTGCACTGAAAAGCTGCGATTCGAGCCGGAGCTGCCAAAGTCTACTGCGCAGACTACTGACAAGTTGCGACTTTCGAGCTGGAGCTGCCAAAATGTACTTTGCTTACTACACTTGTACTGAAAAGTTGCAACTTTCCAGCTGGAGCTGGGAGCTGGCAGAGTGTACTTCGCATACTACACTTGTACGGAAAAGTCACGACTTTCGAGCTAGAGCTGCCAAAGCACTGCACACCGATGCAGAGGAAAAAACCGATACTGGCCGATACTAGGGCATAAGGATACAAGGGTTGTCCACGGGGTTGTTTTTTCAACCCACCTGAGGCCTTTCTCAGTTGCAATGTGTGCTTTGCCAAGATAGACTGTGTGGCAGGGGCAGCGTTTTCTGAGTCCAAAGCTGATGCAAACATGTCATTCAAAGTCATCTTGAAGCTAGTTATGCAAGCCTCAAGGCCGTTGGGGGGAAGAGGTGTCCAGCGTAGAGCCGGCACAAGCAGTTCTGTAGAAATCAGGCAGGCCTGCGCATGACAAGCAGAAGAGCCACTTTTTTAATGTTTCTACCATTGCTCGGGGAAGAAGCAAGGCAGTTGCCCGGTGGCACCTTTGGTCCTTTGCTTTTGGGCTTCCTTCAAATTTGACCTGGGTTCCTTCCATTCCCTGACTGCTGGCCAATCAGTATGACATTCCTACAGGGGATGGAAACAGTGGAGAGCAAGGGCAAACATCAACATCCACAAGCGCGTACGGCCAGGCTTAGCTTCCGCGCTCAGGCAGTGGGGGGATTACTTTGTGATCGGGTCTGCCGATGCCTTCTGCCAACTTTGTACAGGTCACCATATGAAGCTAGCCATTTACGTGTGTTCTCTTTTTTGACTCTTTGCGCACTGCGCGTGGCCGTTTGTTGGATGTCAACACTGGAATTGAGCTCGGCGTTTCTAGTGAACTGGGTCCTGGCCTCGTTCACAAAACCCTCTGGACGATCATGGCAAAATAAATCTTGTCGGTCGCATTCGGGCGACAGCGAGTCGTAATGGGCAAAGTTTGTCACGTCATGCATTCTTGGGGGGAATTCCACCTTTGTATACCCTTTCCCCCGGCTGCTGAGTTGCCAAACAGTGCCACCCCATTAGCCATTGCGATCTCAAGTTTAGCGTGATTCGGCTGTCAATGCCGTTGCAAGACACAGAATGCCATGCAGCTTTACGACGCTGGCGCGGCGTGTTGCTGAAGCCAAAGCAGACTCCCCTTCCATGTTTTCCTCCCAAAGGTCAAACCAAGAGCTGTGAGGGCAACAAGACTATCCGCTTGTCGTCGCCCCACACTGAGGAAGGCATACTGCGCAGGAGAGGTTCCGTGCAGTCGGATGTGGAGAAGGAGCTGGGGGCTAGACATGCATGCACAGCGAGACTATGCGCAAAGATGCCTGTGGGCAAACACTGCTATGAGGCTTGCCCTGAAAAGCGATTGTTTGAAGTGCGCTGCCAGGCATCAACCAGAGCATTTCTCATCAGTGCTCATCAGAGCAGGTGCGTGTTTGTCCCACTGTTGCTTCACATGCTCTATCACTTCCAAGGCGCATGCCATACTTTCAGTGCTAACATTGCCACTGCCAAGCTTTCTGTAGATTGTGTTCATCAGACGTGTTGAAAGCAGGTCAGGTCGAAGTTCTGCTGCAGACTGAAGCACGAGGGCCAGATGTCGGGATCTAAAATAGACACGGAGAAGCAATCTGCACACCGCCCAATACAATTGCGAATGCTGTAATCATAATTTTGCTACTGGTTATTCTCCAGAGTTGTTTGAGAGTGGCTCTGCCATTGCCTTGTGTTTCCCAGCTTTGAGTTTAAAGCTGGCCCTGCCCAACCAAAAAAACGTGTGACACCATGCTGATCACTTGCGAGTCCAGGAGCCAAAGTCGGCCTTCCTGGCCGCGCAGGACTCGAACTCAGTTGAGTCCCGGCAGCCCAAGAGTTCTGAGGCCCCCCCCTTCCCAAGTCAGTGGGACTGTGCGAGGCCTGACATTCGCTCAGATCATAGGACCTGCGCCCTTGGAAAGCTGTGAGAGGATGGCAGCTTGTGGCTGGTCCTTTGACACGGATTTGGCAGCGAGCGCAGGCAAATGAAGCTTGTTTTTGTTCCGTAGGCTGGGGTCGGTTTCTGTTGTTTTGGTTTAGGGCCTGCTCACCTTTATTCCAACGATTCATGGTCATTGAACGCGTCTTCTCACATCGGCTTCCAGGGCAACAGGACCAATCAGAGGAATACATGAATTGTCCAAGTAGACATGTCATGTCTGCAGTTTGGGGAAGCCGCCGCATCTTCCTAGCCATTCAGGCAAGGTGTTCAAGGTTTTTTCGAGAGCAGCCGCTAGCCGCTAGCATTGTAAAAGCCAGCACATCTTGCCAAGAACAACATGCAACAGGCAACGCTTCACGCTTTGTTGATATCGAACTTGCTTTTCAGAGCCTTGTGTCGGCTTTTCAGGTCTCCACACCACTGTCGCCTCCAATAGCCACACCGCTGTCGCCGCCGATAGCTCAGCCGTGCTTGCTGCCCCCCTGCTTTTGCCGGAACTGCCCTTCCCAAGCTTGCACAGGGGTCCCTCAAAAGGAAACCAGTCTTCCCCGGCCCGCCCTACAGGTTCCATGTTTGTTTTGGAGTGTGTGTGTGTATTCTCTCCGTGTTTCGGTTGTGTTTGTTTGCCACAGTCTCTCTGTTTCTCTGCACCTCTGCGCCAACAAGTCTATGACATGCCTCCATTTTGCACATCCAATTTTGTCCAGTAGTGCCAAATGGGAAGCTGCCCCGGCCCCGGCTGCCAAGCCCTGAAGGCAACGGCCGCCGTTGTCCCCCTCCCAGCGGCGGCTGCTGGCCCAGCCCGAGGAGAAGCCACTTGGCTCCGGGATTTTGAGGGTTGGAGGGAGGCGTTGGGGGCGGGGTTGGCTGCGAAGTTGGTGGTCCCAGTTTGCTGGTTACCTCTCATTGGGGCAGGGTTATTCAATTTACCCAACCATGGTTTGGGCTTCCAACTTCAGGATGTGTCCACTTTGTTTATGCCAAGCCAAGCTTTGGCCCGGAGTCCACACGAGGCCCGTCCCTGGATTGCAATCCGAGGTCTCTCCTTGGAGCATCAGGCTGGGAGAAGTTGCCTTCGGGATTTCCGCCGAATCCTTGAGTCAGAAGGTGTCACGAGTTGGCTAACCTGGAGGGTAAGCTGGAACTTGATGTTTATGGCATTGGCCAATTGGCCAAGAGACCGGACTTTTTGGACTCCGGGCACAGCTGTCTTTGTCTGGCACTTGGGTGGGGCTGGTACTACACATGCTGATGCTTGCAACCAACTGTTTGAGGCGCCTTTTCAGGATATAAGGGACACCTTGACAGCCTTTCGGCGTTCCTCCTGCTGCAAGCAGGATCACTGTCCGGAAGTGACTTGTCCATAGTGAGCTAGCTTTCGGCCACCAAGCAAGCACGCACAGAAGTGCATCGAAGCGGAAGGACTGCCCTTCAGGCCAACCCAACAAGGCATTTCATCACAAATACAGTTGAAGGCAAGTACCCGGAGTCTGCTACAATCGCAAATGCCAACAGGCAGAACATCATTCACGCAACAAACACGCAATTCGATGGCATCCAATTCGAACCCTGCACGATCTCGTTGTTCAAAGGGCTGCCGCTGTCGCGGTAAGACCGCCAACCTTGAACGAGATCCAGCCCGACCGTTGCATGAAAAGGCGTCCGCAAACCTTGAGTCAAGGGAAAGGACCTGCAATCACAGCTAGAGTGCTTCTGAATGCATGCTGCAAGACCATGCAACCGAAAAGCTTTGAACGACCAAGGGCAAGCTGTCCAGCGGTCATGCCAGTGAGCCTGCCACTGGCAAATTCGACAACACTAGTCAACATGAGCCAAATGCAAATGTTTCATGAGCTGAATCCCTTGATGCACGTGCGCTTGTAAAGTTGCCCTCTTGCAGCGCGGCAGCCTTGGCGCCATGGTCGCTACAGATGAGACGCCCGAGGAGTTCCTTTGCCCGATTATGCAGGAGCATTGAAGCCGAAATTCTCGGAGGCATGCAATGGGTTTGTGTCAAAATAGAGCTACCCGCCCCTGCCCTGCCCCCCCATGCACAGGGCCGCCCAGCATGCATCAGGATGGTCAGAACGATGAATTGCAAGCTGTGTTCGAGCAAAGGCCTAGGCCCCACGATGCAATCGCTGCGGTTGCGACTTGTTCTGCTGCCTTGGGTAGAAAGAAACCTTCGCAGAGACCCCTGAGAAGCTCCGACCAAAGATGATTGCACTTTCTGGTGCCGGTGATTCGAGAGTCAATCACGGAGGAAACATACAAGGAGTTGAAGTTTCGGTGCATGCTGTAGAAAGGGTTGGATGCTGGAAAACTTTCTGGGTGGTATGATTGGTGCAGTTGATCGATTTAGTGCAACCGTAGGCATGAGGGGTGGGAAGGTGATTCAAAGCACATGGGGGCAGACCTTTCCAAACGGCTGAAAGCAACTAGAGGGCTGTAAACGCTTCGGTAGCATGTTTGAGCACCGAGGTCAGGATGAAGTCGGCCGTATCTTCATGATCCTAACTCAGTGGTCAACTGGACTCTTTCACCCAGTGCTCTGATGAAATCTTCCATTTGCTCAAATCAGAAATCAATATGTTCTATTTTCGTTTTTTGGCTTTAAACGGAATCTATCACTACTGGAATATGTTAGCTTTTCCAGGGGGCTTAAGCAAACGGAGTTCACTCAATTCTTGTTGAAAGGCATCATTGAAGCCTTCCAAGCGCCACAGGATGTCATGGAGGATCCAGTGGTGGCTGCAGACGGGGCCTCCTACGAGCGCCGGGCCATCGAACAATGGCTGAGCAACGGCCTCTAGGCCAACGTTGCGGAGGGTCTGACCATTGACAACTGATGTTGGCCTAATGCGCCACTGTCACTGCGTGGGGATAAGCTGAAGCTATTTTTTTTCTACTCCACACAACCCATAGTTTTTTTCGTGCAAGCCGGAGGGATCCTGATGGATTAGGAGCAACGCGAGTGGGGAAATGGTGACATACCAGGCACTCGGCACTCCTTTCGCTCCTAGGCCACTGCACGAGTCCACTCACGAATCTGCCGCTGAGCCACGCGCCTCGGACCACTCGTTTTTTGGTCTAAAAGGATGTGGGATCACCAGCAGGAAGCGGATCACTCGTGAGCAAAGCACCTTATCTGTGATTTGCTGATATCTTCGTTTTGGGCCAGGGGCATGCCCCAAAGAACACTGACCGATCTTATTAATGGCTTGAGACAAGCTTGTCAAGGGGCATGCGGGTTCCTTGTTTTTAAGGAGATCCTGCTTCCCAACAACAATTTGCGGAGCGCCATTCAGGACTCGCTGCGGCGTGCAGTGTGCCTGTTGGTTTTGCAAGTTGTTCCTTCTTGTTCAAGCGCAGTTGTTGTTGTTTGAGGACCACTTCCTCACCGCATGCTCTCTATATGCTCATGGGGTCGCAGGGCCTCCACTGCTGTCTTCGTCCAAATTGACTCCGCCCTTTCCGGCCACAAAAAGACAGACACGATCGCCATTTGTGTTCCTTCACCACGAGCTTAGTTTATTATGGAATCGGGCAAGGCAGTTGATTGATGTTACACGTATTTCATGGCTTTGCACTCCTCAAGAAATAAGTTTGAACTGTGTGCTGTCTAGCTTATGACATGCAGGTGCGTGACCCCTGGTTCCATTGAATTCAAAAAGGGCTTTGCGCTGCTTTGTTTTCCAGATTGCCGGAAGTCACGTCTTGTCCTAGCCAATGGGAATTCCTGCCCCCCCCCCCTTCGCACTCAGCTTCGGCGAGGGGTGGGGGCCTTGCTGCTCCAACACGCCTCTATCCAGTCCAGCCATTTTGCAATTCCATTTGAAAGTCGATGGAGAGAAGAGTGGAAGAGGGTTGATCCAGGTGAAGGCTCCTGAATTAGACCAATCTGATAGTTGGAGAGTGCCAGTTGGTAGATTGGTCTCATTCGTAGGGCTTCATTCATCTCAACTTGTGCCAACTGGATTTGGTCCATCAGTACTGAGCCCTTTTGGTATCAGAGAGAATCAACGGCCAGGAGCTTCTCCGTTCTTGGCCGGAGGAGCAAAGGCATGAGCTGGAGCGGCGCTGGCGTGAGCGAAGGCTACCAGGCGGGAGGGCCTCGAGGGCCTCGAGGGGCCTGGGTCCAGAGATCCATGGAGTTGAGTGGGTGGGCTTGGTGGCTGGCAGCTTGCTAATCAACAACGGATGTTTCAGCGTTGACTGGCTGGCTCACGTCGATCGAGTGGCACCAACAGCGTTTTGCAAGATAACGCCATCCCATCAACGAAATTGACTTAAAGAGGTCATGCAATGCTTGTGTCATTGAGGTCAGCGAAGGCTTCCTTTTGGCGTTGTCCCGCCACACGTACTGAGGGACACGCCACGGTAAACCTGTCTCAACATCCAGAGTCGGATGCCCCGGATCAAGTCATGTGCCGTGTTAATTCCTGTCAGGCAGCTTTTTACTTCAAGATGGCTACGATTGGCCTGCCTCCTTCAATCTTGGCTCTTCGATCAAGGCCATCAAGACCACAACAGCCTTGCATTGAAAGATGTTCAACCAGGTCCATGGCTGTGTCGACTCTTAGTTTGCACATCGCGTGAGTGCTGTGGTGTGCCGTTTCAAAGGCTGCAGTGGGGTTGAATTGAGCGCAAGCCGTGTGAACGGCTGCCCCACCTCATATCTGCGTCCTGGCAGGGGCCAAATCCCACGTCTTGCCACTGGAGGTGATGCAGGACGGCCCGCGGGACCCATCCGTCCAGTCACATCCAGTCACTTGTTGCCATGAGGTCAATCATTTTCAACACAGTTGTCCATTCTACTCTGTGCAAGGGCATGACCGACAAAGCGCGGAATCTCTCAGGCAACGACCAACTCTGGGTACTGCAACCAGAAGCTTCCTCCCACCACTCCCACAAATCTCAGCGCTGCAACGTTGGTTGGCCCGTAAAGCGAAAGCCTATACAGACATGCCAGATGATTGCATTCCAAAGAACGGCAACAATCATGTTCATTCCCTCCTGGACGTTTCACCTCTATGTCGAAGGCATGGTGAGCGGACGCAAGGGAGAGGTGTGAACGTTGGAATGCGGGAGGGGTGTGAAGCAGTCGAAGGGACTCTTGACATCCACCATTGTTTGGGGTGTCCAGAAAGCGGCAAACTCACCTTTTGGGAAGAGACATGCCACAACTCGTGGTTTCTCCGCCGTTGTTGAGCCCATGCCAGTAGCAGTGGTCATGGTATAAACCGATTCAATCTGAGTCCTTGCATCCACAGGTAAGTTGATGTTTTAGTCAGGCACTGTTTGTTGGCTGACAGCCACAAATGCCTTTGCAACATCCAAAAAAGGAGGCAGACTCGGCATACAGACATCCACCGAAAGCCATGCCAGGACAGTCATCCAGCGATGCTTCTGCTTTCGCTGAACCGCCGACTAGCTTTCATGTGAGCTCCAATTGAAGGGTGCGAGTGATGCAACACCAATATGCAATTTTTCGCCACATGATCACTGGTATGAGAACGGGGAGGACCAAATATACGATGGCTGTTCTGCATAGGACTCTGTACTTGTAGGACACTGAAAGGTGCGATCTTGATCGCGTGGCAAGCGCCCTCCAGGTTTTCCAGGCATGTCAGATAAAGCTTGCTGCGCGCTCACTGGCCGGGACTTGCACGCGAGGGCCGGCCATTGTGACGGATTTTGTGTTGCCCCCAGAAATGTCATATGGTGTATCCCAGCGAGGTCTGTCCACCAAAAAGTATTGCTGCTAAGAGAAACTTTGCAGCCAGCAAGCCTTGCTCCCTCAACAGAACACCATCATACCGCTTGGCCATACATGTCTTTGGGTGAAGCAGCTCTTGCGAATAACTGGATGAACAATCAGTGACATGTTTCAGTTTCATAGCTCACAGCCTTGCTTCGGGTCATGGTCCGTTTAGCATTTTGACGGACCCGCCGCAGGCTCAAGCCGAGCACTGTTCCTTTTGAGAGAGCCCAGGGTGTGTTGCATCAAACGTCAAGCTCAAAGCATTCGCCCAATTTCCTTTCAACAAGAAAGACAATCTTCGCATGCGAGGTGGCCGTTCCTTCCCTCGGTTCTCATGTAGAAATGGAGTCCATCGAGCCCATGGAAGACCCCAAGCCGCCTGGGCTACGAAGCGAACCGCAGTTCCCTGGGAGACGTCGAAAACAGGGGGCCCGTTTGTGGTCGTTGATGGTCGGCATGGGGCCATGAATCTTAAACCACCTCAAGAGTGGTTGGTAGCAGCTGGATTCTTCAAGACCTCATGGCCCTTTGGATGCTGCGGACTGGGAGGATGAGGGCTTCAATGATGTGAAGCACCGCTCGTTGCGACGCTACCATGATTTGAGCTTCTCAACCTAACCTGTCAAGACAAAAGGCCTGTGTGGCAGTGAGGCGTGTTCGTTTTTGCACGAAGTCAGCGTGCTAGATAGATTCTTTCATATGGTATTGATGTTTGTTAGCACGTCCAATTTGTTGCTTCCACTTAAAGAAGTTTGCTTCACATGCTCCCAGCCTTCCCGCAACACAGCGGCTTGTGTTGCTCGCTGGGACCCGGCAGGTCTTTGAAGAACCCTGTTTGCTTCAGGCACCAGTCTAAACTTGCAAATTTGACAGCTACTTGGTGGAGCTTTAACCTTGCACTTGGGGACAAGCATGTGTATTTTCCCGTTCATCTGCAAGCTGAACTTTTTTTGGCAGAGGGTAACAGCCACGCAGCAAACGGGAGGATTTGTGGAGCTCTTGGTGTGCCTCATCCCAGGCTTGAATTGCACCGCTTGGGCCAGCGCCTGCTCCGCCGGCCGTTGGTGAAGACAGACATCGCCAGGGCCCCGGGGGGATACCATTGGGTGTTTTTTTTTTAGGGACCCCCGTTGTTTTGTGGCATTTTAGGGGAACCAAGGCAACAAACACGATTGTGTGGGTCACAAAAAAAAAAAACGACTGCCCGGAAGTCCCTTAGGATGGTTTGCCGGGCCTTGGGTGCTGCTGGTGTAAACTCAAAACCTTCGCAATAGATTCGACTTCGAGTGTTTAACGGATGGGTACTTTGTGAATCAGGCGAAATTGTGACAAAGTGATGCTTGGCAATGTGCCCGGACACTTTCTGATGAGTGTGGGCAACCGAAGTATGTGTCCAAAAGGTGCTGAGCACCTTGAGCAGCTCCCGCATCTGTCTCCAGCCAGCATTGGAGCATGGGAAGGCAGCTCCAGCGATTCAATCATAGCATCAAAAGTGCTTTTGAATGGCAGAGATGGCGGTAGATTCGCACTGACCTGCAGCATGGCCATAAGGCAAGTTGCACCGATTCATTTGCCAAGGTCTTCACACACCAGCGCCTTGGTGGAATGAGCGCCGGGGCAATATAAATTGACTGGGCAAATCCATGTCGCCTCGATGATGGCATCGTAGAGAAAGGTGCGGGGTCTTTATTCTCCAAAACATATCCTGCAGCAGTCTTGAGCGTCTACCCCTCCCCAGGAATGCATTTGATTGGGTAAGCTTAGTCAGCTGCGGAGGGTGAGTGGAGTTGGTTGCACAAGTTCCATGTTGGCATGGCCGATAGAGTGGCTTCCTGTTGGCGCCACGGCCAAGACAGGTGGCAGTGACAGAGCTGCTTGTTCCTTTCCCTACTTAACAACATTAAACAAGTTGCTCGGACACGCATTCCGCGTGCGTGCAGAGTCCGCGACAAGGTTTGTGAAAGCCAAAGAAAGCGGCACCAAAAGAAAACAGGGTCCGAAATGGACAGTTAGAACTGTAGCAATCATCCCGTGAGTTTGATCAAGTGAAGCCACTGCTATTCGGCCCCAAAGGTGGCCGATTGTGTATAATTTGCAGCCATTGTCAACTGTTGACCCAGTTGTTCATACCGGAAGTCGAAGTTCATGTAAGGGTTTATGCATTTGGCCTTTGACGCCCAGGACATGGGAAGTTGGCATCCAAGCCACTGCAACACTGGCATTTGCAGAGGCGGGATCGACCTTGCAACGCTGGAGGCACTGGATGTAAGCCCTTGAACATTCAGTTGACTTCCCTGCCCAATGGATGCGTTGCTGTCAGTTCACACAGGTCGGCTGATTTCAAGCAGAATTCACGTTGGCAACACATTTCCTGCGGGCTTGGTCGTTTGACATGCAGTGTTTATCAAAGCTACAGTTGGGTGAAAGTAGATGTCACGATTCTCCTTGAACTGAATTAAGTCCCTTTTCCCACCAGGGACTTGTGCCAGCACCAGATTAATCAACCACTGGTTGATTACTCTGGGGGTGTCCCCTTTTTAGTGAGGAATCACAACATTTGGAGGGGAACACCTCCCTAAACTATATTAAACTTAGATCCGTGGTCAAGAGTCAACAGTACTTGAAGCCTGGGCCGTCGCTTCCTTCGAAGTTTGCCCTGAGAACCGGGAAGCCTGCGGGGAGCTATGCAAGACGGTGCAGGAGGCAGAGGAGAGCGCGCTGCACCAGGCGCATCTCTTGCGGCCTGGGTGGGGAAAATAGCCAAGTCACGTGTCCAAACCAAAGGGAATGGGTAACTTTATCTTTTCCCCCGACCCGCTATTTAGCACCCAGGAAAAGAAGTAACGGGGCTCGCAAATTGAATTGATGTCCTTAGCCTTGTTTTGCTCGGGCTTCTTGAATTGGTATCCTTGCAAACTAGATTGTTCAAATTCAATTAGGGGCTCTGAGGAACTAGAGCTTTAGTTCCAGCTTTGTGCTCAGCCAGCCGAACCATTGAAAGCGCAGGCCCTCATGGCACTCGTGACACTCGTGGCACTCATGGCGCTCACCCACAGGAAATGATTGCGCGCTCGCTTCCTTTTGTTGGGCTGCAATGAAAGATGTCAGCTTTACAGCAGGATAGTGTCTTCCCCGATTCCAGCTGAGCCAGTCGGGGCAGAGCTTTGTTCAAGCAGCTCCTTTTGCAAGATCCACAGGGATGGCTCAAGTAAAACGGGCTTTCTGGACTTGGATCGCCTTCTGCTTTAAGACAGCTGACAGGATGAGGCTACCCTAACTCAAAACAGCGGGCCCTTCTCCAAGAGGATGCTAGTCTTCCAGGCGGTTTACACACTGTGTTGGCTCGTTTGGTTGCATTCATTTTTTCGGAGGCGCTTCTGATCTACGAGGATGAGCTCAAGGAGCTCATCAAAAAGCATCCGCAGCCTTTTCTGCCCACCCCCAAGGCACGCAAAGCCTAGCGGAGCGCTTCATTGTGAAAAGCGGGTTGGCATAATGCTGCAGGCTTGCAGGTCTGTCAGATGAATGCCATCCTACTTGCCCTTGACATGATCCTAGCTTATGCTGATGCTGTAAGTATCCTTTTGTTACCTTTCTGGGTCGGTCCCGTTCCTTCGACCAACAAGCCCCAGCACTTGGCCCCACCCCGCTACCGGGCGGCCAGGCCAGAGGAACCAAAAGAGAAGGCCGGACCTCAGCTGGCCGCAGACACTTGTGGCGGAATGAGCTTTCGAGGATTAAAAGCAAGGGCCGAGAGAGAGTTAAGCTCAAAATTACCTTTGGCTACTTAGGAGATCCCCTTTTGGAGAAGGAGAAGGGTATATAATGTTTGGCTACTTCCGTTTCAGAAAGCCATCACTGACAGGGGGCGGCATCGTATTGAGTATGGCATAGCCTCGGCCCCGTGTTCCATCAGAGTTGCTTAGGCCTTTCACATGGGGAACAGTTCCGCCATCTCAGCCGTTTGGAAGCATTGCTCAAAGATTGAAGGATGAAGTGGGTCAAGATTACTTTGAGCCATACACGAGAGGAAAGCGTGCACAGCATGGATGCCCATACAATGCAGGGCTTCATGTTCAAGTGGCCTGGCTCTCACGCAATCCATGCACACGGGTTCAGTGTTGGGGGACTTTTCGTTGTTATCAGTATATTTATCAGGGGCTCCTTGTTCACTCCAACTGTTGGCGATAGGTTTGTGTGGATATGTTTGCACACAATGATCTTAGTGTTTGTTGGCATCTGACGCATGGAATCCTGCTTTTTGGAAAAGAAACAGCCGCTTCAAGAGGTGGGCTTGGATATCAGTGTTTGAGGTGCGGGCTGATTGTGGGCATCGGCAATGGCTATTCTTGATTGGTTATCGTCAGAAGAGTGCTGGAGCACCCCACGCCCAACGGCTTCTGGTAAATGCGGCTCGCAGGCTCCTGA
The DNA here is from genome assembly GCA_963377175.1 of Effrenium voratum. NCBI lineage: Eukaryota > Dinophyceae > Suessiales > Symbiodiniaceae > Effrenium > Effrenium voratum. Next base: position 561,383 of record CAUJNA010003393.1, on the reverse strand, counting down.
TACATCCAGAAATGCACTTAACTTTGGTCATTGATCAGTCATATGGCGTCATATGTTGGTTGTTAGTCATCATTGGCGTGCCAACGTTCCAGTTCGACAAGTTGGATGTGTTTTTTGCATGTTGTTTCCCGGGTGTTTTCCTCCGCTGCAAGCACCGTCATGTCTCGGGTCTCTTGCCTGTAGCATGTCTAATTGCGCATTTTGCGTGTTGCAATTTTAACTCCTTCCTTTGTGTTTTTGGGGGCATGTACTTTTATCATAGCAGTTTGTAGTACGCCAATAGCCAACGCGGTATTTTGGCTCAAGTTTTATTCCGTCGACTCGATCTGCCATTGCCGGCAAAAGCGCCTTCAGCGGCGCCGTCCTGGTGCGTGGGTGGTTGTCCCACGCCCCAGGCCACGGCGGCTGGGTGTTCTTGGGTGTGGGTCAGGTTTGGGTTGGGAATTGCATTGTTGCTGCTGCTCCGCTTTCGCTTGGTTAATTGCTTTGCTTGCTTGCTTGCTGCGCTTGCTTGGTTGGCTGCGCTGGTCCCCTTTCCTGTTTGGGTTTTGCGGTTAAACAGGATCTCCCGTTTGTTATCTGTGTGGTTCATTGCCAGCCGAGGGCACCACTTTGCCCTTGGGACTGGGGGGCTTAAACTGTCTCTTCTTGTTGGTGGGTTAGGGCCTGTTTATTCTCTCCCGAAATACTGTTTCAAACCCTTTCGCAGGTTATCAGCCGTAGGATCCGTCCTCGGTTGGCACCGCGAACCCCTTTTAATAATAACCCTGCAGGTACCGTAGGTCTCTGTAGGCGTCATGTCGGGAATCACTGAGGACGGACCTCATGTGGTGACCGACGAATGGGTTCTCGGCCAGGCCGGAATCTTGGACGTTGTGAATGACGACCAAGTGCCCGGACAGCCGATGTTTTCCGGTCCTGACTTTTTGTCGGACCACACTTTTTCAGAAGCAATGCCTTCAGAGAGATCCAGTGCTACTCGCACTGATGATCTATCGTCTAATGCCTCAAGAGCTAATCGCTCTCAGGGTCATGGGTCTAATCGTCCTGGCCATGATGATTCCGTCTCAGGACGTGATGATGACGAGCCCGGTATTGCACCTGGAGCTCAATCCTCATCTTTCCCCGAGCTGATGAATATTGGTCAGTCCGAAATTCGTGACTCCCGAGGCAGCAGTAGACCTGTGCCAACCAGTAGCATAGCTTTTCAAGTGCTCGGTAATCCCGAACCTGGTACATCCAGTGGAGTTGCATTTGACGTTCATCTGCCGACCGAATCCGGTGGGCTCGATTGGAGAGCCTCATGGCCCAACGACGGAAACATTTTTGGTATGGATTTTGCCGCATGGATGCCAGGGCCACCCGCCCCGTCATCTTTCCCGCAATTCCAAAGCCCAAAACGGGCTGCTGGAAGCGATGAATTCATGCTACCTTTGTCGATTGAGAATCTCAATCCTGACGTGGCCAGCCGTAACGTCAGGCCAAGACCGTCGGTAAACCCGACCATGAGGAACATGTCCCCTCCCCCAGGACTTTCAGGATAGATTGGATTTGCATCCCAGTCCAACCCCAAGCAAACGATCAAGGTCAAATTCGACTGGATCGCATAGGGCAAGGGGGATGGATCGGGAAACTGCCCACAGGGGCAACCCCAATACGCGGGACTCAGGACGCGGTCGATCAGGTGATCCAGCGTCGATCATTGGTAGAGACCCGTTAAACGCGGACACACTCGTTAACGTGCTTGATGGGATCGAAGCATTCCAGGAGGAATTTAATAGGTTGAGTGGCTTGAACGCGCAAGGTGTTCGCCCTACGCCCAACGCGGCTTCCGTTTTCGCTCTGGATAACATGGACGGAGCTAATGTTCCGATAGAATCTGAGTCCATGATGGCATCAAGTTCTAGTCGCAATCATACCATCAGTAATGCGACTGATATTGAATCGATGTCTGAGTCTAGAGTGTCCAATGCGACCGACTTGAATGACATTGTTATTGCTGACTCGAGACCTGATGTTCCTATGCGAACGGATAGGCCTGTTGTTCCTAAACTGTCCGTGGTCAAAGGCCTGGGCATGACACAACCCTCTGCGGTTCGTGATGCTAGGAGATCTGCTCCGTATCAGAGTCAATCTCCTAATCGGAGTGAGTTCCCACGGCCATCAACGGCCGTGCAGGATGATTTCAGAACTCCTCCGAGATCTAATCCAATCATGGTTGATTTGTCCACTCCTCGAGATCGCGGATCAGGATTTGGTCCTGCGAGTGAGGAGCAACCCAACGAGGTTGCTGATCTTGTAACAGCCCTTGAAAGAGGGAGAGTGGACTCTTCGGTAAGTGCGATCATTCATCGCCTGGTTGCTAAGGTCGAAGACCTTGGGCGTAGGAATGATAGAAGTGATCAATGCATCAAGCAGCTCTCCACTGAGGTTAACTCGTGGAGGGCCAAATACGACCAATGCGTCCATGTGAGTAGCACGTGTACGCAGGCTGCGAACGCGGCCATGCAGCTGTCACAAGGGACTAAGGACATCGTGACCGAGCTTGGCCAACGCGTCAAGATCGTTTCCAATCGCATGATAAGCATAGGCGATGCCCTAAATGAGCGAGCCAGCTATGATGATGTTGCTCGCTCCATCACCCAGGTTCAAACTGTTTTTGAATCTCTTTCTGATCGAGTAACCGGGCTTATAGCTCGTGTTGATATGATCGAGAGATCTCTAGTGGAGAGCCAATCCAACCATCCTGCGATTGGTGGAGTAAACCTCAAAATCGAGGACCTGTCCACTAGGGTATGTCAGATTGATAGGATGATGCAAGATGTCGAACAACGCTGGACCAATAATAGGGACGGCATAAAGTGGGTTAAAGACCAACTTTATGAGACACAAGCCAACCTTGAGATAAAGTCAAGGGACTGCAAATCCTACATGGACAAGCAAAATACTCACAACATGGCCGTTTCGACTACGCTCAACAGTAAGCTCGAGCAAATGCTCGAGGTGCTGGGTAATACGGCCCAGAGAATTAGCTCCCTCGAGTCAAGGCACTCGAACCAGGCCTCAAGTAGTGGATTGAACGATCACGCAGGAGGAAGGCGTGCCGCATCCCGTACTCCGGATAAGCGGCCACCTCCACCTGGCCCTCCTGATGATGATCCTCCACCACCTCCTCCTCCAGATTGGCAAAGCCCAGGAGGAGGGGGGAAGAAGAGTGCCGCCGGTGGGAACCCTGGCAACCCTGGTAAACCCAGATGTAAGTACGTAGGTGATGGATATAATCATCTCATGGCTGAGTTTCACTGCAAGGGATGCAGAGGTGATATTTGTGAGTATTGTTTCTCGTTTAAAGAGAACCTGTGTGAAGAATGTTCCCGTAACGGACCCCGATGCGGAGTCTGTAGGGAGAGCTCGTTCCTGACCACGGGAATTGAGTGTCAGTTTTGTAAGACCTACTACTGCACCAGACATTCTGCCGGGCAGGACGACTACAGGAGATTTGGATTTGTCCAGGGTCCCTGTTGTCTTGCGTGCCTTAGGGACGAAACTAGGAGAAGAAGGAATCCCGATGGTAACCGTGTCAGGAATAGATCGCCTGGAGGCGTACTAGAGACGAACCCGACGCGGTCGTTCTCGCCGCCTCTGCGGCCACCCGTTGACAGATTCCGTGACACTCCAACTGGGGGTCAACCCAACGCGGCTGACCTTCAGAGTCCTCCGAAGGCTACGCAACCCGTGCCCCTGGATAAACGTGAAACCGGATATTATCCAGGGTTTGATCCCAACGGTACAAGGCCGAAGGATCCTTCAGGCCTTGAGCCGCCGACCATGCGTGGCCCCGATCCTCCTGACAAGAAATGTCGGATGTGTGATCGGGATATTCCTGACCCCAGCAAAATTGAGGAATGTAAGATATGCATGAAAAGGGCATGTGAAATTTGCATTCCGAAGGCTACTCGCCTTTGTCCTGTATGTGCATTATCAATCGGTAGTTCTCAGGTTCCACAGCATCTTTTCGGAACTGGTGGCGGCGGGTACAGTAGCCACCATGATCCGAACTGTACAGCTGCGACTAAAGTGCATTTCCATAGACCTCCCGCCAGAGCCCGACGCGGCTGGGCTGAGGGTATGGATAGCCAATATGAAGGAAGCTGTTAGCAATGCCTACAGCTATGATGGACTTTACGTCATCAATTGGCTAACTGAAGTCGAGAAGGCAAAGACCTTTGATGAGCTGGACGGGGAATGTAAATACCACATCCTTGAAGCCAGGTTCAATGCAGCCATTCGGAAGTGCATCAAAACTGTTGCAATTATCGATAAGATTAATCGTCTCACCGAAGCCGCTCAACGCTCCAACAATCGCATCAAGAGTAGGCAGATCCTGTGGCTCTTATACGACCAAAGGACTGCGAATATCGGAGAGCAATCGTTCAGGATAATCGAGCTCTCGAACTTGCGATGCAGTGTGTCATCTTTCTATACTGAGGAGGAGCGACTTGAAAGGTTCATCGCGAAGTGGGATCACATCCTTGCGGGTCTCGATGAACCGCTGACCGAACAGGTAAAGCGGTCGCTATTCAGTGAGAAGGTTAGACACCTCAACTGTTTGGCTCATGATATCAGGGAATGGGATAGGAACATATCCAACCCTGATGTTTGTAGCTATGAATGGCTTCGTGCTCGTTGCAAGAACGAAATTGACCGCTGGAGGGTTCGTAAGAATCAGGTCAATATGCACAAAGACTTTTACGAACGATCTCAGTCCAGAGACAGAGCCCAGAAACCTGGTGCTCCTGGTCCTCCCGTTAGGAGACGATCTCCGTTTGGAGATTCCCATAGGCCTAATCGGCCTCCTAGTGATCCAAGGAAGAGGACCGGTAATACCCCAAGTCCTCATCGAAGGGACAAGTACTCTCCCAGGAATCGGGAGCAGGACAAGCGGCGTACGCCTAGCCCTAGGGGCGAGCCCCCAAGGAGGCCCAGATCTACGTCGCCCGGTGCTCCTGCGATTGATGCGTGCAGGGACTTCGCGCGTGGATACTGTTCGCGCGGACAAGAGTGCAAATTCGCACACACAAGAACTGGGAGTTCCGATGCGAAACGCAAGGAGCGCCCTCCCCTGATTCCAGGATATTGCGCCCAATGGGTTTCCTATGGAAAGTGCATGAGGGATAAGTGTGATTACAAGCATGCAAAGCCACCTGAGCATTTGCTGAAAGAAGCGAAGCAACACACTGCGGCCCCAGCGACCGAGTCTGCCGATGCGCAACCCGAGTCTGCTGAACCTACTACCACTGCTGACGACAGGACGTATAGTCCTGCCCCTGATTTGTCAGCGGGTTTTTGAGAGGGGCGGGCCGTCACCCTCAGGCTATAGGGCTTGTTGCCTGCCCTGCTCATCCCATAGCCAAGGCATTTGAAGAGTATAGAGCTCGGTTTCAACGCCCTGAAGGGACAATGGAGTGGTCAGTGACCACTATTGGCGCTCGTACACTGCAAGGTACGTGTCCGGGCGGCCCGAATATCAGAGCTGTAATTCGCAGACGAACGATTCGTCTCTCGGACAACGCTCTGATTGATGATGTCGATTTGAGTGTACCGACTCGCAAATCCGTTTTATTCAGACGGATTCCTGGGCCAATTGACATTAGGACGGATTTCTATTACCTGCCCGGTAAGTGCGGCCAGTATAACTCTGAGCTCGCAAAGGCAGTGAGGATTAAGCTCACTGCTCGCAGGCTGAGTTTCAATGACAATGCTGAAATTCAGCAAGTTGAGAATATAAGGACACGTGACGAGCCTAGGCCGATCATGAATCGGCGGTCGCATTCTCACCCCATTCACCCGGATAGGTTGCGTCAACCTCCCGAGGTGATTGCGATGTCCGAGGAAAATGCTAGAATCCTAGCTGCCACTACTAGACAGATTGTACAGTTGCAATTAGGTGAGTATGTGCCTGATAATAGGTGGGCTCGTCGCCCTCGAATGATCAGGGAAAATGTTCCTGATCAGATGCCTGCTATGCCTGGCCCACAAATCGAAATCCGGTGGCTTGCTGACACTGGGTGTCCTTTCGACTTGGTTGGGATGCATGACATTCCCGTGCAGGATCATCGCCACATCAAGAATGGGCGAACCCAACATTCCTTGCAGACCGCAAATGGTGTTGCTGGGACGCAAGGTAGAGTTGATGCAACTGTTGAGTCACTCGACGAGGATATCGAAGCCTTCGTCATGGGTAATACACCCTCGATTGTATCGATAGGGCGTAGGTGCGTGGATTTTGGATACAGTTTCCGGTGGGATGCTTTTGAGACGCCTGTTCTCATCTGCCCATCCGGGAGAACTGTTAGGCTCGACGTTATAAACAACGTCCCATACCTGCCTAAAGGGCCGGTTATGTTTGGAGCCCCGAACTTAGATGCATGTCCTGCGATACCGGCAATGCCCGGTCCAGTAATTGCCATGAACGATTCACTGTACCCTGCAGCTCCCTCTGAGGCCGACGCGCCTGACGAGGGGGGTGAAGTTGTTGAAATCAAACACCCTGAGGGCTACAGGACTGAAGCCCAGTTACGTGCTGAAGCTAAAACGCTTCAACACATGATGTCACATTTGCCAAAGAATCCTTTTTGCCCACATTGCCAACGCGCAAAGATGGAAAACGTGCGTTTGCACCGCCGGGGCGGTGCCGACGCGCATGAATGCACGAAATTCGGTGATATTGTCACTGTTGACACGATGGTGTTACACGGTTTAAAGGACCGTGGTGTGAATGGTGAAACGGACGCAGTCGTGTTTTACGATCTTGCGACCAAGTACATAGATGTACTCCCTGTTTTTAGTCGCTCTGTACCTAATACGGTAGAAGCCTTTCACAAGTTTATGGGTCCCGAACCCAAGATTGGTCTGTTATACTCGGACCAAGCCAGAGAGTTTCTTGCGGCTACTCGCCGAATGGCTTGGGTGCATCACATGTCCACACCCGGAATGCCAAAGACGAATGGCATCATTGAAAACAAAGTGAAGCTAGTTCTGCATGGAGCAAGAGTACTCCTCAGACAAGCCGGCTTATCGCCCAAATGGTGGCCATTTGCCGTTCGCGCATTTTGCGCGGCCAGAAATCTCGAAAATCGAGGTGAAGGAACCGCATGGGGAAAGAGAAACGATGACAGGGATTTTCCCGGTCAACTCATCCCATTCGGATGTCTTGTTGATTTCAAGCCAATCGCGCCAAAACCGCGTAGGCTCGAAAAGGGGGGGCTCAAAAACGCCTCCGAACGGGACGACCATCACAAAGCTGATGAAATTCCTACAAAAGATCACTGGATCTTCGATGAAGAATCTGGCAAACTCGTCAGAGTGCACGTCGAACCCAGGACTAAGCTATTCAAAGCTGACAGCGTTGATGCTCCAATCGAGCATATTCGTCTCACCGCTGACCGTGATACATGGGTTCAGTATGATGAGGAAAATGGAGAAATGATGCACTCCGTAGACTGGAGATACGGTCCAGATTCCACCAAGGAGCTAAAAGCCCCGTGGACTGGCGAGACGTATTTCACTGTAAAGCCAAAAGAATTTGACCCTCTTGAGGACTCTGATTACGAGCCCGAAGGAGATGATGAACTAGCTGATGATTCAGGGCCGTCCGATCACGGAGAGGACGAGTACAGTAACGTGCCCGCTATGCCGGCACAGAAGATTGACCCTGCATCTAAAGCGCCCAAATTCGGGCCAGTGTCGAAGCCTGGGATTTTCCTGGGTTATAGATTAGAGCCCGGTGGCCAGTGGAAGGGCGACTACTACGTTGCCGATCTTGAACACTTTAGGAACGGATTTTCCCGACCCAGTGTTCATCAAGTCAAAAGAATTTGGCGGAACCCCGAAGAGGGATACGTTTTTCCCATGTTGGCCGCCTATGAGCGTTTGACTAGGGAGGTCCAGCTCCTAGATACTGGAGAAGGAAAGGGTCTTTTTAAAGCGGATGCTCCTACCGAACCAGACAACCATCTCAATGCCGTTGGTCCGGGTTCTGATCATCCTAACGATGACAGTAGTGATCCTGCTGTTGACTCTGAAGCACCTGCTGATGTTCCTGAAAGGGACCACTGGGTGCGTGATGAAGAGTCTAAATCCTGGCACAGATATCATGTCGATGCTAGGCAAGCCTTTTTCGGGGATGATAGATCTCCACTGCCTCCTGGAGGCCCGTCTCAAGCGGATGTGGATGATTTTCGTGTAACTCATCTGAAGTACATTGACTCTACGCAACAGTGTATCCGTGATGACAGGAGAATCCTGAACCCTGGACATCGAGTCAGAACTCAAAAGTTCTGGACTGGTGTGACCATTCTGTATGATAAAGGGCATGCTCCTTCTAGGGCTCCGAGGGTCACTCTAACCAAGTTTAAAAATAGGCTAGACAAAGTCAAAGACCTCGATGCAGGTGAGCCTAAAGCCCACACCTTACACGGTGATGAGCTTGATTATGAGCAGAAGGAGGGAAGAAAGGAGAGGTCCTATTCTGGATCTGGTAAACCCAACTCCATTTCTTCTACTGACTGGAAAGGTATGTCCGTCGGTATGCGAAGGATATACATCGAGGCTGAAAGGGAGGAAGCTCTGAAACGAGCGCGTGCTGGCGAAGCCGCACCCTCCAAACCAGCTGGACCCGCTTTGATAAAGCGGAGATTGTTGATAGAATTTGCATGCGAACCTGACTCTAAGCTCTCCGCCACAATGCTGGAACAGGGGGGTGACGCGATTCGCGTACACAAGGAGTCGTTCGACATTTTAAAGAATAAGGATATGACCAGATTGATTGAGATAGTCGATCAGAATCCTGGTTGTGACTTATGGGGCTCGATCCCGTGCGGACCGTGGAGTACTTGGCAGTATGTTAATTTGTCTCAGTACGGTCCCGAGTTCGCAGTAGAGCTCAACGAAGCTAGACGAACGTCGATGGTCATGTTTGCTGCTTTCCTTCGTGTCGCCAAACGCGTGCGTTTTAAGGGAGGTAGAATTGCATTCGAGTGGCCGAGGCATTGCCTTGGTTGGAAACAGCCATTTATGAGGCGTCTAATCGACGATCCCGACATCAGGTGTGTCGATGTTGACGGTTGCGACTTTGGAATGCAAACGTCCGATGGTGTTCCCATCAGGAAGCAGTGGCGGATCGCCACTTCTTGCCCTGAACTAGCCAACGAGCTACGAGGGCGCACGTGTAGCCACGAAATAGGCTACCCCCACGCCAGGATCGAGGGAAGCCTTACGCCCTTGACTGCGCGATATCCTATTGGGATGTGTAAAGCCGTAATTAAAGGTCTTTACGGGCATAAGCCCTATGCGGCTGCCCCTGCTACCTTGAGCGAGGAGGACGACGCTCCTGCTGCGCCTGTTGAGGTAACGGAGGCCGATCCGTGTGCATGGAGACGAGACAAGGATGCCTTGCTCGTCCACATGTTGAACAGTTATGCAACTCTCCCTACTCGGCAAACGCCTGGCTCTGCGGGCTTAGATTTAAGCTCGTGCGATGAAATCATCGTTCCCGCTAAGGGAAGTGCTCTTGTGCAAACTGGATGCGCCTTTACTTTCCCAAGCGGAGTTTACGGCCGCATCGCACCGAGATCAGGTCTGGCAGTCAAGCACATGCTAGACGTAGGTGCGGGAGTGATTGACCCTGATTTCTCGGGAGAAGTGAAAGTGATGCTTTTTAATCACTCTGACTATGAGTTTCGAGTTCGACCTGGAGACAGGGTCGCTCAACTCATACTCGAGAAAGTCATGATTGTGGATGCCAAGATCACCGTCAAACAGCCCGACGCAACCGTCAGGGGGGTTAATGGCTTCGGCAGTACCGGCGGGTACCCTGCTGGTCCCGCCATAGGGTTAAATGGAGATCCTGTTCCGCCAATGCCCAGATCGAACAAGGCTTCGGGGCATCAACCCAACCTACAGGGCATACCAACTTTTTACGCCTGTGTAGCAAGGCCTGTGACGAAGAAGGAGCAAGCTGGTAACGACAAGGCGCGTGCAGCTCTCCTCAAGGAGTGGACAAAGCTCCGAAAGTTGGGATGTTGGGATGAGTTGAGAGTTAGAGAGTGGAAGAAAGTTGCTGCCGAAGCGCGAGCAAATGGCAAGACAGTCCATGTAGGAAGAATTTTTGACATATGTGTGGAAAAGAATCATGAACTCCCTGAGGATGATCCTAATAGGAAGTACAAAGGGAGAGTAGTGTTTGAGGGATGCTTTGTGAGGGACCAGTCAAATCACTGGGCCATGTTTTCCGAAGCTACCTCATGCCCGGCAACAATGGCCGCAGGCAAGATGTGTGATGCATATGGCATGTTGCCTGGTCACGCACTACAAGTCAGTGATGGCGAATCCGCCTATACCCAAGCTAAGCTACTGGGTCCCACGACATGGGTGCGTCTTCCTAAGGATCAATGGCCGCAAGCATGGGTAGATGCTGGCTATGACGATCCGGTCTGTCCGTTGATTCTTGCCCTATACGGGCATCCTGATGCCGGCACGTTCTGGGAAAAGCATTGCGAAGCGAGGCTTATTGAAGTCGGATTTATCCGTGTCCCGGAATGGCCGAGTGTGTTTTATCACCCTAAGTATAAGCTTTTTCTTGTGGTGTATGTTGATGACTTCAAGATGAGTGGCCCATCCGCTAGCCTTTCGATCGGATGGGACCTCATTAGTCGGGTAATTACGATGGAACCGCCGGGTACCCTAAAGCGGTATCTGGGCTGCGAGCATGAGTTTGCTGCAGCAGATGTACAGGGTTTCTTCGATCCTCGCACTGCTTGGACTGTGGATCATCCACCATCCAAGGAGATGCCTGACATTCGTTTCGGAGAGAAACGACTTCGAGCTGACGAGGTCAAATTCGACCCGGCTCGGGTGAAGATCATCAAATATAACGAGGCGTGCTTCATGGAAGCATGCGTTGATAGGTACAAGGAGCTATGCCTCCCCAAGTACCCTAGACCTCTGGTGAAGGCTGAGACGCCTTTTCTGGATGAAAGTAAACCGGAGTTTGATGAGAATCCCATCAACCCGGAAGTAGATCAGCTGTTTGGGCAGCCGTCTCCTTGCCCAACAGACGTGATTGCTGAACAGCCCGGTGTCCTAGGCGACGCTGCAGCTGCAGTTCTCATGAAAATTTTGTATGGTGCTAGAATGGGTCGATACGACCTAATTAGACCTGTACAGGCTTTGGCCAGTCGAATCACTAAGTGGAATCGACTGTGCGATAAGAAGCTTCATAGGATTGTTTCCTATATCAACTCCACGCTAGACCTACACCTATACGGGTGGGTCTGCGATAAGCCTAGTGACATTGAAATCGTCGCTTACTGCGATGCCGATCTCGCTGGAGATCGTACCGATTCCAAGAGTACATCTGGTGTCCTTATTTGCCTAGTCGGCCCAAGGACATATGTTCCCATTACCGCAGTTAGCAAGAAGCAAACTTCGGTATCCAAATCGACTCCCGAAGCGGAGATCGTTGCACTAGATCATGGCGTGGCCAAGGAAGGCATGCCACTTGCACAGCTTTGGCAGTTTGCTATCGGTCAAGGCACCGGTAAGCCTGTCACGGTGAATTGTATGGAAGATAATGAGGCCGCATGCCGCATCATTATCACTGGGAACAACCCAAACATGCGATATATGTCGCGTACTCAGCGAATCGACATTAGTTGGCTCAATGAAGTCTACAATGAACAGATTTTTCGTTTCGTAGCATGTCCATCGCATTACCAAGGCGCGGACATTCTCACCAAAGCGTGCGTAGACAAGGTGACATGGGGTAGGAATTTGCAGACTTTAGGAATGTTTAATCCAGGATTCCTGGAGAAATTCATTAGCCATCCCACCCTCCCTGTCGTAAAGCCTGCTGCACCTGTTCTCCCCCCAATTAGGGGGGTACGCATGGAAACCGATCAAAATTCATTTTTCAACAAATTCATCCAGCTAGCTGAATCCAGCTACATGGTTTTTGACATAGTTGAGGATCGATCAAATGTTTGCGATACGCGAAACATTTTTGTCGATTCTGAGCTTGGCATAACGCCTGAACCTCAGTTTGGTAGATGGCTTACCTACTTTGTTAGACCGGCCAATTTTGCCCTGTTATCCCTAGACGGGGTACAATTGAAGGCTCCAGACCTAACATTTTATTGTGCAGATATAGCAGTTTGATCGATGCATCCACGCGAGGGAATTGGAGCAAGATCAGGCGCGCACGTGACCAGGTAGAGCAGTGCCAATCATGTCTGAACGACTTAATTGAGCACGCGCTGAACACGAAGTTTTCCGTAGGCATTTCATACAGCCGAATACCTGGATTGCTAATCGCGATATTCTTGTCAAGCTTGGCGTAAACCGCTATAGCCGTGTTGTACACTATTGCTCATGTCTTGTAAATAAGGATCATGTGCATGCATTGACATTAATTTGTATTTCACGACATGTGAACTCTTTCCCAGTTTTCAAATGCAACAGGATGTATCGCACTACACGTGTTGATCCTCTTGTGCATGACTTAGTTGTAAAATATGTGACCCGCGCTGCTCTTCAAACAGCCTTGAACTGAGTAGGCTTGATGGACATCATTCTCAACAGCATTAATCATGCTGCACTAACAAACGCAAATTCGCGACATTAGTTCAGGCACATTCGCCTCAATTAGCTGGTTTGTGTTTGTGTCAGTTTCCGCCCGGGTGGGCATGTTCATAGGGTAGCTTTGCAGTTTCATGTGCAGTGGTGTAGCAGGGTCGTTGTCAATGCACGACTGTTTATCATAGGCATGACCATATTCGGTCTTACACCAGGGGAAATTGCCCCTTCGTACTGATGTAGTTGACACCCAAGGTTTACACACCTTTGGGTGTGGGAAGCATCCCTTATCTCGGGGGATCTTTCGATGTTTATTTTGATTTGGTGGTACCCTTCCGCTTCCCGGGCGCAAACTCGCGCCATGGCAGCGGCTGCATCCGCGGCCAGCGGAGCGGCGGGCGCTGCCCCGCGTTCGAGAGGTTCGTCTTTGGCGGCGCGGCAGCAGGCGGACTATATGAACCCGAATTGCGCCTGCACCTTGGGTCCGCTTCCAGCGGAAGCGAAGAACGCAGCCAATGCGCTGTCCGATGAAAGGCCTACTCGGCTATCGGAGAATCTTAGGATTTGCTATCCGCACTTGACGGCAAAGTCCGATCAGTACGGTAATCGCACCACTGCTGAGACGCAGTTGGTGCAAGTCAAGGAAGGCGTCAAAGACCCTCAAGTCGTCGGTGCTTTTTCCGGCATTTTCAACCTACTGGAGGGGTTTGACACGGGCATGATTACGGACACGTCAGCCATCCCGTGTATCAAGAAATACCGCCGCCTACGCGTGGCTGGTATTCTCCAGGCCATGCTTCTGGGTGAAGTGGAGCTGAGTGACCAAAGCGTCTACACAGCTGCCATAATCATCTGTGAGGCAATGCCGCGAGAGCCTGAGCTCCACTGCGAGCCGACTCGGAACGCGCTGATTGATATGACATTGTCTACCGCCGTTTCCCCTTCACTGGTTCCCCGAGGCGGGAACTGGCTGTACGAAATGGCAAAGGTTGAGTCACGCTGGCAGACCTTTTTCCAAGCGGCGAATAAAAATGTTATTCGCGCAATGCAGTCGGCCGTTGAGAAGGGTAGGAGAGATTTGCCCTCGAATGTACAGCCGGCCGGAGCCGAGGAGGCGTTCAAGGCCTGGGCATACCAGCGTCCAACTGCCCTTTGTACCCCACCCAAGGCGGTGGTCGGGTATATGAAGGCAGTTTATTGCATCTCAGCCGATGCGCTGGCAAAGATGCAAACGGTCAATGCACATGCTTTTGAAGTAGGATCCATGCGCAAGGAGATTGAGGCCGTGTGGTCCTCCTATGATGATTTTGTGGGATTCTTCACGGAAGAGGTGGGGATTGCTCCCACCATCTTTCACCTGATTGAGTGGAAACGCGCTAAGCCGCTTACCATGCCGAGCAAGGAAATCGGGGATTGGCACGCCGGTGAACCCGTGCTTGAGCGCGACGGGTATCTAATGTTCCCGATGCGGCACTGCACAGAGCTCAATGCAGCCAGCATGCACGAGAGATGGGTTCATGGAACTCAATTCTCTTCCCTATGGAACATATTGGGCCATGGGAATGCCGTTGCATCGCTCGGAGATGCCGAAACGCTAACAGGCGTGTGGACATCGACGAAGCCCGTTTTTCTTGAGAGTTATTACTCTTGTCTCAGCCATATTGGCCTGGGCGTAACCGTCCGTCTGGCACTTTTGCTACGTCCTCTCGGTAAGAACGCCCACGAGGCGTACAAGCACACTGAGAAGGGGCCTGCACACCAACGCGTGATAAGGCAATTCCGCGTTCGTGTTGAAGCAATCGCTCTCAAAGAAGAGACGATTGGGGAAGGGACGTCTGCTGTGGCGGGGAATTTGCTGTCGCATAACCCTGCCACGCACCTTTGGAATCCTGTGCTTGAGGTGAACCCTCACTCGGCAGAGGTCGGAAACCGCGTAGCGCTGACCATTGGGGCGGAAATTCCCGCCGGGTCGGTGGCACGTGAGGCGTCGGTTCCCCCGGCAAAGCCCGGCGGTGAGGTGGATTTTAAATTCTTTCCTCAGGAGATCCGCGAACTCGGCGAGGTACGATGCTGCCCGCTGTTTGAAACCTGGGAGCACTATGTTCCCGCATCGGAAGGAAAATTCTTTCCCTTGGCTGGCGGCCTTCCTTTTTCAGGGGCTGCAAAGCTCATGTACCATGCGCCAGAGCACGCGGTATCGGCGCTTGCCAACGCAGCCACTCAATGCAGTGGGTTCATGAGCGCGATCAGCGGTAACATCTACCCTGATCGTCAGGACCGCCAACCGTGTGAGCTTGTGCGGGAGATGTGGGAATCATGGGCGTTCAGTCCGGACGGACACATTTCCATGATTTGGCCCGTAACGGCAATGGAATACGCCGGCTGCGAGGCGCCGGACGATTCGGGGTTCGTTCTCACAATGCTGGGATACGTCAACCCCTCCGCTGCAGCTGGCCTATGCGCCGAGCTGCTAAGCGGATGTATTCCAAACAAGGTCTCCTACATAGGCGTAGAGGGATCTCGCGTTGTGGTGCTGGTTGGACCCTCACACTGGGTCACCGGCAGCTCGGGTCAGTCCATTGCTGGAGCAAAGCTTCAGGAGCAGTGGACGACCATTAGGACAAAGCTCCCGGCCAAAACCGGCGAATACGCGCTGGAGGTCGTGGAGGTTGAAGAGGAGACCTCAGTGGCTGAGCTTCTCCGTACCGTGGTTAGCCAGAAGCTGGCTGACCCGGTACATGCAGGTGCTCCTGCGGGCGCTAAAGATGATATATTCATCATCTTTACCAAATGCCTGTGGCTGACCGAATGGCGTAAGTCCGAAAACACGTATGGCCCCAGCCCCGATGCGGGTAGGATCATCGATGAAAACATCGATGCCATGAAGGCGTTCGCCAATAAGGGCGGCCGGAGCCAGGCACCGACGATAGTCTTGTCGGGTCCTGGTATCGTTTGGCATGGAACAGCCATGCAGGAGGTCGCAACCACGTTTTTCATGAAGTGCCGCGACGCCGGTTTCCCAGCCTACCCATCCAATGCGATGTGGTTCGGCTGCTCAAAGAAGAGCCTAAACGGCGGCGTTGTCGGTATTGAAAGAGGCGGACACCAGTTTATGGGTCTTGTCTCGGCGTTCACCGACCTGGTATGTGTGCTGAGGCGTGAGTACGCGATGAGTGATGAGGTCCGGGAAGCCCTGGCCATCGCTCTGGATTTCATGGTAGAAAATGATTATCTGATGAAACCATCGGAGTCATACCTGAGCGCTGCGAAGCAGTGCGGAGTCAGAGCAGGCCTCACACCGGTGGACCGGTGGTCCTCATCTGAGGATGCGCCATGGGCGGAGGTAATCTCTGCTCCTAGGACGATGTCGAGTGGCCAATGCGCCACAAGTCATGCGTCATCGGCCAATGCGCCTGCCGCGGCCAGTGCAAGGACTTCTGAGCAGCAGTCTGCGCCTCGCCCCAACGCGGGTAAAGGGCCACAGACAATGGCTCAGCGCGTCCGGTCCTCGACGCCGCCCGCAACGGGCAGGCAGAGGCTGGGCCAAGCAATGGCCGATTTCGGCCAGTCGGCCGCAAGTCGCGGTCTCTCGCCGGCAGTTTGTGGCAATCAGAGAGGAACGATACCTGCAAAGCCAGCGCAGGCGTGCGGGTATAGCCCGACTACGACTGGTGGCCCGTCTAAGACTGGCGGCCACAGAATCGATTTGAAGCCTGCCACCGGGAAGCAGTTGTTGAAGGTTAAGCCTGATCCTCCCGAGCTTCCCAAGGATGCGTACACCGATGATTTTCCATCCCTGTCCAAGCGCGAAGCCGCTAACAGATGGAGAGGTGGGGCCACAAGGGGTCCCAGCTGTGTGCCACCTAAGGTGGGAGGATCGGTGCCATGCCTATCTTCGGCCACTGGCCCTCCGCCAAAGGGTGCCGCTCCTTGTGCCAAAGGACCCGAGGTCAAAGCACCTGAGGTCACGGGCGCACCCGTGCCTAAAGCGGCAGGTGCTGACGCACCGAATGATGGGGGTTCGGGGGGATGCGCTCCCGCGAATAGTGAGATCACGCACCCTCGGCCCGAGGTTCCGCCGCGGAAGGCAGTCAAAAGCCCCCCGGCTAGCCTGTCCGAGCCGGCGAAGCCTAGCCAGACAGAGCCGTCACTTAAGCGTGGGGGCAGCGTTCCAGATGTCGCTGGTGGGGATAATCCTCAGCCAGATGACAGCACCCCGTCCCTGTCGACCGATGCGTCGATGGGGATGGCTTCTCATCCCGAAGCATCCAGGACCCGCTGGTCAGCCACAGCCCGCACCTGCGGATGCAGGTGGGGCCAAAGGGGCTTCACCCAGCCAAGGCGCTGTGGATGGCGGCAATGATGGGAACGGCAATGGGGCGGAGGGAGATTCCCCTACCTCCCCTGCCGATGAGCTACCGGGCCGCGACGATCCTATGGATGGGAGCGGGACTGGTGGAGGTGGTGGGCCCAATCCGCCCGATGGCGACGATGATCCGTCTGAACCCGGGGACCATGAATCTGGCCCGGAGTCGGAGTATTATGCGCCCGCTGAAAGCGCGGATGCTTGCATCGTTGTGCATTACCTGTTCCGAAGAGCCGGTTACCCGCCCGCGTTGGCGGCGTGGAGGAACGGGGCCTGGCCAAGGCGCCTTCTTTACCCTAATCAGGCTGACTCTATTGAGGATGCCCTCGCTCTTACTCTGTGGCAAGGGCTGTCAGAGGATCAGTTTTTCCAGCTGCTGGACAATGCTTCAGCAACTGATCGTCGTTTCGGCGAATACGACTGGGATTTCCTGTCAAAGGCCATTCTGTCTGACACGATGAATGCCGATGACATTCATCACGCAGGAGCCAAAGCGCTTGCTGATTGGGCTGAGGATAACCTTGGGCCATTGTCGTTTGGCCCTCGGTCGGACCTAGTCGCACGGTTTAACCAGATGCAGACCGAAAGGGGGCATCCAAACAGGGAAGCGGCAAATGAGTCATGTGTCGGCCCAGGGAAACAATATGTTCCCCGTCCTCCGCTGGAGGATCAGCCGAACTCGAACCAGATCTCCGCCGACGTATTCCGCGGTCGGGAGATCCGTTTGGGGCTCACTCTGCCCGACTCCCAAAGCGGAGATGATGAGCTCAGCGCGCAGGACGCAACGTGGAACGTTGAGTACTGCGACTTTTACAAGGCCGCCGCGAATCTGTGGCGTGCGAGGTCATGCTTGCGCGAAGCCGCAGGATGCATGATTGAAACTGGGTATATTCACCCTCAGATGGCTGCGGCCATTGCGGCGACCGAAAAGGTCGAAAGATTTTGTAATGTTCTTCGGGCTGCCAACCGCTATGCCGGTTTGGGCACGTATCGATTCAATGAAATCGTGGGCAGGAATCTGCTCGATGGATATGACGACTGGAGAACTCCTCCGAGGGAGGAGGACCATCCCGAGTTCCTTGCTCGGGAAGTTGAGGACGTCTTCCGTTCCTATTGCGCGGGCCTTTTGAGGTCGGAAAGTTTCGACCTCAGGTCCTGCGTAATTGACCCGGAACCGGCGCCCAAGGCGGAGCCGGCTCCCAAGGTGAAGCCACCTCCTCCATCTCTGTCGGTCAGTAAGGGCCTTCCTAGGCGATCGGCTCCTGCTGTACATACTGGGTCGGCTCACACCGCCAAGCGTCCAAGAGAGACTGGCGGTGGCTCCACTGGGAGCGTGCAGATCCCAGGGCATTATTTCGGCAAAGCCCGCACAAAAGAATCCCCTGTCCAACCCTCTGAACCGCCAATGGGCGGGGCGGCGGGGAGCGCACAGCCGTCCGCAATGGACGTGGATAAAGAGGGGAGTAAGGGCGATGAAAAGAAGAACAAAGCGGCCAAAGAGGCTGCTGTAGCGTCAAAGAGCGCAAAGCCGCATCCGGCGAAAGCGTCGCGTCCTGAGGCCCTAAGCGGCTTGTTGGACGTGACACTGATCAGCGATGTACGGGAGCGTGATCGGGATATTTCCGATGACGAGTATTCCCCTACGAATGTGTGCATGTTTCCAGAATCATGGGAGGGCGCAATGCCGACCTCCGTAACTGAAAAGGCCGGAGGCTTTGAGCAGTTCAGAAACGAGCTCATGAGGATCCAGAGAATCCTGGATTCTCCGGCGTTGGTTGACCTTGGTAAGGTCGATCTGGACGCTCTGGGCGAGCCGCCCAGGGAGTACGTCTCGGATGAGGATCACGAGAGTCACGTAGATGATGATGGGATGGGCCCATATGTGGACAAGTTCTCATCAATGGGCGACCGCGACCTAGTGCCCTCAAAGCAGGAGCCGCCTTACTATGAGGCAAAGGCGTGGCGTACCACTGAAGAGGAAATTGAGAGGATGAAGAACCTTTTTCCATACTTTCGTGCCGAAAATTATCGGCTTATGTCAGCGGGGACTGGTCCCATAGGTACCAAAGCGCACGTACAGGGCGTCCTCCCTGCTGGTGCGTCGCTAGAGGAGGCACTGATGGCAAAGCCCGATGTGTGCCCGATTGCGAGCACCTACAACCTCACATACGAGGGTGAAGAGGTTGTGTTTGATGCACAGAGCGGGACAGCAGGCAGAATCGCCTGTCCTGCCGGCAACGACATATTCCATTTTTTTCCCCGAAATTAAGGATGCGTCGGCGATGATTGGGCGAAGCTCCAGGGAATCGCAAATGCTGCTAGAAATTTTGTCGGGCAACACTGACCCAACGCGGTTGAACGTGAAGTCCGGTGAGCCGGCCCCCTTCTTGTGTGGGACGGTTCCAGACATTCTGGGAGGTTGGATGTCAATGACTCTAATCTCAACGCTCTTTGAGGCCCTATACGGGATCCACAAGTGCACGAGTGTCGAGGTGGCGACTTGGGCGGGTTCTCTCGCGAAGGAGAACTCAGCGTACCCTCCAGTCGAGCTCCTGATACGGACGGTCTGGAGGGGAGATGGCACGACTGTGCGCCCAAATGAGGTGCTGTTTGCGCGTTCCACCCTAATCGGGAGGGACGTGCCGTTCAAGGTTTTCAAGCGTTGGGCACTGCGTGACTGAACGCCTATGGGGCCTTTGCTTAGGCCGATGGGGAGCAGCGGAGGTCCCTTATACGGGATACGTGCTGCTGACGATGGCCGAGTATCGGTCCGCCCTCAAAACGAGGTGCATTCGGAGGCCCGGCAAATTCGCCATCACAGTTTTTCCCATGCGACCTGAGCAGGTCTGCAGGGGGGAGATCATGATTGGGTTGGAGGGCGCAAAGGTGCCTCTCCTCAAGTTGCCAAGCCCCAACAGAGAGGGCGAATTTTATGTTGACGATCGCGTCAAATACATGGACAAGCGCCATGTCGTTGTGGCCGTTGACCTAAAGTGGATGGCCATCGAGGAGGCCGCCGGCATCTATAAAACCCGACGCGGTTTGATTGCCGTGCGGGAAGAGATACATGCACCCTTCTGGCGCGCATGCTATCTGCACCAGGAAGGGGATGTAATATACATCCGTCCCTGGGCGGTCCGTGAGTTGAATGTTCAGGGACCGCGGAGAGGGGTGTCATTTTCATGGGACAAAGCTCCCATGCATGACTACTGGTGCCCTCGGTGCGCGCATTTGAATATGTATGGCACCATTCTATGCAATGGTTGCCATTTGCCGATTTTCTATCGTGAGTGGGTGCCAGGCACCGTCCGCTCCCATGTTAGGAGAGGGCAGCCAGTCTGGTTAGACGGACTCAAGGCAGTCCGTGCCAGCAGCTGGTATGAAGGGGAGACTGACGTGTGGGCTCCTCTCATGGCATCGGTAAACCCGATCCGCGAGGTGGTCAGCTGTATGATCTCCGGTTTGCGCTGTGCGCCGCACCTTGTGCACAATCCCAATGCGGATATTGTGCAAGTTGCGTTTCAGGAGGTTGCAAAGGTCACCTCGAAGGACACTCACGCTTGTGTGCGTGCGAGTGATGAGGCTCTCGAGCGGTGGGTAGCGAAACAGCTGCTCATCGAGGAGAGCAATACTGGCGTCCCAATTCCCGACAATATGTCTGTCATGACATATTTGATCGAGCACCCGCAACAGGCGGCGCAATGGGGTCGTCATATGACGAGAAAGGGCAGTCTAAATTCAGCATTTGCCCTTTACCTCTCTGTGCATATTTATGATGCCTACCGCATCGGAATTGAGGACGGATATTTGGTTCCGCTGTATGGCCTAGGCGCCTCACGCGCGGACATCATAATGTCATTGGTGCAGGCTGAGCGACGCCTCGCGGACTTCAATAGTGAGGACCCAAGTTTTGATGCCTCCACTGTTCTTGATTGGAGTATCGACTCTCTGCGGGCCAGTGGTGGATCCATCACGGCCCCGATTGAGTATGCTGAGGCATACATTTATGTCGAAAACAACAAGGTTGACATGGTCCCCGCCGCACAGCGCGACGGCCAATGCGCCATTGTTTTTGCTGACCCGCCGACTGGGAAGCACCACAGGCGGGCAGCCACTCCTAGGGGAGATCAACGGTCTGCTACCCCGCGACCTGATTCCAGGGCTAAGGGGGATCAGCAAAAGGGCAAAGCCCCTGCGCAATCCTGGCCCAAGGGTGGAGGTCACAAGGGTGACCAGTTTCCAGGAAAGGGTCACAAGGGTGATCAGTACAAAGGCAAGGGTGGCCAATACGGCTACCAACAAGGGCAGTTCGGTCGTGGCGGATCCGCCAGATCGAGAACTCCCACTGGCGGGTATCAGCCTGATGCTCGCGGGTCGGGGTACAAGGGTGCTCAGGCAGCCCCTTTCCCGTTCCTGAGTCCGATGTATCCCGCTTTCCCAATGGGAGGATACATGCAACAGCCCATGGCTGGCATGATGCCACAAATGTGGCCTGGCGCAATGCCGCAGGGTTGGCAGCCGCATATGCAGGGTGATCCCCGCGAGTTCGAAAATCCGAACTCGCCGCATACCCCTACCTGGGGTGACGATGACGAGTTGGCCGAGACAGTGCCTCCCCCCCCTGGGGACTGGAATGTCAGCAAGGGGAAGGGGCGGCACGGCGGTGGACGACATCGGTGATACCTGAAGTCTGTCCATGCGTTTTGCATGGCTGCGCCAACGCGCGCATGCTTTCATTCCGGAATTCACAAAATGGACTATGCTCCTTGTAGTATTTCTTTGTCTGGGCTATTCGCCATTTCAGAACTCAACTGCATGCGTAGCTGAGCGCTATTCGCGCAAGCTGCGATTACCTGTCAGGTGTGCGTCGCCGCAGCAAGGCAGTCACTCTCGGCGGCGTCTATGGCCGCTGGTGATCTGCATCCACCTGCACCGCTGCTGCTGCTGGTGATGGTGCTCATCAAGGTGCCGAGGTGAAGATCACGGGTGCCCTGCACCGCTGCCGGTGATGTCCTACTCGGACCTGGACCGCGGATCGCTGCTGGTGGTATCCATGGCGATTGTCCTCGAGTGATCGCGCGCCTAGACGGTGCTAATTTATAATCAAAGCTCATTGGTCTATGCACCATGTTTCAACCAACTGGCCAATGCGCCTAATCTAATAATTAAAAATTAAATCCACTTGAATCAAATGGTTCAATGTGGTTGCAATGCAAATGACAATTCTTTGGCTTCATGCCGGCCATTCCGAAGTTGATCCTTTGTTCTTTTCTTTTGTTGCTTTCTCTTGTTTGATTTGGCTACCGGCGAGAATCCGCCCCATACCCGTAATTCGGGGTGGTGGCGGGATCCGGGCACCAATGAGTGCCCGGGTATGGGGTCGCGAACCCTGGTAGCCTAATCGGCTTTGTTTGTCTTGTTTGTTGCATTTCAACTTCAATATGGCCAATGCGCCCTTCCAAATTCACTCCTTCTCTTTGTACAGGCGAGGGGGGTGTTTTTGGGGGCATGTACTTTTATCATAGCAGTTTGTAGTACGCCAATACCCAACGCGGTATTTTGGCTCAAGTTTTATTCCGTCGACTCGATCTGCCATTGCCGGCAAAAGCGCCTTCAGCGGCGCCGTCCTGGTGCGTGGGTGGTTGTCCCACGCCCCAGGCCACGGCGGCTGGGTGTTCTTGGGTGTGGGTCAGGTTTGGGTTGGGAATTGCATTGTTGCTGCTGCTCCGCTTTCGCTTGGTTAATTGCTTTGCTTGCTTGCTTGCTGCGCTTGCTTGGTTGGCTGCGCTGGTCCCCTTTCCTGTTTGGGTTTTGCGGTTAAACAGGATCTCCCGTTTGTTATCTGTGTGGTTCATTGCCAGCCGAGGGCACCACTTTGCCCTTGGGACTGGGGGGCTTAAACTGTCTCTTCTTGTTGGTGGGTTAGGGCCTGTTTATTCTCTCCCGAAATACTGTTTCAAACCCTTTCGCACTTTGTGATGGGTTTGTCTTTAACAATTGAGATGGCGATCGGATCGTCCGCGCTGTTCCACCTGGAGCTTGAACTGGGTGTTTCAATGTTGGAAAATATTGCAGCTGGGCATCGCACGGATACAACCGGATACAACCCGCGCACGCGCTTTGCCTGGTAGCCATATTTCATATGGATGTTAAAGGCTGTCCTTTAGTGGGCGCAGGTCTGCGTATGAAGCCTATTGGCCATGCACTTGCCTTCTGCCCCCAAGCCTTCCAACGGTGTGGAAGACATTGCCGCCAAGCCCCTAGTTCCAACTCATGCTCTTCCGGACCCGGAGGCCCCTAGATCCAAGGCTGAGGTCTGTTTGTGAACTGGGTTTGTCTCCAATAGGGGACACCCCCCAAACCAAAGCAAGCAGAAGGAGTTTGGTTTCCTTCTAATGTTCTTGAAAGCCAACCCCAAACGGTAAGCAAAAAAAAAAGACACCCATTTGTCGCAAGGTGAAACCTGCAAGGGGCTCCCGTCTTGCGCAGGTGCCCACCTGGTGCCACCCAAGAAAAACGCCCAGGCCGGGTAGGGGAACCAAACCGGAGGAAAATGGAGAGCTTGAGACAGAGTGTGTGTGTGTGTGTGTATGTGTGAGAGCTAGGCTGTGAGCTTGTGCGTGAGCGAGACGAAGTGTGTTTATGTGTGTGAGAAGGGGGGATGTGAGATATAGTATGTTTGCGTGGTGCGTGCTTGCGTGCGTGCTGTGTGTGTGTGTGCGTGTGCGTGCGGCAGAGACAACGTGTGTGCGTGTGTGGACACGTGCATGCTTGCCTTTGCCTGTGTACGAATGGGCACGTGGGCATGCGTGAGCAAGTGTGCATGTGAAATGTGGGGTCATCGTGTGTTTGTTTGATTGTATGTGTTTGTACTTTTGCTTGTTGTTTCTTTATATATTTGGCCGTGCTTGTGCTGAATGTTTGTGATTGTGTTTGTGTGTTTTTGTGTTGGTTTGAAGGTTGGCGTTTCTGAGAGTTTGTGTTTGTGTGCGTTAGTTTGTTTGTTTGTTTGTTTGTTTGTTTGTTTGTGTGTGTGTGTAAGTGTGTGTGTGTGTGTTTGTTTGTGTGTGTGTAAGTGTAAGTGTAAGTGTATGTGCAAGTGCAAGTGTAAGTGTAAGTGTAAGTGTGTGTGTGTGTCTGTGAGTGTGTGTGTCTCTGTGTGTGTGTGTGTCTGTGTCTGTGTGTGTGTGTCGGTGTGTGTGTGTGTGTGTCTGTGTGTGTGTCTGTGTGTGTGTGTGTTTGTGTTTGTGTTTGTGTGTGTGTTTGTGTGTGTGTGTGTGTTTGTGTGTGTGTTTGTGTGTGTGTGTCTGTGTGTCTGCGTGTCTGTGTCTGCGTGTCTGTGTCTCTGTGTCTCTGTGTCTTTGTGTCTCTGTGTCTTTGTGTCTTTGTGTCTCTGTGTCTCTGTGTCTCTGTGTCTCTGTGTCTCTGTGTCTCTGTGTCTCTGTGTCTCTGTGTCTCTGTGTCTCTGTGTCTCTGTGTCTCTGTTTCTCTGTGTCTCCGTGTCTCTGTGTCTCTGTGTCTGTGTCGCTGTGTCTCTGTGTCTCTGTGTCTCTGTGTCTGTGTGTCTCTGTGTCTCTGTGTCTCTGTGTCTCTGTGTCTCTGTGTCTCTGTGTCTCTGTGTCCTTGTGTCTGTGTTTCTGTGTCTCTGTGTCTCTGTGTCTCTGTGTCTCCGTGTCTCTGTGTCTCTGTGTGTCTGTGTGTCTGTGTGTCTGTGTGTCTGTGTGTCTGTGTGTCCTTGTGTCCGTGTGTCTGTGTGTCTGTGTGTCTGTGTGTCTGGGTGTTTGCGTCTGCGTCTGCGTCTGTGTCTTTGTGTGTGCGTGCGTGCGTGCGCGTGCGCGTGCATGCGTGCGTGCGTGCGTGCGTGCGTGCGTGCGTGTGTGTGTGTGTGTGTGTGTGTGTGTGTGTGTGTGTTTGTTTTTGTTTTTGTTTGTGTTTGTGTTTGTGTTTGTGTTTGTGTTTGTGTTTGTGTGTGTGTTTGTGTGTGTGTGTGTGTTTGTGTGTGTGTTTGTGTGTGTGTGTTTGTGTGTGTGTTTGTGTGAGTGTTTGTGTGTGTTTGTGTGTTTGTGTATGTGTGTGTGTGTGTTTGTGTGTGTGTGTTTGTGTGTGTGTGCGTTTGTGTGCGCGTTTGAGTGTGTAAGTGTGTAAGTGTGCAAGTGTGTAAGTGTGTAAGTGTGTGAGTGTGTGAGTGTGTGAGTGTGTAAGTGTGTGGGTGTTACGTGTTACGTGTTACGTGTTACGTGTGTGTGACGTGTGTTACATGTGTGTGTGTGTGGTGTGTGCGTGCACGCGTGCGTGCGGGTTTTTATATGCGGGGTTTGTGCGCATGTGATCCTACGTGTGCTTTTTTATTTACATATGTATATGTATATGATATGTATATGTACTTCGTAGTATCCCGAGTGTGTCGTTGATGCGTTTATATATATATATATGCGTGTGTGCCTTGTTTGTAGTATGTGTGCTTCTTGTGCTCTTGCTTTTGTTGGGGCACTGCCGCATGGCCGTTCTTGCCTGCGGCAACCAGCCAAGGCTGTTTGTGTCTTTGTTGTCGGGCCCCTCTACATGGGTTGTCTTGCGTCTTCTTCTCAGAGGCACTACAAACGTTACTGATGCTGACACGGCATCACAGCCTGCCATGGACTTGCAAAGGTGCCGCTTGAGCCGCGTGGACCCCAGTCGGAGCAGGCTTTGCTGGCCTTCGAACGGTTAAATTCTCAAACCCTGAGGTGCCCACACATGTCTACGCCGGGCTTGTTTATTGAATGGTCCGAATGACATTCTGAAGTGCATGTTAGTAACATAGCCTGCCGCGTTGCAGTCGATGCATGAAGTTCCAGGAAACATGACATTTTACTTTGCACTGCAGACAGAGAAGCCTCCTGGAGACCCATACCATACCATCTTAGGAGCTTGCGTCATGATGAGGCCAGCCAAGCTTTGTAGAGGGTCGTCGTGCGTTGGGGCGAACCTCGTTTGTAGACTGTGTCAATCGATTGAGTTTGAATTTTGCCAAACTTGATTAGGGTATTGGACAGTTCTACAAGTTATGTGGCGGCCCATTCCGCAGGTGGCCTATTCCTTCACATGCTTATCTCACTTACTCTGCAGATGTCGCAGCCCAAGCCATCATTTTTCAAGAGGAAACTCCCAAGAGGGGACCCCGTTTTTGGGGGCCACGGGGGTTTTCAGTCAGCGGGGTCCGTGCTCAGGGTGGGTGAGGATGAACAGCCGCCCGGCATGCACAAAAGGTTTGGTGGCATCAAGCCATGCGCGAAACAGTTGGCGGAACGGGTCGAACTGGAGTGAATGATAGTGACTGGATATCTCGAATTAGAGTCCATCTTCAGTGTCAGTTTCTCCAGGACCTAGCCGGAAGCATGCGTGTCATTTGAGTTAAGCATTTTTCTAGTGCTGCTTTCGCATTGACTGCTGATTACGTTCCTTACAGCTGCCACTGGCTCACTCTGCTGACTTAAATCCTGTTAGCACCACCTCCTTCCAACCAGTCATGGAAGCTTAGGAAGTCTGCCGTTCAGTTCAACACCCGGCCCTAAACCGACCTAAGCCCAACCCGAAGCCAGAACCCACTTTCAACCCAAACTTTTGCCTCCTTCACAGGATGTGCAGTCCGATCGCGTCCTCTTCCGCCGTTCATAAGTTGTTGGGTTCTGTGATTATTAAACTGAGGGTTCAAGGCAAAATTGAATGCTTATAGATCCCTACACATTTTGGATGCTAAAGAACTCGCCTTTTTCGGCCGCAAGGAGCTGAAGGCACTCTTGAGTGCTTCCATGCTGCAAATCAGCCGGAAACGAGCGGAGAAGAATCACTGCCATGAGCATGGCACATATCCCAAGTGTTGCCGGGAACCTTAGGCCCTAGGGTTCAACCCCATGAACAGAATGGCAAAGACTCAATCGTGATGAAAATCCTGAACGATCAATTAACCCTCAAACGTGTGGGTTGAATCCATGGTTGGTGGTAATACCATCCCTCAGTGTTTTCAGCAGGGAATTTCAGGATGTTTAGCCATGCCTTGCCTATCCAAGGTTGGCCGAAGCCTGGCAGGCATGGGCCAAGTTTGATTGAGTTTCCTTTGGGTTTTGGGGAATTTGGGATTCGGGGCATTCGGTTTTCCGGGGTTGTGCGTGAGATGTGCAAACGCCGGGATGCCTGTGTCAAGGGCATAGGCTGTCGAAAGCTCCCCCTGGTGCCTATGTTTGCTTGCGCGGAGGTGGATCCGAACACCCAGCGGTGGGCCCGGGTGCTTCCATAGTGTGCCACCAGATCTCACGACTCTTCCTCGGAACGCCGATGATGTAGATGCAAACTGGAAAATGCAGACTTTGAACAGGTTGTGCACGGCGCAGCCATCTCGGCGTAAAAAAGGGCGCTTTAGCCAATAGCGCATGTTTGGATGGTAGCGGAGCCGATCAACCAGGGCAAGAATACCTACCCGCAGAGGATCAAGAAGGCCCGGGTGATTGGCAACTCTGCAAGATGATGAGCCAAACATATGAGGTGGCGATGCAGAGGTATGATGACAGGGCACGGCATCAACAACTGGACAGGGATGATGAAGAGTATGAGGAGGAGGCAGACGCAGCATGACGCAGCGAAGCTGGAAGCTACAAGTAGTTAAAAACCCTTGAGGCAACCTGGAAAGTTAAAACAGCGACAGCGCCCAGCAAGCGTCACAAAAGGAGCATAAACCGAGTGCACAGCCACAGAAGCTGGTGCCAGAGCTGTGTGAAGGCTCTGGGCATGGCCCAGAAGCACGCAAGGGTGAACCATGAGGAGGACGGACTACTTCTACCTTGGTGAGGATGATGGTGGCAACCGCTATACAAAAAGGGCGTGGTGGCCGACCGCACAGAAGACGCTCACGAGGTACTTGGAGGTGCTGGGGTATCCGGAGGTGGTGCTGAAGAGCGATGGAGAAAAGCGCTAGTCAAGATGAAGATGGGCAGGCACGAGGCCTGAGGAAGGCTGTTCCGGAGGAGTCGCCAGCGGGGGAGACTAGGGCGAACGGTCTGGCAGAGGCAGCGGTCTTCCTAAAGATCACCCCATCTGCGCGCGGGTGCCGAAGTACGTGGCCGAGCAGTGCAACAGGTTCAAGGCGGGACGGCCAGACCTTACTGAGAGCAGAGAAGGACAGGTAAGC
This sequence comes from Effrenium voratum, assembly GCA_963377175.1. Lineage (NCBI taxonomy): Eukaryota > Dinophyceae > Suessiales > Symbiodiniaceae > Effrenium > Effrenium voratum. Next base: position 533,220 of record CAUJNA010003393.1, on the reverse strand, counting down.
AAGCGATGGGTGAAACCCATGCCGATGTTCGGCAAGAAGATCCTGGTGAAGCGGTTGGCTTGGTTCAGTTGTTCTTCTTGAGCCGCACGGTGAAGTATGTCCGAGATGGAATGGATTGGAAGCTGGAGGTGGAAGCAGACGCGAGACATGCGGAGATCCTGATCAAGGGAATGGGCTTCAGCGACCGGACAAAGGGGTTGGACACACCCGAGGAGAAGCCCAAGGAGCAGGACTGGATCGACGGGGCCAATCGAGGATGCTGCAACGAGAAGGAGTGCTACGGGATCTGTGGTGAAGCAAGGGCATACCTTCATGGTGAAGGGAACGACGCACAGGTGGTGGCCTTGACACAAGCTCCAGCGAGTACTACGCTATGTGCACGGCCACCTTGGCAGAGTTTCTGAGGGGGGCAGGTCAAACCCACGGTGATGACGGTGGACAGCTTGGGCAAAGGCGTTGGCAGAGAGGCGGGGCGTTGGCAAGACTCGCCACGTACAGGCGAGGCTCTTGTGGCTGCGGTCACGGAGCAGAGGTTGGCGATCGTGAAGGTCAAGGGGCCGGAGAACGACTGCGACGTGGTGACAAAGATCCAGCCTGGTGGCACCCTTCGGGGCACCTTTTGAGGCTGATATTTGTTTTTGTCAACACGGGAGAGCCACAAAGGCCTGACCATTTGAGGTGCCTAAGCAAGAAGCGGGCATTTTGAATCGGCCCCTGAGGGGTGCAGACTTTGAACAGGTTGTGCCCTGCGCAGCCATCTCGGCATAGAAAAGGCGCTTTAGCCAATAGCGCGTGTTTGGAGAAAACCATCGAGTTTTATGGTTTGCGAGGCCCGCACATCTTGACAGCAGGAGCAGACATTGCGACGCCCACGAAAGCCGACGTGCATTTTTTTGGAGGTTGACGAAGCAAGCGCAAAACAATGATCAGTACAACAAAACATAACGACCCTCGCATGCTTTATGTTGCGATTGGCTGGGTCAACATGAAAGCGTTTTCCTTATGTGAAAAAAATCGTCCGACGCCTCAGGCCTGACACGGAGTTCGCGGAGCTGGATGGGTTTGGAGATCCTGCGTTGCCCTTTGGACCGCATGACCTCTCGGATCAGCGCTATGTCCGTCACGGGGGCCGTTCTTTGGGGCTGCTGCCGTGGGAAACGTTCAAAAGGGTGGCCTTGTGGATCTCCAATTTGCAGACTGGGGCGTGCAGTTCCCCGTCCACGAGGGCGTGGTGGCACAGGCACGTCGGTGTCCAGCTTGATTGCATCACGCTTTTGGGGTCCATCATCCTAGGAGTAAACAGGCTACGACAGGTATCACAAAGGATATGAGGGAACTATCCCGGTGGCGCTGTGCTTGCTGAATGTTCCAGCAGCAGCCCGTGCTCAGGTTGGTGCCCGGCAGTGCGTGTAATTCAGTCTCTGATTGTGTTTCGCAGGGCTGCTCCAATAATACTGTGGATGGACAAAAACCTTCCCCAGTTGGGATGGATGAATCCCATGAATACTACCAACTGGTGCATGGATTTGTTCAGTATGTTCATTCTTCCCCTCGTAAGTCCGGGCTGTGGGAATGCGGGACGGTTCCCATTTTGTGATACAAGGGCAACTGCCCCTACAAGTGAAACTGAGAAGGCCTCGTGGTGGAATTGCAGCAGTGAGCAAATTCCAACGACCCAGTTGAAACTGGTAAGGTTGGCTCATGTTGGCCAACTAGGCCGAAATAGACCACATGCAGTTGCCAGTTTTGGCGTTCGTGGTTTGTCATGCTTTGAACCATGGCAGTTGACGATTAGCCCCCCCCCCCCAGAGCTCTCAACTCTAACTGCTGAAATCATTATTTCAGAAAGTGGAGTTGAACAAATTCCACCTGACGGGGCTGCAGGCAGCTCCCTCCCAATCGGGCCTCCAATGGATCTGCTGCTCTCTGTGCCCGACGCCCAGGCTCGCGGCGACACCCAAAGCAAGGGCGCAGCCCAATGGAGCAGCTTGGCAGCAGTTCCTAGGAGAAGTTCACCGGTGTTGCAATACCTTGAAAGATTTACAACGTGCTCCACCTTTTTTGCAGGAAAGGTATGCAGTTTGAGAACAAACAAAACCGCCTGGCCAGCTCGATTGTGAGCAGGCCACATGCCTCGGGCAAACAAATGATGGGTGCGAAGTCAGGCTTAGATTGTAGACCTGCATGATTTCCAGACTGACCGCGGAACTCCTGCCACAGATCTGAGAGCATTCGATGCATTCTTTAGTTGTTGACTTTGGGATGTGTTCGGTGCCACGGATTGGTGACAGTATTGATTGGCCTTCAATGTTTCGTGCACCGTGCTTGCTTTTGCATGTGGATGTGATAGGCCTCTTGGATCTTGACGCAGACGCATCAGAGCAACACAAAGCTTGAGCCTTCTTTGCTCTGAGGAGATTGTCGTCCCTGCAGGTCAGCTGGGCGCACCTTGGAATGAAATTAGCTGGGGGGCCTGCTTTTGAGTGGCGCCCAAGTAGAGGCTTCGCCTTGTTTCATTCATTTCATGCCGGAAACCATACCAAGACACGCGGACAGCTCTACTTTTCCATTGCTCGGTGGCGTTTGCGTGAGTCATTCACGTGACTCGCACGGGGTGAGCAAAGTGCGCAAAGATGTTTAAATTGAAGGTGGTCAGAGAACCAGTGGAAACAACAACTGCCCTTCGGCAACTTTGCCTTTGAGATTCAGCCGATCCCGATTTAACATCTGCAGTTCAGCCATAGGATTCGGCAATCTATGGGGACGCTTCACTGAAGTCACTGAAGCACTCCTGGCCAGGTGAAGGGACCCGTTCTGAGCTGAAACCAAGTAGAACACCAACACCCCCGCCGAAGGGCCCTTAACGGGCACTGGCTAATGTCCATCCGAAGTGTCCAGTTGGCCCAATTTGCTCAGCGAACCCGGTTTGGCGCCTCTTGGGATTCAGGCGAGCGTGTCTTGCTGATTGAATGGTTCTCTTCGACCCGTCTTGAAACACGGACCAAGGAGTCTAGCACATGTGCAAGTTCTCGGGCGACAAGCCAGTTTGCATAATGAAGGTGACTGCTGGGATGCTTTGCGCTAGCAACCGACTAATCAATTGGGAGAAGTTTGAGTCAGAGCGTGTGTGTTAGGACCCCGAACCTTTCCTGGGTTCAAAGTTTCCAGTCAGCAGTGGCCCTTGCAGTTTCGTCCCACGGTTTACGGAGTAGGACAAGGGATCCCCCTATTTTTTAACAGCCCTGCTTTCCAGTTGTCAAGTCTGCCTTGGTTGCCGATTTCCGTTGCCACATCCGTCCACACTGAGGAAGTCTCGAAGCAAGCGAAGCAGGAGAGCTATGATTGCAAAGCAATCCAATGCGTTTGCTCATTTTATGACGGGCTCACCTGCGGGCAAAACGAGCTCACCATGATGATGGTCCCTTACTTAAGGATCCCTCATTCATGTTTTGGATTTATTCTAGAAAATGCAAAAACGCATGACTGCAACGCACAGACTGTCGTCTTGACTGTGTGCGGAAAAGTTACAGAACAGGGGCACCCTTCATAGTTGCAGGAGCTGATTGGATTTGTTGCCAAGATCGTGCGAAAACCGATGAACAAAGGCGGGGAGAGCGCGCCATACGTGTGTCCCTGGCAAGGGAGGAATGGACAGTGATGAGCCGCAGCACCCATCAAGTAAACAGCAGTAGGGATAGCTTTTGGCTACGTATGAACTGCATTCAAGTGGATTGCCCAATGCCACCGCGCACACACAGACACACACTGTTGCAATGTGCACCGCAGTAACCTTTCGAGGGGAAACACGGCGTGTGCTTCATGCTTTGCAGTATCCGGTCTGCTTGCCTGTCGACATGCAGCCCGCTCTCTGAAAGGATGCCTTGTAGTCTTGTCATCCTAACAATACAACAACATGTTAATACATGTTAATGATCCAGAGCCCCAATCTCCCAACGCTAGATTCTAGATTAGAATTCGACAATAATTACTTCAATTCATGTGAAATTGAATTGCCGGTTCATATTTCAAATAGCACTTTCATTGGAGCCTTTCAATTCTGAAGCGACAACGGTTTTGGTGGCTGGTCCGCTTGGACGACATCCGTGGGAGCCCTCCAGGTATGGTGTTGCCACACGGAAGGATCATGCAGAAACACATCGCCCACAGGTCGAGGTTTCTATCCTTTCGCCCACCGCGTTCGATTTGACTTTGTCTTTGGCCAAAGCATCAGTGCGATGCATTTCCTAGGGTCTTGCTCATCTGATGTGAGGATCACTCTGCTTCGCCTTATTGAAAATCGCGCTGGCCGGCTTGCTGCTTGCGTGGGTTGCTGGTTGAATTGGTGGCTTGCTGACTGGCATGCGGGTTTAATTTATGTGTCAGCTTGTTGGCACATCAGCTTGTTGCTTGCTCGTTTTACTCTCATTGATGTTTATTGCAGCGCCATTTTCGTGACACGTTGCATGCACGAGCCCTGGAGGTGATGTCGCCTATGACTGCAAAAAAGTGAACTTGGCAGCAACAATTGGGAAGCTACATTCATGATGTCTCCAGTAACTATTTACTACTGTGCGGGAAAGGCTCTTTCCTGGATGCACGCCCTCCCAACTTTGTTGCGGATGCATGCAAAGTGTTTGGAATAATTCGCAGGGTCCCTCAGCCCAATTGGTTCTGCCAAACTGCAACGAGAGACTGTCAGGCTGGCCCGCAGTCACAGCTTGCTTTCTGAGGAAAAAATAAGGTAGGCTACTCATGTCATGCTAGCTCCTATGAAAGGTTGGAACGATGGTGCCGTTGGTGCCCGAATCATCTGAACTGAAGCGAGGCATTGAGGTCGCCGGATTGCCACGGCAGGTGATTGGTGGCTACCAAGCCACCGTAAAGTTCTTCTGCCTGGATGGTGAGTGGGAAAACGCCGTCTTTGTGGGGGAGGTGCGTCCAGACAAGGCGCCGGGAGTGAAGAGAGTTGAAACGAGACTGTTTTGCATTCTTTGTGCCGCTGTGGTGTTGCGCATGTTGCGGTACCTCATGCTAAGCAGCAATTGACCGGCAAAAGGCTAAGTAACAGGTTTTTTGGCGTGGCCGCTGCAGCCTTGCTTGGCTCCCAATGTCTCATTCTCTTTCTCTTGCTTTCTCTTTATCTCACTCGCTCTCTCTCTCTCCCTCTCTATATGTGTTTTTTTCTTCTTTCTCTCCTCCTCTCCGTCTCTGTTTCTTGAGTCCGGGTTTCGTGTTCGACTGTGCAAGAAGTCAGCCACGAGGCCATTGCAGAGCACAGCGCGGCCGCCGTTGCATTTGCGGAGCTTCAGAAGGACGTGGTGCTGCGTGCCAGGCGTAGCAAGTCAGAAGCGCCCCGATGGACCCAATTGGCAATTTTAGTCGGTGGCAACACCACCTGGAGGCACAAATATTTTTTGGCTTAATTATGTACACATTTATGTTCATCGCGGTAGGGCCAAAAGTAAGTGGGTGTTGGGGGGCCGTGAGAAAAGGGGAGGAGCGCAACCAAGCTGCAGCTTCGGGCCTAAGAAATTAGAATAGGGCGAGGTACTTGAAAACCATGTGTTGTCATGATGAGATTGGCAAACTGTTAGTGGTTATTTAGCCCCTTGCGTTATTCTATTGTGTCTTGCCCCGTCTTTCCGCAGTGATGTTTCTTCCAACTTCAATGTATGCCTGCATGGAGTGGCGGGCGTCCCCATTTGCATCACGCGTGCCAGAGGGGCATTTTTAACAACCCATGGATTTGGTGTCGCAAGACAAAACCGCAAGCCTCGCACTCAGGGGGGGTCTTTGGGTGTTCTCGCGCCAGGGCTGCAGCACCTAACCCCAACAAGTCTAAGAAGGCCGGGATGGGAGGAACCTTTCCAGCTTGCAGTCTTGCATTTGCGCCTGTCTCTTTTTGAGGGTACCCCCGTTTGGTTGGTGTTAAAGGGAAGCCAAAGGCCAACCTTTCTTGTGGGTCCCCTATTTCTAGACAAACGCATTCGGCAGGCTGGAAGGCCTACTTTTCTTCTGAGACGGTCTGGCAGTTGCACGCAATTTGTCAGGGCGCAAGCTTCTTCAGAGTTCAATTGGTCCAATGATTGCAATACATCCTCTGGGTCATGTGTTGTTGGCTGATTTTTATGGCCATCATATTTTGGAAGCACCAGCCGGCTCAACATGGATCTGCACGGAATGCAAACAGGCCATGGCACTAGGGAAAGAGGAGGGGTACGGGGATGCATTTGCCCGGCGCACGTGCAGCACCACACAGCAACCCAATACTTGAAGATTGTTTTTTGGCAAACATGCCTCAGGCTAAGGTGTGATTTGTTACATGTCAATATATATATATATATACACGCATGGGTGAGAGTTGATTGCGATGAGGCTCCACCACCTTCTTGACTTACACAGCATGCCAGTGCCATTTTTCCAGCTCTACCGAACAGCTTTACATATGTAGAGTAGACTATGAATGCAAGCGGTTGGAACCTTTCCCGCTGACAGAACATGTTCTCGGTCGCCAGTGCATGCATCCCAGCGTTTGTTCCAGAGGCCCATTATGAATTCGTGATTACTCCTTGCTGGAGTTGGGCTCCCAGCTGCTTGACCAATTCATCCTGTTCAAGCAAAGCCGCTCCCAGCTTCATGTCCACCTAGGATTACAATATGCACCCGGAATAAAGACAAACGGGTGGCCCCCAAAAAATAGTAAATGCACCTGGAATAAAGACAAGCCCCCGCCACCCGCGCCCCAAAAAAAAAAGCAACAAAAAATAAAAAACAAAAGAGAGAAAGGAGAGGAGAGATAGCCACGCCAACACCTGGTCCCTGGATCTTTGGCACCTTGCTCACACTACCTGCTTCTTTCCTCACCCAGTAGCTGAAGGCTTTGTCCGGTGAGCAAGCTAGGCAGGCTGTGTACCTGCACTTTGAGCACCTGAAAAGTGCTCTCCAAACTGCCTCTTTGGCTGAGCACCTGAAAAGTGCAGCTTTGGCTCTTCAAACTGCCTCCCGGGCTCAAATCTTTGTGGGTGAAATACTGGGAGTTATGTTCAAAAGCTGCCTTTGCAGCTTGAGCTGTCTTAGAGTTCTGATCTGTGGTCTTGGCAAGAATCTCCATATGCTTTGCTCCTGCTGCTCTTCAAGCTTCTTTTCCCTTTGTTTTGCTTTGACAACGTCTGCATCAGCTTTCTCAACTTCTGCCATCAACTGCCTGCACAGTGCTGACATGTTTTTGTAACAGCTCTGGGCCAACACACCTGGCCAGCCTTTGGCAGCTGGGCCTTCTAAAGCTAGCTCTGACAGCTCTGCCTCAATGTAAGACAGAACTAGCTGGCCGCTTTCTGAGGCTGTTTGCCTGCAGCTGTCACTTTTGACAACTCTGAGGCAGCTGCTTGCATTGCTATTCTGCTTTCTGCTTTTCCAGCAATACTAAGCCAATGGAAACTCAGTTCCAAATCTCAAAAGGAAGCTCCAGCAATACTAACTCAAATGGAAACTCAGTTCCAAATCTCAAAAGGAAGCTCCAGCAATACTAACTCACATGGAAACTCAGTTCCAAATCTCAAAAGGAAGCTCCAGCAATACTAACTCAAATGGAATCTCAGGTCCAAATCTCAAAAGGAAGCTCCAGCAATACTATGAAACTCAGGCTGCCAATACTCAACCAAATCAAAACTCACTTTTCCAGGTGCACCCATTGTTAGGGGGGTCCCCCCTGTACTAATCCCAGGACATTACGTCGGTCCATTCCACACTTGTCACCATCGCCAGGCGAGCCAATGGACTTGGAGCATGCGCCTCAGAGTGGAGTGCCCCAAGCCTCAGTGGTCAGAACCGATTTGGCGCAATGCTTCTGGAGCCATGCTTGTGACACGGGGGCTGTTCGAACCAGAAAAAATAAAAGGCGAAAAACCAGTGAGCGGGCATGGCGATGGCGAAGGGAAATGACAGCGGCGAACATATCTTGAGCAAATTGCGCCCAGAACCTCCCAATCCGGCGGCTGTACCTCGTGCTGACCTGAGTTGATGCTTGCTGCTTGTTTGCTCACTTTAGGCTAGCCACTTGGCTCCAGAGATATGGGCAAATTGCTGTTGGACATCATGTTCCCCGCTGGTGTGATGTGTAGTGTGATGCCACCTGATCAGGTGCTGTCATGCCCGAGCCTCACCATGTGTAGCATTTCGATTCAGTCAATGTGAGCATCTGGCCGGTCTTGCAATGGTCATGTCTGAGCGGCTTTCTTCACGGGGCGGGGAAAGGGGAGCGGGGAGGGAGCCCAAATGAGCTCTGATTAAGGCATTCACCTTGCAATGGTCAGACCTGGTCATGTGTTGGCTTGCTTTGTTCGGGGCTTTCAGCCCAAGTTTGCACACATACATGGAAGTGAGTGAAGGCCATCAGGCCATGTAACTGACCTCCAGCTCCCCAGCCTCGAGGCCGCAGGTGGTGCCTCCCAGGGGCCGGGACCTCGCCTTGGACGACTCGGGGTGAAAAGTGCGGCTGCTTTGGGCCAGCGCCAGTGGAGCACGGGAAATCGTGGGAAACCATTTGCATGCGGCCAGCTGAAACCTGTTCGTGCGAGATGAGGTGGCTCGAACTTGACGTGCTCAATTGCTAGACCACTGGAAGCACGAAAGCTGCTCGAGGATGTTGATTCACGCATATGTACGCAGGCATTTCTCTTGCAGGCTCCAGCAGGCATTTTTCCCTTCCCTGCTTGGCCGACCAATCGCTGCCACAGATCCCCGGAGAGGACACCTGGGTGGATGCAAAGCTAGGCAGACGGGGCTCGCTGTGGCTGTTTTGTTCGGACCTGTCCTCGTGCCTGAGGCCAAAATAAGGACCCTGGGCAGAGGTTTTGAAGCACTTCAAGAGGAGGCAAAACAGGCAGGATGTCGCCACTACATTGCTCCCAAGCGGAAGAAATGACCCTGAGTTCAGGCCAGATGTCCTACTCACGGAACACATGGGCCTTTGGTACATGTGCAAGGACGTGGAAGCGACCCTGGAGTCAAGATGGCAACTGACCGGTCAATCAGTGCATACCGTCGCTCCATCTAATGGCGGAGGGGCCCCGAGGTCTCTGTAGTTCTAGTAATGTTGAAGGGTCTATTGCCTACATTCACTGCAGGCCGGATGGCAGCGTGTGAAGGGTCACGTTGTGCAACTTATGCTCTAGTTTCAAGCTTAAATCCGCCCTGGGCGAACAAGCTCCTCCACAGAAGTCGTTCATGAAACCCGGGCCTCGTGTCCCACTTCTTGCGCACAGTGGCTCCATTTCCAATGCTTAGAGTCGGTTTGACGACAAGCTATGCACAAGTATCAAGCTGACTCGCCAGAGAGCCAGCAAAAGGAGAAGATCTGCCTGGCAGCGTCGTTCCAAGACTTTGAGCGGCCAGCTGCAAGCCCAGATCTGTGGACTTGGCCATATTCAGAGCAAGTTGCTGCGGCATGCTTCCTGCAAGTGGCACGCCCTGTGGACTGCCAAAGGCCACACACACACACACACATGCGCGCGCGCACGGCTGGGGGAGGGAGCGAGTTCTTCGTCGAAAGTGCGGCAGCCACAGACGGCAGTCATTGGCCATGCTGTGGAAAGTCAGCTTCAACAAAACGCTTGCGCACGACTGTTCTACGGCAACCTTTTGTTTTGTACGGCAGCCGAAGGCTCGCTTTGCAGTGCAGCCGGACTGCTAGTCAATGCCCCGCCCTCAGATGAAGAGCGCGGAAGGCCTCGGCTTGATGTGCTGAGAGCGGTGCCAGGTTGTGCATTCCCGCCCGAGGATACAACGATCGGCTAGAACAAAGTTGCTTTTTCTGGCAACTTGGCAGATTTGGGTGGCACTGGGTGCAGTGCGTCCTGCGACATATTCTGCGCAAGACTGTGAGCCAGACCAGGGTACTGTAGCTTTTGTTTGACTCACAGCTTGAGGCGTTTAAGTCAACTTATATAGAAGTAAACGCCTCGCCAGGCTGACTTGGTCGGTTTGTGTAGCTGCCGGATTGAATCGAGCAAAACGTGGTTGGCAATCATGGCCAACCGTGTTTGCATGTAACAAGCTGATGTCAAGCTGAACTGAATAGTCGAAGGCCGTTCGTGTTGAATATATTCTCTGAGCCCGGGCAGTTTGCTTGCCATCTCACCTTCTCACAGGGCTGCATGTTTGCAGCTCGCCGTCCACGCCAAAATTAAAACGGGTCAGTGACAAATGGTCAGTCATGACCATGCCTCTGGCGCCTCTGAGGTTTTGCTATGGTATGTGGTGCCGGGGGCCAAGGATAGCTCGTTTGGCAAACAAGCAGAAGACCAAGGCATATTAACAGGTGGCATTTGTGGAAGTGTTGCCGCTCAGATCCTTTTTGGGCATCATCCTGAACAAGACGATCCTGTCCCCAGGCCTGGGGTGTTCCGATGCGCTTTACGACTTGCAGCTTGAGACACGTGAGAGCCACATGTCGTTGTGGGCTAGCCCAGGAAGTAACCACGTGGATGTGACACTCTTTGCCCTGGCATGGGCCTTGGCTAAGCAGCTTGGTGCACGGCCGAAGTGGGATGGCTAAGAAGTCTCTGACGGCACTGCTTTAGCACCAATGGCAATGTGTTTTAGTTTCATGAAGCCTGTTTGCCAATGTTCAATTCCTGGCAACACATGTGTGGCACGCGGAATTGGTGAAGAATTGATGCAGCAGTTAGCATGCCCCATTTTTCCAGGTGCAGATGCTGCTGGGCTCCAAGTGCTGCTTCACTGCTTTTTACATGAAGTGTCAGAAGGGCAATGCAGTCTGAGTTCTTTCTTGCATCACGGGCGTGATGACAAGCCACAGGATCACTGTGGTCTTCGGCAAGCTGCGGCAAGTCTTGCGCAGGCCAACCGGGACAACTTCATTTTTCCCCCAGATTATGTGCTGTGCTTTGGGCCACTGCGAAGGATCAGCAAATGAGCCTTGACAGCTTCCGCTTCATGTTTTGGCAAGGCCTTTGGGGAGTCAACAGAGCTAGGGCACTTGCTCGACAGTTCAAGGCACCTAGTAGGCTTCACTGTACTGGCGTTCTTCGTATAGAGAAACCGGTGGCACTTGAGCTCGCTGTAAGCATGCAGCGGTGACTCCCCCTTGTGTTTGGGCAAAGACTTTTTAGGTGGCTGTGTGTGAAGATGCATGTTCGTTCGGTTTTGTGGGGGGATTCTAGGCAACGTCAGGGCCATTTTCTGGGGAAGGTTTTGTTTCTGTGTGGCTCGCCCAGCGGGATTTTCGGCAAGCGTGCAGGCAAAGCCCCAGCGGCGGTGCTTGGGGCGTGGGAAGCCTCAGGTGTTGCCATACAGCTGAGCCAAGCCATCCAGGGACCACGTTTATTTCCAAACCGGATTGAAATCAGTTTGTTCTTTTTGTCGGCTTGGACGCTCATTTTTTCGGATGTAAGTTGTACACACTACTCATGGCCTGAGTTCCCCAAGCTGCGGCGCCTGATGTTGTTGGGCCTGCTGCGGCCCGGGTTCCCAGGCACAAAACACATGCCTTGGTGCTGGGCCTGGACAGTTCGGGTCCGGAAGTCTGTCCAAAGGCTTCCTACGCTTTGAGTTTGTTTCAACATCGCCTCTTGGGCCAATTCAAACTTCCTCTTAAAGCCAACTGGCTTGTTGTTTTGGGAACGGTTGAACGAAAGGGAGGTTCAGCAGGCACCAGCTAGCAAATGTTGGACGACTCTTGGTTTCCCAAGTTTTGGATAGAGCACAGCCAGAAAGATTCACGACGTAGATGTTGAGAGGTGTGACAACAAAGTGTCAGGCTGCTCCAGCTTTAAATGTGCCCGCGGTTTTACTTGTGGATGCATGTGAGCCACAATCAAAACTCGGGTAAGGCCAAAAAAAGTCCCAACCATAAATATATGTTCAGATATTTGCCCTTTGATTGTTTACATGGTTTGGGGCAGGGCACTTTAATACAGAGTTGCATGTTGGTCCGAAAACCCGAGCCACTGGCCCATGTCCATGGCTGGAAGGTCAATGGTGACAGTGCTTGGCTTGGTGAGTCTCCGCTTCGTCGCTGCCTCCTTTACAGAGACGGTGAAGGCACGACTCCGCACACGCCTTTCATCCTCAGTTAACATGGGTGGGGTACCCCCTTTAGAGTGGTTTTTGAGGGGAAACCAGCGCGAAATTTACATTTTTGTTGGGAGACACAATAATTAGTTTTGACTCAAACTATGTTCTTTCGTCCAACCTGCATGGCCAACCTGCAGACGCCAAGGATTTTGAGCCACGGACCTCAGACCCTTAGTTGAGGAGTATGGTGGTGCTGCTTAGATGGATCAGGGATGCAAAACAACGGCTTCGGCTAAGCCTGCGCCATTTGGCGGCTGACAATTTCCTTGGAGGCCTCCAGCCCACTGTTCACCGTGGGGCTCCCAGCATGCGGCGATATCGTTTGACTTTTTGGTCCAATTTTGATACGAAGCCCAGGGCGTTGGTCCCGCCAAGGTGGCCGCCGCCTGGCTACTAATGGGCCAGCGCACAGAGTTCCATGCTTAGCGAAGCTTGCAACGCTGACGGTAGGGAAGGTAACAACTTTGGCTGACCACAGGCAAAACTGTTTCCTGTTTTCCGGTGACAACTCAGATCCACAGTTCATGGCTGGGTGAGTGGGATATAGAGTAGGAAACCTGCCTCAGTGCTCCAAGGCTGCGAGTGGTGCTTACCCTACTTCCCATCATTCTAGGCGCTCAGTTACATTTTGCATGCGGGGCTGGGACACGGGTGTGGCGAATCATGCCTTCCTCTATTGTGTGCGAAGTGCAAAGGGGCTATGAAAAGCCGCGTGTCATCTCGTACCTCATGAAGGGTGTCACGCCAGCATGTTACCTTTGCTTTGCTCAAGGAATGCCATGGTCACTTGAACAATGGCAACATGCAAGCACGGCAGAACAGATTCTCTATTGTGACAAAAGCTCATGCTCCTTGGCTTTGAAGCGAGTGAGAAACGCAGTTGCAGGCAGATGAATTATATGTGCGGGATCCAGTCAAATATTATCAAGCCATAGCCGCGCCTGAGAAAGGGCCACTACGCCTTCAGGTGGTTGGTTTTTTTCGTGGTTTCCCTGCTCGAAAGATCCGGCCTGCACAGGCCTCGTCATTGCCACCGCTGGCGAGCACTCTTTCACCTGGGCAGGGGCCACGAGCAACCCATTTTTCCATTGCCAGAAGCTGTTTAGCTGGTTGCCTCTTTGGTTGTCCATTGTTTCCCTTTCAACCAGCAGAAAGTTGCCTCCAGATCATGGTTTGACCTAGTCCAGCCATGTTTCCGAAGACACAGAGGCGGGAAAGCACAAAGCGACCTTATTTGTAGGTGTCCAAGTCTTGTCGAGGTTCTAGGCCATGGTGAAAGTTGCCGTTGCTTGAGGGAGTTAGCTTGTATGTTGGGATTCGCAATGTTTTGAATCTCATGGGATACGTGGATGGGGAAACCCAGAGAATGTGCTGCCGAAATGGGTTGTCACTTGGCGGAACATGCTCCTACTCCTGACTATTCTGCTTTGCTAAGATCAATCAAGCTTCACACCTGTCAGGGGAACAAATCGAGGCTGTTTGCCGGTTTGGCGGGCACTTGGCAAGAACTTTATTTTGAAATGGGCAAGGCAGCCGAAACCGTGGCAGTGAGCTGGGCCCAGACACACACATATGACTCATATGTGTATATATATATATATATATTATATATATATATATCCCGAATCCTCAATAGAAGCCTTCGTATCCCGTGCCAAGTTTGGCGGACTTTGTGGGCAGGCGGAGCGTTTGGTGTGCTTGGAATTGGGCTCAGGTCGGGTTTCTCGCTGCCCTCGCTGTGAACGTTACCGAGTGTGCCCGGCCCTCATTTGCGATGGCCTTCCGATGAATTGGCTCTCAATGCCTGAAAGCGAAGGGGCTTTTGCACACGGCGAGGCTTGCAAACCCATTTCTGGCGCTTTTATGGCGAAAGGAGTTGATTGCAAGCAGGGAATGGTCAAAAATGGCGGAGCAACACGTGAAAGATTGCTTGAGGATCTCAGCCATGCATCTCCCACTTTCATGCTTGGCAACCTGACTCCTTGGCAATGGCCATTCTTGGCTGTCAGGTGAATCATGAAATCATGCCATGTGAAACTGAGAATGGTGGGTGTTGTCATTGGTGCCCCTCGCCATCGCCCGGAAGCGATCACCGATACGCATTACTTTGCTTGACGCTTTCCCTTTGACAGCGAGCAGTCATTGAAACAGTGTCATGGCGGCTGAATGCTCTGCCAGTTTTTTGCCAGGATTTAGAGTGTCCTTAGAGGCCGAAGTCAGGCACGAGTCGTCCCATTGATGTCCCATAAAACCCTCAGAAAGAGGCCTTCATTGCAGATGGACCAAACACGTTATTCGAGAAACGTCTGGACCAAAGCGAGGGTGGTTGTGAGTGTGATCGCCTCCGCTTGTGAACAAATCATCCCTATTAATAAGTATTTGTTTTGAGGCAACAACGAAAAAGTCATCTCGTCCCTTGACTTTGGATTCGGCGAATACTAAACAAACAAATCCCTAAACTCCTGACAGCCCTTAGTAGGGGATGCTTTCAGCACTTCCCTTGTTCAACTGCTACCACCAAAAACAGGAAAACATGAGGCCCAGGTTCCATTAAACTTGTGCTAAGGAACAAAACAATTTCCAAAATCAAAGCGACATGTCTACTCCGCTAGTGGTCACGCAGTGGTACGTTTCCCTAGGGAAGAAAGCAGGGACTTTGGGATCCAATTCGTATTTGTGTTCAATATATTATTAAGTGGGGGGAGTTCCATAAGGGGAAGTTATTAATTCGCGCCGTAGACACCTGGTGCCCGGCACTTTCACTCTGTTCCTGGGGGGGGGGGGGTTCGGGTTTTGTTTGGGGGGGGGGTCGGGTTTTGTTTGGGGGGGGGGGAATAAGCACACGGTTGACAATATGCTCATGGCTCATGTTAGGATTTCTTCATCGCCTCAGCCGCTGAAGCACTTTCATATTAGAAACATGTACCAGGAGTATCATGGCAAGATCGTGCCATGGCCGTCTGATCCGCTCTTGTGCATGTGGCTCGTGCTCATGCAGGTGCCGTCCTCGTCTTGGTACCCCACTCGCGAGCTGACTAGTGTGTGTGCTTTTTTGGGGTGCTGATGAGTATTGCTGGGAAGTACTGTATGTCATCTGGATATGCTCCGGCCGCCATTTGTTCAGACAGCATGATCAAGTCCTGGCTGCAGTTGGCCTCGTGAAAAAAGGCTGGCCTGCGTGTGGGGTTTCAGCATCCCTTTCAAAGCGACATGCTGCAACTTAAGGAAGGCAGAACTTGAAAGTATTGAAAACATCGCGCAGGCCATGTGCTTCAAGCTTTCAGACGATCAACTTGAAGGTTGGCAGAAGACAACGACAGCCAAAAGCAACTTCTTGTCCGGTAATTTTTAAGAAAAAATACCGGACAAGTACTGCGCAAGCACTTGGCGAACTCATGATTGCGATGCCACAAAACACTGTTTTTCCCATGGTTTTGCTGGCCGAAGCATCTATGATGAACTAGATTTGATGAACGCCCGGGCACCAGGTGTCCGTGGCGCATATTATTAGATGTCCGGCTTGGACAATGTTTTACAGTTGCCAGAAACAGAAAATATAGATTCCTGGTTTCGCAGGTCCAGAACGTGTTTTGCTCCTGGCTTCTTCAGCCTGGGGCTCAGCTGGAATCTCTTTGGCTTTGTGATCAGGGAGGAACATTAGCCATGCCCTAAGCTACAAACGAGGAGCATCAATGCTTCCTTTGACGCTTTAGGTTTAAGAAGTTTAGCCGGCCACGCTTGCGAGTCGACAACCATTCTAATGCTTTCCGTTTCGGGCTAATGGATACTTACCTTCGCAAAACATATTCCTTGAAGGGTCCCCTCCTTGCATCTCCCTGCAGTGTTTTCCATCCAGTCTCTTTCCAGAAGGGCAGTTTGCACGTGTCATGTCGCGGGTTCTGCTACTGGACAAATGCCAGAACCAGCCCGTGGCACTAATGTTGTCGCCAGACCAATAAAACCCTGGTTGATTGATGGGGGGGTGTCCGCTTTTTGTTTGAATCCTTCGCGTTTGTGGGTGACACCCCCATGTTATCGAGATGAGTGTATGTAGTACTAATCATGGGTTCCCGTTACCGAGTTGACCGATGCTCAACTATGCCAATGCAAATGGCAACTGCTGCTTCCCATTGCATGATCCAGTCGAGCAGGATGATCGTTTGGCCACGAGCCATCATCAAAAGATCTGCTCTGTTGGGTCTCGTAGGGATGCTCATGAATTTCCAGGGAGTCTGGGTGCACCAGCATGTTAAAATGTAAGACAAGTGCTGTCCAGTGGGAAGTGTCGCATTTCGCTCATGAACAATATACACTAACCTGTTTTGGTGTTTCCCGGGACCCAAGCATATTCTTGAAATTGCTTGAGAGTGAAGGGCGTCACAAGTCATGGCTGATTCGCAAACTCGGTCCTGTGTTGCAGGGTTTACCTTTCAGCCTTTTTTTTGAGCAAAGTAGCGCTGCCGGATTCAGAAAGGCCTGCGGTCCACTCCGCAGATTGAGAAGGCAATTTTGTCTTTTTGTCGAGATTGATCTCAGATATTGCTCCTAAGTTGCGGGGGCACATGTTTCCATTGATTGCAGTACAAACAATCGCTGGGATCAACTGAAAAAGTCAAAAATATGCGCTGAATGCACTAGCGCTGGCCGTGTATGCATGATCGAACTGAAAGAGTATGTGCATTCCATGCTTCGGCCTCTCCCAACTAATAAGAAAGCTCCTCAACGTGGTGTAACCCGGGATCCTTGCATGGGTCCATTCTCGTCAACGGGCCCTGACAGGGGGTGCCACGACGCCAGGGACGGCCCCAAGGGCTTTGTCCGTTTTAGCGCCAGCGAGCCGGGGCCTTTGCGAGCACCTTCGGGGGGGTCTAGAAGACCATGCTCCTTTCAAAAGGGACCCCCTGTCAGGTTCCATGTTAAGTGTTGGGAGGGCAAGATCCAAACTTTTTGGGTGGTTTCGCTTTCTTGAGCCTAGTTTGAAGGTCCACTCCTCACTGTTCGTGTTTGGTTTCGTTAGAAACCATGTGTTGGTGCATGGAAATGAGCCAACAAATTCAGTGTGCTTTTCCCGCGCGATGCCACTGCGCCCGTAAATACAAGGTTTGACAGTTTTTGAACGCACCACCTTCTGCTTAGAAGGCTATGCGTGGGACTTGGGTGTGCGCACCAGATTTTTCGAGGTTCTGCTTGAGGTCATTGCTTCAAGGGCACGGGTACGGCGTTATGGCTCATGACTTGTTCTGTGGTTTGGCCATTTCTTAGAGAGAGGTTCAGCATCGCTTGGCCAGGTTTGCGGCCAATGCAACTAGATTCGGCCAGCCCCTTGCCGTCATAGAAGGAGGTATGCCATTTTGTCACCCTGCAATAACTGGGCGAGAAGGGGTGCGTATTTCCTGAACAGCTGAATTACGCTTCTTGCCCTCTACTGAAGAAGCTTCACATAGTTTCTGGTTGGGACGTGCCCAGCTCAGTTGCAAAGTATGTTTTGGGTAGGAAAGAAGCATCCTGCACGTGATTTGTTTCGATCTCCCAGCCCCAGGCTGCAATACTACAGCGCCCTGGCAGCCCTGCCTATCTTGTTCGCAGTCTTTTGCACAGGCGTGGTTTTGGCGTTCGTCAAGTTGGCTTCGCGTAACACACGGGGAGATCCTAAATACTACGCACGCCTTGCTGGACATATTTTCTATGTGAGCCGCAGTTGCCAAAAGCATGTTTTTAAAACTGAGCTTGTCTCAAGTAGGGGAATCCCAACAACAAAAAGCAACAGCAACTAGAAGAACGGGTGGCCCGAAAGCACAACATTTAGCGAGCGCGGCGTATGATGTCAAATGCGGTCTTTGGCTTCACGCATGATCTGGAGTCCATGAGCAAATGTTCATTTTAGTCTGTCGCGTGCGTTTTCTTATGCAAGTTTGCTGGCGCGAGTTGCTCCGCGCAAGTTGCTCTGTGCAAATGCTCGGCCCAAGTGCTCCGCGTCGCAAGTTGCTCTGTGCAAGTTGCTTTGTGAAAGTGCTCTGCGAAAGTTGCTCTGTGCAAGTGTTGCTTTGCGTGTGCGGCTGCTCTGTGCAAGTTGCGCTGTGCAAGCCCTCTGCAGAAGTGTGCTGCGCAAGCTCGGAGAAGGTTTTGTTGAGTAAGCTCTCTGAGCAAGTTCTCTGCGCGCAGCGCTGGGCACAACACAGCAACCTTTCGACGTGAGTCCAATTGTCGATCTGGACCTGCGAAAGTGTACTTCGCGTAATGAGCCGACTTCTGAAAGTGTGCTTCGCACAATGCTTTCGTACTTACACGTTGCGATCTTCAGCCGGGGCCTTCTGAAAGTGTGCTTTGCGGTACTACTTTCGTACTTGAAAGTTGCGATTTTCCAGCCGGGGCTGCCAAAAGTGCACTTTGCAAGTTAATTTCGCGCTACTGACTTTCTTTCTTACAACGGAGCGCAGGATTCGAGCTCGGGGCTGCTGGCTTCCAAAAGCCGCGCAAAGCCCGGCTTTCAACCAGAAAAAAGTAGCATTTGATTGGCGTTCCGTGTAGAAACCGTAAAAAAGTCCCCAGGTTTTTTGCACATCAACCACGCCGATGCCTGCAGAGGGCCGTGCGCGAACCGCAGTAGAATCTCAATCAGTTTACAGTACAGTTTTTGCACATATCCGATCCCTACAGAGTGTCGCGCGAACCGCAGAAATCGCAAAAATCCTCCAGATTCTGCAGATCCACCATGCCGATCCACATCGATCTCCGCAGGGGGTGTCATGTTCGCAGGGTGCGTTCGTTCCCACCGCGCGCGCCGCCTTAAGCCACTAGTTTTATTTTCGGGTCCGCATGTCTCGTGCGAGCTTTCTCGTGCAAGTTGGCCCATGGCTCGTGCAATTTGCTGCTCTTGCCACTTGCTTTGTATGTCCTCCTGTGCATTTTGGTGTGCACGTGCTGTCGTGCATCTTGCTCTGCGTGTCCTGTCTTGCATCTTGCTCTGCATGTGCTCTCGCACATGTTCTGTCGTGCTAATCGGCTGTGAGAACCCTTAGCAATGCTTTCGGGAAAGCCAAGACAACAAAAGGAAGGAACAAACCAATGGGTTGTTTCCTTTCGGTTCCTTTTGAAATCATCAAACAAAGGCACCCTCAAAAAGAAGACGCATCCACATTTGGTCATGTTGCGCCAGCGTATTTCGAGCGCCTTTGGCATGCTGACGGACCCTTCGGTGCAGCTTCAGACTCCCATGACTTCGGCCTCGCGTGGAAAGGTGTGATCCATAGGCCAACTGGCTTGTCCACGCCACTTGTGCAGGATAGGATGTAGAATGTACATCTAAGGTATAGGCAGGAGATACCCCGCAAAAGTTGCTTACAGGTCAGGCATTTGGGAGCCGATAGGCGCAGTCCTGTTTGGCCCCGCGAGGTTCGATGAATGTGCCAGCAGAGGCTGGGAACCTCCCCAAAGTCAGGGAGTTTCTTGAGGGAGGCGCCAATAGCCGCCAATTGTGCCCCTGCAGTTGTTGCAGGAAGGGCAAACAATGGTGAACCGCGTTTCGTTGTTCCAGCACAATGCTCGGCACTCGCTTGCACTGAGCCGTACCATTGACCTGGGGCCAGGCACACACGTGGCTGGCGCTTAGTGCTGCCAGCTTCGTGACTTGGCCAACACTTAGGCCCCAGCCAGCACAATTTGGTGATCCCAAGCCATGGGATCTTGGTGCCCCATTTTGTGTTATCTGCGTTGCATCAGAGGGCTTACAAGTCCTTTTCTGCTTCCTTGTAAATGGATTGCGGCTTGTATATTTGCACTCACTCCTGGCGAGCACACCTGGAAAGCAAGGCCCATCACGTTGCAGATGCATCCCTTCAGGGTTGAGGGATAGACATTTCGCTGGGTGATCCTTAATCCTCGCCTTGGGCCACGAAAGACGAAAGGGGTCCCCTTTGTAGTGGTTTCCCCGGAAAGGCTAACCCATGACACGTTGGTTATTGTTGAAGACAAACTATACGATGCTGGGTGACTCGTTCCTCAAACTCGGTATCAAGCTTGCTCGCACGTTTGTCTACCAAGCCTGCCTGCCTATATGTTCGGAATCACCCTGTTTTTTTCCCACAAACCACTCCCACTCGGCTCCGCTCGTCTGCTCATTTGCTTTCACCACGTGTTCATGCCCCAAATCCCACACCTGTTCTTCTCGTTTGTCCGTCCAAGGCGCTACACATTCAGCCTGATGATTTTCAAAGCACTCATGCCAAACGTTCACGTTGATGGAGTAGATGGTCAGCATTTGTCAAGTATTGGTTTGCAAAAGATGGACTTGACGCTCAATTCATTACACGGTGTTCAGAAGACTCTTGCTTCCTCTCGTTTGTCACCCGCGGTGCGATTCACCAAGGTATTTTTTCTTCAGCCGGTCGCCTAGTTGCTGTACGTGATGGCTTTGCCAGTGATTGTTGCCATGATTTGCGTAATTTGCCAAGTGGGCTTGTTGTTCAGGGATGGTTTGTTTGAGCTTGCATGTCCGGGTAGGTCGCATCCCAACTAGCTTCGGATAGCGATGGCTGCAAATAGAAGACGTCAGCTTCATGTTCTCAGGTATGCTTCGGACTTTGACTCTTTGGACATGGTTTCAACTAGCGCTCCTAAATTTGGATACCCCAATAAACCGAGACTTCCCCGTGCGCGGAGGGGCACCCACACGTTTTTCCTTTCCTTTGTGAGGGGATGTTTCAAAGGTCAGCACTTGCCTTCAAGATCATGCCAGCGGCCCAGCTGTCGGGCTTGGGAGCAGCATGCTCGCCTGTTGGCTCCGAAGAAAAGGTTCCCTGTCCCAAGCCAGTTCTTTGGGCCCCAAACCTTTCAGCCAAACCCTGCGGCACGCGTGACTGATGTAGGATTGTTGTTTCGTGGAGCTGAGTGGCAATCAGATGATGGGATTGGACAAGAATTGGGCATGAGCCGCTTGGATGGTCTTGGATGCTGCCAAGCTGCTTGGCCGAGGTCGTTATGCTCTGCTGTTACTATGTCGGTGATGAACACGACCAAGCGGGCAATTATTATTTGCGCGCCTCTTAGACAGATACCGTGGCCCATAACCACACTGATTGCCGTCCAGAGTTTGTTGGCCGCAGAATTGCAGTTTGGCTTGCGCTCAGTGGTGCATCGTTGTCATCGTCGTCACAATCGTCTCATCATCTTGATCATTATCATCATTATCATCATTATCATCATCAT
Source organism: Effrenium voratum (assembly GCA_963377175.1). Lineage (NCBI taxonomy): Eukaryota > Dinophyceae > Suessiales > Symbiodiniaceae > Effrenium > Effrenium voratum. The sequence continues at coordinate 511,920 of CAUJNA010003393.1, read as the reverse complement.
CATCATCATCATCATGATCATGATCATGATTCATCATCATCATCATCATCATCATCATCATCATCATCATCATCATCATCATCATCATCATGATTCATCATCATCAGCAGCAGCAGCATCATCGTCATCATCGTCGTCATCGTTTTCGTCATCATCTTGGTCGGCGTCATCATCGTCATTAGAATGCGTCATCATCATCATCATCATCATCATCATCATCATCATCATCATCATCATCATCATCATCTGCCAAAAAACCTGCTTCCGCTTTTTGAATGCTGCATGAATAAAGGTACACGCAAAGCACGGTTGGAGCGGTGCAGGAGTTTGTCCGTCAACAGTAGCTTATATCTTTCTTTGTTGCTTTTCGGCTTTGCGCTTCGCGATCAAAGTGTCCAATCATCATCCCCTCGGTGGCCCCGGGCACATGAGGGAAGCCAGTGCTAAAGACATGCTCACAGCGCTGTTTCCTGCAAGTTAGCCACGAGATTTACTCATACCACTTACCCAATGTTGACACTTGGATTGAGCTGGGGGCCTCAGGATGAACTGATCTTCGATTCAGCCAATGACAAGCTGCCTGCTTCTGCAAGTGCCCTTCCTACCACTGCCAGCTTGATGCACCATGACTGCCAAGGTTTGTCTGCCCTCTACTTTGGAAACGTCATTACCCTGACCACGTTGCTACAGCCTCAGGGGCTGAGCTATTGCAGGCGGACGTCAACACTACTGTAAGCCATAGCCTGGAGGAAAGCAGAGTGCACAGCGGGGATGCCTAGCAGGGCTTCATGTTCAAGTGGCCTCGCTCTCACGCAATCCATGCACATGGGTTCAGTGTTGGGGGATGTTTAGGTACGGTATTAGTATATTTGTCATACGTCGCGGGGGCTCCTTGTTTATTTCAACCGCTTTTGGCAATAATTTTGCGTGGATATGTTTACTCAATGATCTTGGCGTTTGTTGCATGATTGCCGACGCATGGAATCCTGCATGTTGGAAATGGGGCACCCACGCAAACGGCTTCTGGTAAGTGCGGATCAGTCAAGTGGCTTCATAAATATCTTAGTTGTTGTCATCATCGGCGTGTGCAAATATCGTTTCCATGTTTCCATGCATGGAATCCTGCATGTTGGAAATGGGGCACCCACGCAAACGGCTTCTGGTAAGTGCGGACCAGTCAGGTGGCGTCATAAATATCTTGGTTGTTGTCATCATCGGCGTGTGCAATCATCGTTTCCAATTGACAAGTTAGATGTGTTTGTTACATGGTGTTTGCGGGTGGTTTTCCTCCGTTTCAAGCAGTGGCACATGAGCTTGTGTGCAGATGCATTGCCGTGGCAAGGAAGCTGGATTCGCTAACTTCCCGCACTCTTTGATGCTTTTTGGCTAAGCCGTGCCTCACGCGAAACTAATCCCACTTGACTCCAGGCTGCCTGCAAATGCAACAGCTGAGTCGCTCTCACCCAGCATGTGCTGCTGACAGCTAGCTAGCCAACAGCTGACGTTTTGCAATAACTTACCATGGCTGGGAGGCTGTGCAAAACACAACCAAAGGCCAGGTGCCAAGCAAATCCGTAGAAGAAAGCCACAAGGGCATGGAGATTCATGTGTTTCCCGTGCAACCATTGAACATGGGCCATCGCTGAGGTTCGGGACTGCAGCGGCCCCAGTGCACTTGCTCAAGCCATCCACACATTTTGTGTCATTTTTTTTTCCGGGGGGAACGTTTGGGGAGTGCCATCCCAAGCGAAAGAGCCCATCTGAGGACACTGTCAGGAGAGTGCTGAGCACGAGCGAAGTGTTTCGCTTGGCCTTGAGCATTGCGCTTGCCTGCCATTCAAGGCTCAGGAGAGGCTTCGCAAGTTTCAGTTTCCGTTTCGCAAGCCGCCCGCTCCGAGCCAAGATGTCGCGGTACTACGCAAGAGTTGCTGCAGTGTCCCTTGGTGGCGTCCTTCTGGCGAAGGAGACGTTTGTGGCGCTCCGCACACACCAGGTGACCCAGGTGGCTGGACCGCAAGCCCAAAGCGGAGCCCAAACAGGGGCTCCCATGGGCATTGCCCCCTGCGCCTTGGTCGCAGCAGCCGCTTTGGGCGTGGGGGCTGCCAGCGGCAAAGCCCGAAAGTCCAAAGTGTCTCGGGAAGAAGCCTTCTATCAGCGACAGAAGAATGCTTACATCGACTTTGACTTCCTCAATGATGTGGGATACCTGCCAGACGGCACACCGATGCATAAAGCTGGCAATGCAGTCAATCATCCGGAGAAAATGAGGTCCAGCCCAGACCCGCATGCAGATGGCTCCAGGTTGCCAAGAGCCCTGTTCGCCAACTCGGTCGGATATATGCCGGACGGCACCCCCATGCATGCTGCAGGCAATGCCATCAACCATCCGGAGAGGATGCAGCCTGACCCTCACACGCCAGGCTCCCCCTTGCCCAGCTCAGTGTATGCTGCAGATCTGGGCTACTTGGTGGATGGCACTCCCCTGAGTGCAGTGGGCAACCACTCCCTGAAAGAAAGGTCGCCCGCAACGCCTCCAGCATCTACGGGATTGCCCTCTACGCCTTCTTCGAGCCCACCCGCTTTTGCCCCGGCCATCTCGGAGCCACCAGGCAAAAGCAGAGCCAACACCGGCGCCAAGTTGCCCTACAGCCATCAGAAGGACGTCTTCGCGAATCCGGAGTACGTGAATGATGTGGGCTACTTGCCAGATGGAACTTCCATCAATCGAGCTGGGAATGCCATCAACCACCCCGAGTTGATCAAGCCAGATTTGCATTCTCCAGGCGCCCCCTTGCCACGCGGGCTCTTCACCAACTCGGTCGGATACATGCCGGACGGCACCCCCATGAATGCTGCAGGCAATGCCATCAACCATCCGGAGAGGATGCAGCCTGACCCTCACACGCCAGGCTCCCCCTTGCCCAGCTCAGTATATGCTGCAAACCTGGGCTGCTTGGCTGATGGTACTCCCCTGAGTGCGGTGGGCAACAACTCCCTGAAAGAATGGTCGGCCGCAACGCCTGCAGCATCTACGGGATTGCCCTCTACGCCTTCTTCGAGCCCACCCGGCTTTGCCCCGGCCATCTCGGAGCCACCAGGCAAAAGCAGAGCCGACACTGGCGCCAAGTTGCCCTACAGCCATCAGAAGGACGTCTTCGCGAATACGGAGTACGTGAATGATGTGGGCTACTTGCCAGATGGAACTCCCATCAATCGAGCTGGGAATGCCATCAACCACCCCGAGTTGATCAAGCCAGATTTGCATTCTCCAGGTGCCCCCTTGCCGCGCGGGCTCTTCACCAACTCGGTCGGATACATGCCGGACGGCACCCCCATGCATGCTGCAGGCAATGCCATCAACCATCCGGAGAGGATGCAGCCTGACCCTCACACGCCAGGCTCCCCCTTGCCCAGCTCAGTATATGCTGCAGACCTGGGCTACTTGGTGGATGGCACTCCCCTGAGTGCGGTGGGCAACAACTCCCTGAAAGAATGGTCGGCCGCAACGCCTGCAGCATCTACGGGATTGCCCTCTACGCCTTCTTCGAGCCCACCCGCTTTTGCCCCGGCCATCTCGGCGCTGCCAGGCAAAAGCGGAGCCACCACCGGCGCCAAGTTGCCCTACAGCCATCAGAAGGACGTCTTCGCGAATCCGGAGTACGTGAATGATGTGGGCTACTTGCCAGATGGAACTCCCATCAATCGAGCTGGGAATGCCATCAACCACCCCGAGTTGATCAAGCCAGATTTGCATTCTCCAGGTGCCCCCTTGCCGCGCGGGCTCTTCACCAACTCGGTCGGATACATGCCGGACGGCACCCCCATGCATGCTGCAGGCAATGCCATCAACCATCCGGAGAGGATGCAGCCTGACCCTCACACGCCAGGCTCCCCCTTGCCCAGCTCAGTATATGCTGCAGACCTGGGCTGCTTGGCTGATGGCACTCCCCTGAGTGCGGTGGGCAACAACTCCCTGAAAGAAAGGTTGCCTGCAACGCGTCCAGCATCTATGGGGGTGCCCTCTACGCCCGCGTCAAGCCTGCGTGCCCATTCCACTTTCGCCTCAGAAAAGGTGACACCTGCTGACAGCTGCGTTGCGGTTGCTGCAAACCGCTGGATGCAGCCTGAGCCCGTGCATACCCATGAGAGAGATGCAGAGCCGCAATTCGAGAACTTCTTCCCGCGCGCTGCACAGGACACGGTGTGGAATGACATGATTTATCCGGAGCACATGCAGCCGGACTGCCATTCCCCAGGCTCTCCTCTTCCTCGTGCGCTCTTCGCCGACGATGTGGGCTGCCTGTCGGACGGCACGCCTATGAAGCAGGTCGGGAATGCCATCAACCACCCGGAAAGGATGAAGCCCGACTGGCATTCTCCAGTCTCCCCCTTGCCTGAATCCACCTTTGCTGCTGACATAGGCTACCTGGTGGATGGTACGCCGTTGGCGCTGGCAGGCAACAACTCCATTCCTCGCTAGACCAGCAGAGCGGGGCAGTTTGAAGCCGCCCGCTTCCTCAGTTTCAGTTTCAAGCTCCAAGATTGAAGTGGAGAAATGGCTCCATTTGGCTTTCGGGGCTGAGGTTTCAAAATGCTTTCTGCCTCTTCTCGCTTTGGAAGGGGAGAGCTGCACCAAGTAGCCAGTGTATTCTTCAAGAGCTAACAACACACAGCACCCCCTTTCCATGGAGTGAATTGGTTGTTCTCTGAGTACTAGGATCGCTTGAATAGGATGCGCTGGCCTAGAGTCTCGAAAGCAGTGCGATGTGGAGACTCCGGAGATGTTTGCTTGAGGGGCATTGAGTAGCCTTTGTTCCTGTGGGGTCGTACCGACGGCTTGACCAAGCCAGGTGATCACACTCTCCGGCAGCAGCGTCTACAGCCGCTTCGCACACGGGGTTGCCTGGGCCGAGGGAGGGTCTGCTGGGAGGGAGTCAAAAGACTCGACTGCAAGCCAAAGTGTTGCAAGTAGAGAGCAGGAACATCCTGAACATTCCGACAGCTTCTGGGAGAAAGATGTAAGCAGGGCGATTGGGACATCCGAATCAGTGACTTGTTGTGCAGCCCAGGCCTCCTCACGCCGGCTCCTCAGGCAACCATGACCATGACCATGAGCATGTCAGCGTGAGCATTGCCTTGCAACGATTTTGTCAGCTGGCCAAATGGCAATGATGCGCTTGCCGTTGCTAGTGAACGTTTCAGCAACACAGTTGCTCGGTTTGGAACTTAGTGCTCGCAGAAAGCCATGAGATTGCCTAACAAGCTTTGCTTGCATCACTTGGAGTATGGCACACAATTTTAAGCGTTCACCTTTGCGGCTCTCGATTCAGGACTCCTGAGGCATATTGGTTGGGGGGGAAACATATTCTTAAGCACGCCCCTACATTCTCCGGAATTGCCCAAGAACAGTTTTGGGAGGTGCTCAGGCTGCCAGCTGATTCCTCACGAAAGTGAGGGGTCCTTTCAATGCAAGTTGTGGTGAATGTTTGCATATGTCCTCTGATTGCATTGTGTTTTGCACGCATTCCTATAGCAGCATGGGGATTCCCTGTCCTTTTCCGGACTAAGGAGTGGCAAGACAGAAGACGCTTCGTCCTCTGGAAAGGCCTCTGGAAAGGCCGGAGTCGGATCTTGTGGCTCGGAACTGGCAAAGAGCACAAAGCTGCGGGCCGGATAGAGCAGCTGTGAACTCGTTTGATTTCCGAATCAAGTTTGACCTGATGACTTTGTGGGTGGTATGGTGCAGCCTGGAATTGTGTTCATGAAGTATGCTTGCACAATCGGCTGCAAGCCTGAACTCTGAACACCCCAACTCCCAGAGGCTTTTGCCACGGACTTGAGAGTCCGCCCGGCTGCGGACGAATGCACATTCCACCCTCCGAGGTGTCTTCCCCGAGAATAGCTCGTTCACTCTCCAGCCAGCTCTTGTCGAGCTTTTCTCTGCAAAACAAACGCGAGAAACTCCAAAAAGTCCCAGCTTCTCAGACACGAATGCTCAAGTCGGAAGATCAACCCCTGGGAAGCGGCACTCCGCATTATCCAGGATAGCTCGCGGGCGGCACTTGGCACCCGCAAGGCGCGTGAATTGGCGGGATCGGTTTTTCTGGAATGGTACCATTTTGGGGTAGGTGCACCACGCATTTTAGTCTATTTTTCGGGGGGATTGGGATGTTCACCGGGGTACGAGATTTTGACCCATGGCCAAATCAGTGGTTCTGATGAGGTTGCTTGCCCGTACCACTAGCTTTGAGAGCAGCAGTTGGGTGAACGACAGAAAGGCCACGGTTTCCGAGGCGCAGCCCTCCGCCAGCTGTCTTGCGGGGCGCTGCAGGCCCGCATTTTTTTTGGGGCAGAATGAACTGAGCGGCACCAGAAGGCTACGTGTCAAAACTGTGGCGCTCTTATTGCATGGTGAAGGACACTTTTTATTCGTGCAGGCATTTAGACACGCACAGTTCGGGTTGCTTCCGCTTTTGTGCCACTGGGGTTGGTGTCTCTCAAAGAACTGAATACCAAAAGAACAAGCCTTGTGTTTCATGGCCTTGCGCAAGTCCAGAACTGGAACGGTTGGGATTTGATCACAGGGCCCGCTTCCCGCGTCCCAAAGGCAAAGAGTACGGGAGAGATGATTCTGCTAGGGCCGTGCGAAATCATCTGGTGCGTGTTTGACAGACACCCTGTTAACCCAGTCTTGTGGGATCTTGCCGCACAACTGTTAGGATGTTACCCAGGCCTGGTGATAGGATCTGGGTACCTTTGCCGGGAAGCTAAGCAAAGCTGGCCACGGGGCTAAAGAATTCTTGAACATCTTGAACTACGCGAAAGCTGTCCGCCTTCCGCAAGACTGACATAGAAAAGGATGAGCAGCCAGAAATTATGTTCACCAGGCAAGGTCACAGGCCATCCAAACATGCGCAAGGGATCTAGTGCTGCGAGATGAGCGCGGCACAGAGTCACTTCTCTTTGAACGCAGCCAAAGCTTAGCCAACGATGTCCGCCCGTTGAAGGCTTTTTTCTGCACTGTAAGCCTTGTGTGTAATGCATTGCACTCATTTTGAGAGCGGCTGAATCCTAAGCCAGCAATGCCAAAGTAGCAAAGCTCACGCATGTCCTGTCGGGGGTTGCCGTTGTTCACGAGGAAAGAGCATCTGCGCTGAAGAAATTGGATACGCGGGATCGCAGGTTTTGTTGTTCTTTGAAGGGTCAGCTTCGAAAGTTATGCATGCGACAGGAAACCCGATGAGGAAACTGCTAGAAGCCTCTGGAAGGTCTGGCCGGAAAGTATTTGATTGATGCCCGTTAGAAGTCGGTTTCATTCATATTGTATGTTTAGCTGCATTCTACATAGTAGAACAGGCGCCACTGCAAAGCACGGACAAGCTCCGAAATCCTCAGCAGCACTCGCAAGGAAGACCATAAGAGGCGCACAACCCCAAATGTGTTGCTGCGCCAGACGATGCCCCGCCCACATACTTCTGCAGTCGCATCCCACATCGGCTTCTGTGCTCGTCAGGCTGCGCTCGCAGCCGCCAGGCGTTGGCTGGCGCTGGACAAGTCTAGAGGGCAGTGGTGCTAAAGGAGTACCCAAGTGAAATGACTTTTGAAGTCCCAACTTGCAAGCGGCATGAGCCAGGCAGCGGTTTGATAATGTGCACAAAGGAGTTGGTCCAGGGAATCAAGCAAGTGAGTGAGACACTGTTGGTAGGCGGAGTTTACTTGGCATCCTTGGTTTCTTGAAGACCATTGCTTGCATGGTCTGATCAAGGGGCCACAGTTGAATGCTGCCTTCCAAGTTGAGAGGCTCCCTGTGTCCAAATTCGGGTCCAGTAGCATTGTAGCACATCAGCATTTGAATCTTGACCCAGTGAACCGCAGTCAGAATTAGCGCCTTGAACCAAGCAATGACACTCTGAGCAGGGACTGGATATGTTGCGGGGCTGCGACCGCATATACCTACTAAGAGGCATTGTTTAGCCAAGTTTCCCAGTCAAAGAGGCAGGTCAGCAAGCACACCCTCATTTGTAAGTATGTACTGAAACAAACTGTTCAGAGAAACGCGGACCTGGCAAAGGGCATGTTCAGTTTTTGGAATCACGATGTCACCATGAAGCGTGAAGCAGTGCCCCATTTTGTTCCTCGTCCGCCAGTTGCAAAGCTTCCAAGGACCTGTGCTGGATTACTGTCTTGTTTCGAAAACCGGTATGCCTTTCAAGGAATTCCTCTACCTGTGGCCCTTTCAGGTCTCCACGATAGCTTCCAAAGGGCCTTGGCCAGGCTTGCGCAGAACAAAGCTGGCCTGCGCCGTGTTGGGAGCCCTGTTTTGTGGGACATGGGCCCGGGTACGTTATCTTATGAGTTGAGCGGCTTGATGACCTAGAGGGAAGTCCACGCTATGAGAAGTATGCTTGTCATGTATTCTGACATCGCTGTCACTATGGTCTTCATACTTGCACGATTGAAGGCGATTCTTGTATTAGCGTTCCTGTGTACCAGCTGTGTACGCAAAGTCGTGCAGGTTGCACATAATGGGTTGCGCAGTCATCATCATGGCTCGATTCATAGACAAGATTGCGGGCTAATTACTCGTTAGTCTGCGTTTGTCTGAGCCCTGCAAAACGTGAGAGCTGTCGCGACTTGTTCAGGCAAGCAGCGGTCTTGCCCTGAAATGTCAGTTGCTGTCCTCCCTTTGTAGCGAGACCGTGGCTCGACCAGAATCATCGCATGTGCGTTGCTTGCTTTGGTTGCGTTGCTGGCTTGCTTGCTCGCTTGAATTGAGCTGACAATCCAGGGTTTGACACTGGCACGGGCGGCTGTTGCACGAGCAACCTGAATTTGCGGATGCCCGAGGGGCGTTGAAGAGGCCAGATTTCACAGCTTGACGCTTGCAGTCGGCATGAAGTATCTCAAAGAAAGTTTCAGTATGTTCCAGTACTTCGTGCAATTCTGACGTCTGCCAGCATGAAGCCCACTATTCGAGGCTCCTAATGTTGGGATGTGTGGCTTTTGGGCTGCTTCCCTCAGTGTTAGGGGCTGAGCATCTGGCATACAAAAGCAGCCAACTGCCGCATGTTGCTGCGTGTCTCAGGCTGTTTCCGCTGCTTTTCCGCATCTCGAAGGAAATAGGCCGGGTCCTGTTCCGGGCAGTTTTGCAGATTCAGGGTAGGGGTTTCCTGGCGATTGCGAGTAGCAAGGAGCACTTTGAGAAGCACTTTAGGAGAGCTCAGTGCGAGATTTTCTCAAGGGTCCCGTTTTATTGAGTGTCTTCCCCTACACTTCGCGAGAGTCTCTAGCTTTCTCTGGCCTTCCGAGACCTCAAATACCAGTCATGGCCTGTCGCAGTTCACAGTGGCACTGGCAGCGCTTGGTGGTCGCTTTGCTAGGTCTCCAAGGTCCTTATTGTCCTGTCGTCGGCGCTGTTCTTGCGGACATGGGCTGCAAGCGGTCTGGCCGTCAGGCTGGCCCTTTGGGACTTGACTTGGGCCATGCATAAGCCAAGCATAGCCTTTTGGGCAAACAATTTGACCTTTAGATACCTAGACTCAAGCTCTAGGTATCTAATGGTGAGCGGCAGGTGCAATTATTGGCTCATGTTCATTTGCCCAATGTTTGGATATGTGTCATCAGCTTGAGGAGGTGGCACCAATACAAGCTGGCTGGCGATAGGCATCTCAAGAATTAGCGCATGTGCATCCATCCATTCAGACTCGAAATGCGGCACTGTGCCGCTGCACGTTCAAGGACAGTCTTATCAATAGCTTCTCAGGAGTGATCAATGGCTTGAAGAGACCATAGGTGTGTTTGGGCACGACGCTCAGGAGGGGAAGCTCCCAGCCAGGGGTTGACAAGCAGCGTTGGTGTCGGAAACCATTCGGATGGGAAACGGAATCGTAGACTCGTACCCCCGTGCTCTCCCTGCATAGGGTAAATGCACCCTTTGTTGTGCTCAACGGTTTATCTCCTTTTCGGCGTTTGCGCGTTTGCGCGTTTGCGCCTGTGCTGGAGCATGCACGCGCTGCTACACAGCCTTTTTAATACATACTCAAGTGATAGGGTATGACAGGGGTGGAGAGCAAATGCACGCGTAACCTGATTGACCTTCCCTGGTTAGTGGCACGCACTACATCGGTTCTGTTGGCGCTGCGTGCACAACAACTGCCTGTTGCAAGCCTGGAAAAAAGAGGGAAGCCAAAAGGCAGGCCATGGTCACATGCCCACATGTTCACTTCACTGGTTCAAAGGAAAGCCATTTGGCTGTGGGTCAAAACCAATGGTACCACTTGGGTTAGGTGCACCACCCATTTTAGTCTGTTTTAGTGGGGATTTTGACCCATTGCCATTTTGGAACAAACCCACATGGCCAGTCGATGGCCGCAAGGACTTCGCTGAGCCCAGCTTCATCTCAGCAGTGCACGTGAGGCAGGGTGGAACAGTTGGGTGTTCTCAAAATCTTGGACCCCTCTTTTCTGCGGGTCTCCAAACATATGTTATAATTTGGTGTTGGCTAAATTTGGAAGAGAGTCAAACAACATTCTCTTCTGTGCAAGGATGCGGGTTTAGGTTTGGTTGATAAATCTAAAGGGAAGCCAACAGAAGAAAAACATTTGAGGGGCCACAATTCTGAGAAAGCCCTAGCTGTTTTGCTGTCTTTTTGTTTCAGATCAATCTGCCCAAAGTGACAGTCTTCACGGGGGCCTCAGCTGCAATTGGCGTGGGTGAACGACCAGAAATCAAGCCATGCCGGGGGTTGCTTTATTTGCTGCCCCACGCAGCAAGCGTGAGCAAAAAGAGACACGCATTTTGCCGGGGCTCAAACTTTGTCGACCGTGGCACCGCGATTGGAACGACAATCTCGGCAACAATTTTGTTTCTGCAAGATGTAGTTCTTGACGAGTGTCGTTTTGATAGGGAGCCCCCAAATTGATGGTTTTCCCTTTGCGTTCCCTTAAGCAACACCCGCAAAAGGTTACCTTCAAGAACAGATGCACCCATTTGGGTGGAACAACCTCCTTAGCATCGGGGTTCTAACGACGCCATGCACCCGCTTGCACCAGGCCCCGTCGACATGGAGGCAGGGAGTGCACTCGTTTCACTACGGGGATGGTTGAAAAGGAACAAACTTGAGCTGTCAGGCTGGCCAAACAAAGTTCATGTGTCCACCTTTGAATTCTTGTGAACGGCAAGGAGTCCATTGTCCAAGATCGACGTTTTGAACGTTTGAACCCATTTTAGTCATGGCAGTCCTTCCGGGAAGTTAGCGCTTAGAACAAGCCTCGCAGCATGAGACTTTCCAGCAAGGGGAGCACCCTATTGCTACACTGTTGCTGCTGGCTTGTGTGCTTTGCAATATGTCACCAAAGATTTGTGGCAGATCGGAGATCGGAGGCCCACTCAAGGATTTGGTAGCAAGCCTGGACTCTGGAAACGTCGGTTTGGCAAAGCGGCAGGCCTGCTCAGACACCCTTGCACTGGCTGAGTGGGATTTTTTGCCTTGAGCTAGTCTCTACGCCCTCGACAAGGCGAAGACGCCTTACTTCCCCTGACCTTGTCAGGAGTGGGTGGTCGGTGACTGTCTGCATTGCTCGGAAGCAACGGAATGCCTGCTTTTGACTCTGCATTAGCAGGGAGTAATGAGGGTGGTGCCCCTGCTGCATCTCAATGGAACAGCCAATGTGAAAGTCGCTTGAGCCTCCACGGGCTACCGAATTCGCCACGGGCCGAATTCGCACGGCGTGTTCTGCGCGCGGAGGTTGGCCCTGGCGCCCGCCCGAAGCTTCCACATCGGCGTATAAGGATGAAAAAGTCCGCATGCAGTTGTTCAAGTGATGCAGGTAGTTAGGTTGCCTTGCCGATTGAAACGTGTTGGTCAAACACATGTGCAAAAACATTTGGAACAACATTTGGACCCTAAAATTACAACAACTTTGTTTGTTGAATGCCAATTATACTGGGCTGAATATCATGTTGGTCTTAATTTATTTAAATATATTGAATGGTGTACATTGTTTTGGTATTATGAAATAGAGTTGACTTGAATTTGATTTGTATATTTATATTATTTTAAATTTATTAAATCCAATTAATATAGATATTATATAATAATAAATAATTATAGCAGGGAAAGTATATTTAAATAACACAATTCTATATTGAAAAAAACATAATATATTATTATGTTAAATAATAATTATATGAATATTTAAATTTATATATTAATTAAATAAATAAAGATAATGATTATTATTAGTTAATTGGAATTTAAATATATTTAATATTATTAAGTTAATTTAATTAATTTTAATTAGAAATTGTATTATTAATTGGCAGAAATTTAGTTATATGAATATAATAGAATATATTTAAAATATGTTATGAAATTGAGATAGGATTGTATTTTTATTTGGATATTGGTTTGATGATTATTTAGAATAAATAAATACTTATATATAATTTGAATTGAATTAGAGTTTATATATATATAATATTAAACAAATGATATACAAATATATATTGTATTTTCTCGTGTACCGGTAAGTCGTTGTAGCGGCACTCCGGCCGAATCGTAGTGCTTGCGGCGAGCGGTTATGTTTGTCCCGGTTTTTTCTCCGCGGCACAAGCTCCCGCTTCTTCGCGTGGCCCGGAAGGCCCCGAATTGTTTTCCGAAATTTCGGGGGGTTCTTAACAATTTTGCTTAGAGTTCCCGCGACGTAACCCGGCCAAATTTTCCCGAATTTTGGGTCGCTTCCGGCGACGCGGCTCTTAGGTTTCCGGAAATTTGGCGGCTTTCCGAAAATTTGGGGATTTGTCCGAGTCGAAATTTCTCGAAAATTTCGTGCCGGGTATCTCCATATCTTTGCCTCTTTCTGTGTCTCCTAGTCTGTTTCCGTGTGTCCGTATCTATCTATTTCAATAATCTGTCTTTCTCTGTTTATCTTTGTGTATCTCTGTCTATCTTTGTGCATCTCTGTGTATCCCAATCTGTTTCTTTTTGGTGTTTGCGCCTCTTTGTCTCTATTTGTCTATTTGTGCCTCTGTCTCTCGGGTTGTCTCGGTTTGTCTTTGTTTGTCTCTATGTGTTTGTGTTTGTCGTTCGTCTCTTGGTGTCTTTTTGTGTCTCTTTGTCTATTTCCGCGTGTCCGTGTCTGTTTATTTGGTAACGTCTGTCTATATGTGTCTCTATCTTTTTTTTTTGTCTGATTGTATTTATTTTTGCGGGTCGGTTTACAAAAATGCCACACTTCCGCGTTGTCGCATGCCGCATTGGATGAGGGATAGTTTGCTTAGGTTGTATTGGGTATTGGCTGGTCTTTCCCGGGGCCGGAGGTAATCTTGGGAATTATTGTGTCCACCTCGGGCATCTCCGTTAGTAGCAATTCCTCCGGCCATGGGTCTCTCTCTTTCTTTCTCTTTTTTTCTCTTTCTCTTATTTTTCTCTCTCTTTCTCGCTTTTATTGTTTTCTCTATTTCTCTCTTTTTTTTCCTCTTTCTCTCTCTCTTTTTCTCTTTCTCTCTCTCTCTTTCTCTTTTTCTCTTTCCTCTCTCTCTTTTTCTTTTTATCTTGTTTTTTATTCTATTTTGGTTTTGTTTTTCCTCTTGATTTGTTTTATTATTTCTTTCTTTTTCCCTTTGTATTTTTCTTTTAATATGTTTTTCTTTCTTTTTATCTCTTTTTTGTTATGTTTTTTTTATCTTTTTTTTTCCCTCTTTTTCTCTCTCTTTTTCTTTCTTCTTTGATTTATTTATTGGTATTGTCGGTGATGAACATATTATTTTTAAAATTATTTAAATAATTGAATGATATTATTAATCTAATTTAAAGATAAATAAATTGATTGATTAATTTGTATGAATATAAATATAATTAATGAATGTATATATTATAAAATAGAAATTTGAAATATATATATATAATAATTATAATTATTTAAATTGTTTTAAATTTATATTATCGGTTTATATATAATATAATCGGAAATAGATTTAATAATTTAAAAATATTTATATATTTTTATTAATATATTTAATGATTTTTATGGTTTATAATATAATAATTATAAATGAATATTATTAATTTATAATATATTATTTATTAAGCTTGTTTGGATATATTTTAAATAGAATCATTTATAATATGTAATATATTATAGATAATGAATTTAATATTGAATATATTTATATAATTTTATATAAATATTATATAAATATTATATATTAAAATTTAGATTAAATATTATTTATCAAAATATTAAATAAGAAATTATTGAGGTGGAGTCGGAATTAATATTATAATATTTGGGTCGTATTTATTTTAAGAATTTGAAGATTTTCGATTTTAAAATAAATACATTAATTTCTTTATCTATTTTAAATTGATTAATTATCTTTTAATTCTTATAATTAATGGTGCACAACATGGAAATCTAACGTTTATTGATCGCTAGGTTTGCCCTAACCCCTTTAATTTTCTTTGGGAGAAGCCAATTTGTTGAAGAATTCTATTTACCCTAACCTTCGCCTATTGGCGCACGACTAGATGTAATTGGATGCAAATAAATGATATATAATTCAAATTGTTTATGATTTAAAAATCTATTATCCCTATCCTCCAATTCCCATTTTTAATCACAAAAGGGGAATTATTAAGAAAAGAATATTAGGGTTTGATTTATATGCATGTTGGTTTCCTATCATCCTTTTTATATTTTTGGAATTCTTAATTTTTCAATTTGTATTCGAAGGCCATATTTTTGTGAAATGTTTAATTTTTTACGTTACGTCATGTGCCTGGCACTCCGTTCGTTTAGTCAGCACAAAATTATTTTATTCTGAATCTTAGATATTTAAATGATTAATTCGAGCCCTCGTTTTTTGATCCTAAGAGTGTTGAATTATATATTGGCGGTTAAGAGAAATTGGTAATGCTAGCGATGTTAGTGTGCAATTTGAAGACGGAGGCGATGGCCTTTCGTTGTCGGTTATTCTAGCCGCACTTCGTTGTTAGCAATACTAGTGATTCAAATTTCGGTTTGTATGACAAATTCGCTCGATTGTTAACGATTATTTGAGCTTGTTTTTGTTGTTGGCAACGATGCCGACATTGGAGATGCAGTCTGTGGATTGAAATAATAATCGATTGTACGACGAATTATTTTTTTTAATTAAATTTCGATATTCGTGATATAATGAATTTATTCTTTTTAAATTGAAAAGGATTAAATTAAATATGTATAATTGAAATATATTTTGATTTAATGATAGTTTGCTTGCCTAAATCTTATAATTATATTTGTAGTTTAGATATAATTTACTCTTGTTTTTATATATTGTATCATGATATAATTAATATTATACGAGGTATGATTAATACAATTTCTATATAATAGGATACAAATTTGCAAAAAAATATTTAAAGCAAATTTCATAATTTTATATGGACGATCCGAGAATTTTTTATAATTAATTTATAAATTTAAAGAAACCAAATTATTGTTAATCATCGACATAATATAGGATAAACTAAGGAATTATTGAAAATTAAAAGATATATTTATTATATCTCTTGTTAATTAAAATCATTTTAATTCTCTTCAAATTCATTAAATTCTGAGGATCTTTCAAATTCTCAATAATGCTTAAATTTTTCTATTAACTTACGAATGAAAATAATCCTAATTTTATAGATATATTATAATAATTATAAATTAAAAAATATCAAATTATAGCAATAATATCATAAAATTAAAATATAACATATAATTTTGAAAAAAATATATAATAATTCAACAATAAAAATTATCCAAAACATATTTATATAAATCTAAAATACAATACTATAAATATATAACATACCAAATTCCAAGAAATATACTGAAAATTCACCCAAAACCTTAATCACTTAAATAAAAATTTCATTTTTTGTTTCAATTACATTCTGCTTAAATTATGAATTATGTATTTAATATTATTGGTGTTAAGTTCTGGTTTAGGAAAATACGGGTGGATTGGATATTGAGGGGAAATGACTCTTTCGATCCCTTGCTCGTATGATAGATGGAAAAATATGTTCTCCAATTAACAATCCGGGTTTTATTTGTAGAGAAGCCATCATTTGGCATGTGAGAGGTTTCGGAAGGCGGCATTTAGTCGTACATCTAGGAGATTGTTGAGGTATATTCGAAGGATAATTTGCTAGATACCTTATTTCTGCCTACTTACAGCTCTCGATTCTTTCTTGGATACCTTCTAATATACGGTTGTTTCACTTACATTTGCTTCACTTAGCATGAATTCGTATTGGTTACGGTACGAAGAATTTAGATTCTCGGCGCGTTGATTTTCTTCTCAGTTTGGGACGTGTTTTTAGAGCGGGTTGAGGGCGGGCGAGATTTTGTTTGCCGACTCTATTTTGTCGTTTGTATATTCGAATATCTCGATTTTAAATTATAGGTTAAAATAGATATTAAATATGTTATTTATATTATTATTTGTTTTTAGAATAATTTATTAAATATTAATATTATATTTGAAATATAAATTAATAAAAATATAATTTGTAGATTTAAAATTATATTATACTAATATTGTGATTTAAGATTGTATCGACGTTATATTACAATAGTCGGCGCGTTACAATATGGCTCGATTCTATTTATGCGTTTAAAGAAATGATTCGTGGTTTTTTAGAGTTCGAGAACGTTGGGAATTATTTCGTTTATGGTTAATATAATATATATATAAATAATTATGATAGGTATCCTTTTGTATGTGTTGAGGTTTGCTAGTAGGAAAGGTCATGCTCTTTGAGGATTTTGTATTCTTCGTTTTGTGCTTTGTTTTACTCCTTTCATTTGCGCTCTTGTGTTGCACCAACGGGGGGAAATTCTGGAATAGGCGGATTAGCTAGTGATTCTAGCTATCATGATCCAATTTGGGGAGTTAATATTTTTATGTGTCTAGTTTAGGTGTTGCGCAAATTTGTATATTATTGTTAGTTGATGTATTGCAGCATATATTAGGCTATAATAGGATTGTTTTAGGATGTGTGTTTCGTCGGGGTTGTTTGAATATGCGTGCTTTAGGAAAATCATTTTTCTTTGTGTTATTTATTATCTTTTTATATTGGGAATGATTTATTCGATTTTGGGGGATTAGTATTCGGGCTTTTATTTTTGGTTAAATTTATTTATGGTCTATGGTTTCATAGATCGATTTAGACTCTTGCCCGATAAGTATGGAAATTAATAATATGTATATTAATCTCTATATTAAAGAGGATTTAAGGCGTTTGCTTGGTATTAATCTTAATCCGGAGGCTTTTCTCGTGGTTCTGAGACGTGGCGAGTTGCGGGAAATATCCATTTTATGCAATAACTAATATTCATTCTGGTTTTTGGATTTTCTTTCCTTTGGTGCGAGAAAAATATAATAAATTAGTCGAATTAATATTTAGGATTATTTTCCTCCTATAAAGGGCGATGGGGGATATACAATATTACGCTATACAAGTTACGAGGCGAACCTAGACTAAATTATTTCTTTTCCCAAATATATATTGTTTTTATTTTACTATGGATAACGATTCCAACAAATGTGATCCTATACCCAATCTCAAGATGAGAAAATGGTTAGGATTATAACAAAAAGCTAAATAAAATAATATAATATAACCGATAATCTATATTTAAATTTCAATAATCCGAATTAAACCATAATATTTTACGATTAAATATTTAACTTATTTAAATGATCTTTCCAAGCATTTCGGCAATTTCTTTTACCTAAATTAATTAATCGAAAATTCGAACAAAATTAATAACAAAATTTCCTCCTTATCCATTCAAATTATTCCTACAATTAAGAATATACCATATTCTAAACTATAACCACCGAAATTGTTACAACAAAATTTATACATTTCGGATTTTGAAAAAAAATCTACCCTTTAATCTTGAGGTGACCAATGTTCTTTAACTCGCATAGCCAGCCCTTAAGCGTTACCAGCGCAGCCTGCTTTCAAAAGCTATTACTCCAAAATTAGCAAATTCCATATTGCCCAACATAAATCTTCGTAGCCAAAAATTCACTCCCCTAAAATTGCCAATCCTCAAATTTGCAGTATTTTTGAAAATTCCTACGCCCGAAATTGCCAGGCCCCAATTCTCTAACACAAACCGCTACTTTCAAAAACCTCTGGTCCCAAATTAGCAAGCCTCAAATCTCCATCCAAAATCTGTGCTTGAAAAAAAAAAATATGCCACGTAATCGGCAGGTCAAGTAGCCAATTTAAATCTTTGATATCCAAAATTCATCTTCCCAAATTACCAAGGCCCAAGTCTCCAATTTTCATACCCTTTATTCCCAAGTTAACAAGCCCCAAGCCTCTTCCAAATTAACAAGTCCCAAATCTCTTATAAACAATTCCTATAATTTCCTTATTTTCAAAAAATCCTACCCGTAAATTACCTAACCCCAAATCTCCAACACAAAGACTTTAATTTTAACCGAAAATGTTAAACCTCAAATCATCCAAAACCTCTTCCTTCAATTTCAACTCCAAAGGTCTTTTGCCACCACAAAAGCATAACTACCTTCCATAACTCCTACTCCCAAAATTAATAAATCTCCAATATAAACATATATTTTCCAAAATTGCTTTCCAATAATATTATCTCCAAATTCCATAAAAAATACCTTCCAAAACCCCTACTCCCAAATTAACAAACCTCAAATTAAATCCTCAAATTCTTTATTTTCATAAATACATACATCCCAATTATCAAATCCCAAAAATCCAATATAAATCTTCGCTCAAATTTCAATTTTAAGCCCAAAACCTATTTTTCCGAAATTCCTATTTCCATATTAATAAGCTCCCAAAAACCCAACACATTTTTTTATTCTCCAAAATTCTCATTCAAAAAATTATATAACCTAAAATATCCAACAAAATATATAATTTCCATAATTCCTATTAAAAAATACCAAGTATTACGAATCCAATCTATTTTTTTTCAAAATTCAATTTCCTAATTTGTCAAACCATAAACTATTATAACCCCAAATCTCTAGTCAAAATATGTTTTTCAACAAATTCTTATTACGCAATTACCAATTTATATTACATAATAATAATAATAAAATACTACCCTTTAATCTAAGAGGTGACCAATGCTCTTTAGCTCGTGCAGCCAGCCCTCAAGCGCTACCAACGCACCCCGCTTTCAAAAGCTATTACGCCAAAATTTGCAGACCCCAAATTGCCCAACATAAATCTTCGCAGCCAAAAACTCACTCCCCAAAAAGTTGCCAGGCCTCAAATTTCCCAAAATTCCTGCGCCCGAAATTGCCAGGCCCCAAGTCTCTAGCACAAACCGCTGCTTTCAACAACCTGTGGTCCCAAATTGGCAAGCCTCAAGTCTCCACCCAAAATCTGTGCTTAAAAAAAAGCGCCATGTATTCGGTAGGCCCCAAGTATCCTCTTTGTTGTCCAAAATTCATGCTCCCAAATTGTCAAGCCCCGAGTCTCTAATTTTCACACGCTCTATTCCCAAATTGGCAGGCCCCAAGCCTCTACCCAAAAAAGTGTATTAAAAGACTCCCGCTCAAAAAAGTTACTAAACCCCAAGTCTCTAGCGCGCATCGTTGCTTTCCAAACCTCCTGTCCCCATAATGTCCAAGCTCAAAATTTCCAGTTCAAAGTCTAGCTGGAAAGCCTCTGCTTCCAAATTGGCAGGCCCCAAGTCTCTACTAACATAAAGTAAGTGCTATGAATAACTCCTATAATGTCCTTACTTTCCAAAAACCCCTGCCTGCAAATTTCCTAGCCCCAAATCTCCAGCACAGAGACTTTGGTTTCCAAAACTCCTGCCCCAAAATGCTAGGCCTCAAGCCTCCAGCACAAATCCATAACCTCTGTCTCCAACTGCCAGGCCCCAAATGTCCACCAAAATGATTTGCCTTCCAAAGGTCTCTTGCCGCCACCAAAACATGGTTGCCTTCCATAACTCCTGCTCCCAAAATTGCCAAGCCCCACGATTCCAATACACATATACACATATTCGCTGCCCAAAACGCATGCGCTGAATTTGCGAGGCCTCAAATCTCCAACACAAGCACTTGCCTTCCAAAACTGATGCTCCAAAAACTGCCGGGCCTCAACTCTCCAGCACAAGTAATTGTCTTCCAATAGCACTGTCTCCGAATCCCACAAAAATTGCCTTCCAAAACCCCTGCTCCCAAATTTGGCAGGCCTCAAGTTAGATCCCAAACTCTTTGCTTTTATAAACTCGTGCACCCCGATTAGCAGGCCCCAAGAGTCCAGCACAAATCTCCGCTGTCCGAATCTAATGCTCTCAAATTAGCAAATTTCAAGTTTAAGCCCAAAATCTCTTTTCCAAAACTCCTGCTTCAAAATTGGCAAGCCCCAAGTGTCCAACACAAATCTTTGCTCTCCAAAACTCTCGCTCAAAAAATTGCGAAGCCTAAAGTATCTAGCAAAAATGTTTGGTTTCCAAAATTCCTGCTAAAAAGTACCAAACAGGACGAATCCAGCGCAATATATGCTCTTCAAAATTCAGGCCCCTAATTTGCCAAACCTCAAATCTCCAATACAAACTATTACAATCCCAAGTTTCCACCCAAAACATTAAAAAAATGGTGTTACGAAATTGCCAATTAACAGGTATTATAAAATATTTACCCCCCCCCCCCAAAACAAAACAAAACCTCATATCTCAAGCTTTCCCGGCATATGTTTGTGCATCCCAAAACAACTAAGCGGTATTTATATGTTATTTCTAAATCATGTTTTGGTGAAACATTAAAATGGCTTTATTAATTTCAATAATGCGCTAATATATATAATAAATTATTTTTTCAATGCAGGTTCTTCTAGGGCCTAAATTAACTATCATAACCAGATTAACAATGTTCGATCATACACCCCAAAAATATCATTTCCAAAAAATATTTCCTAAATTTAAAGTAATATCCAATTATTATATCAATTTTTTAAAACGCCCTCAAAAAGGCTATATCTTGTCTTAATACGGTTAGATTACTAATAGGTCAGGGTTAAGTATTAAAGCCGAACTATTTAAATTATTTTGGTTCGAAAAATTAGTCAAAAAATAAAAGAGTTTTAGCCCCTAATATTACCCTAATTATTAAAGAAGCGAACGACAAAAATCAAAAATCCAAAAACCAATTCCCCCGCAAACCAAGATATAAATCATTACAACACAACAATTAAAACTACACAAAACTTCGAAGCTAAAGATTACCAAACAACAGCCAGCATACGCCCTCAACCTAACAAGTCTAAAAATGCAAGCAACACCTCCTAATCCTTTTGGATTAGGTTTCCAAGCCTAAGATCCTGTTAGGAGGGCGCCTTACGAATTCAAAATCGATTTTAAATTCGTAAGGTAGGGCTTTTAACTCGTAAGAGGGTTATGTATACACACATGCAGTTGGCTTTCGAGCTAAAACCCCTACCTTCCGAATTCAAAATTGATTTTGAATTCGCAAAACGCCCTCCCAAAAAGACCCTCGGCTCAAAGAACGGCACAGGAAAGACATGCTGGAAGCCGCCAGGGCCGAAGAAATTTATCATAATAAAGCAAACCCTGCTTCGGCGTCACACCTGTTTCAAGATAAGCACCTGGGAAACAAAAAACAAAGGTCAGCCCGTTTTGCTCTCAGGAAATCTTGCGACACTTAAGCGCGACCAGAATTTCTTTCTTAGGGGAGGGGGGTGTTTTAGTTAGGGTAGGCCATGCGCAACTTTTTCCGGATTCAAAAGTCTAGGGTCCACCCTAGGATTTTTTGCATTTTTTGAATAAGCGCCTCAAAACAGCCATTTTAAAACATTTTTTGAAACAGTCTAAACACATTTTGATAAATATTTTTTTAGTACTGCATACCAAAACAAAAATTGAATTATTTTTTGAAAAATTCAATACACCTAAACATTGTCATTTTCAAAAACACACATTTTCCAAAATATTTTAGAAAATATATTTTTTTCAAAAGAGATAAATATATATATCATTTTAAGAAGAATTATTTAATAAGAAATAACATTTTCAATAATTCAATGAGAAGACAAATAATTAATCATTTTTCAAAATTTGGATATTCCGGAGTTGCGCATGGCCCACCTTGTAGGATTTTATCTTCAATATATAAAACGCTATACTTACATTATAATTACAACATATAAGGGTATAAATGTTATAATTATAGTATGGTTATAATTTAAATTCAGGATAACTATTTAATTGATATATATTTCCTCTTTCATATATCATTTTAATAATACTATTAATATCTCTCACTGTATTTTGAACATTAAACTTTTCACTTTCAATAAATAATTTAATGTTTTTTTTACATCAACCCCTTCCATTTTATGATAAATCAATGCCCATAATATGTAGTCAATAATTTCATACTTTTTCTTACTGATTTTAAGAAATGCTTTAACATAATCATAAGGCGGTATTTCATACACAGTTAAAAATATCAAAATGTCATCTTCAACATTTCTTTCATTAAACCTTTTAATATCTAAATTATATTCGATTGCGTCTTGGTAATATCTCCAATTTCTACAAATTTTGCATAAATTGTCCTTACCCAAAGAATAATCAACAATATTAACTATTCCATTAGGTAAATTTAATTTATATAATTCCATATTTTCCTCTTTGAAGTGGCAACAATCATAGCATTTCTTATTGATATAATTATTGATTTCGGTTTCCGCCATTACACACTATATAATAATATATAGCTTTTATTTCTTTAAATACTTTTTTCCAAGAAATAAAATTAAATATTGAAATATAAGTATAACATATAATATTTTACATGTTATTATTATATTATGATTATAATTTCAGTACAGGATAATAATTTAATTGATTTGTCTTACTTCTTTCATACATCATTTTAAAAATAATATTAATATCTCTCAATGTATTTTGAACATTAAATTTTTTACTTTCAATAAATAATTTGATATTTTCTTTAACATCTTGTCCTTTCTCTTGACTATAACACAACATCCTTAATATATCATCAATCATACCATATTTTTTCTTAGGGATTTTAAGAAACTGTTTAATATAATCATAAGGCGGTATTTCATACACAGTTAAAAATATTATAATGTCGTCTTCAACATTTCTATTATGTCTTCTTTTCAGATTTAAATGACATCTGATTAATTCTTGATTATCTCTCCATTCCTGACAAATTATACATTCATCTTCTTCATCCATTGAATAATTAATAATATTATTCAATATTTGATTAGGTAAATTTAATTTATACAATTCCATATTTTCCTTTTTGAAGTGGCAACAGTTGTAGCATTTCTTATTGATATAATTATTGATTTTGGTTTCCACCATTTCTATTATAATATATATAGTTTTTATTTCTTTAAATACTTTTTTTACAAGAAATATTAAAATATTATTTAAATTATTATCATTTACAACTACAATTGCATCTAACACAGTAAGGAATAATATTATTCAGTTCGTGTGACAACTCGTTTGATTTACGTTGCGCTGTCAGATTTGTCATTATATTACCGTTTTTAATATCCATAGAAAAACCGCATCCGCAGTAATTACATTGATTAGTGATATTATTTAAAAACCATTGCGCATTTACATAACCTTCTTTAGGTATTGTTCTTTTGGCTTTCCTGTCTTATTCTTTGTAATTTAATATTTTCTTTCAAAATAACTCATAATACATTTTTGATTAAATACATCATCAATATCTTTCGTATATTTATAAAATTTGACTTTGTTTAAATCTCTACACCTTGTAATTGCAGTCCATATCCATTCTGGATAATTCTTTACCAAAAAATGGTTATAATCAAAAATTGTTATGGTATCATCAATGCTACTGCCTTGGGCAGAATGACAAGTCGAGCAATATGCAAATATAAAATTACTTCTTATTTTATCAACTGGCAAAGACTGTAGAATTTCAGTTTTAACATTTTTCAACGTAAATATTCCATCGCTTCCAATATGAACAATTTTATATTTGAAATTTACATTAAAAACTGATGTTTTAGTTGTTGTATATTCTCTACAAATTAAAAATTCTCCTACTTCATATTCATCTTTTCTATTTTCTAATTTTCTAATTTCATTTGATACATTTTTACAAGTTGTATTTAAAAATGCTATGTTGTTGATTGATTTGCTTATGTCAGTTGTATATTCAAAGTATTTTTCAATAACTTTCATAATAGGTAATTTATTTTCAAAAATATCAATTTTAATATTTCTTAGTTTATCTTTATCTTCCTGTGTGTTAAGTCGCTTACATTCTTTTAACAAAATATTATATTCAAAAATGTTATCTATAATGTTATCAGTATATACTTCATAGTCTCGAGTATTTGTTATCTCTTGAACTGGTTTTAACTGCTTGGTGTCTCCTGTTGCTATTATAATTTTGTTGTGCTTATTCTGTTCTACAAATTGTTTTATTCTCCAATATATATTTAAATTACTAAAATAAACTTCGTCAAATACTACAACATCAAAATCTGTAAAATCAAATGGTTCTAATTTAGCATCTCCATAATTAATACCGAAAAATTTATTTATTGTCATTGCTTCGCCTTCGAATGCCTGTAATAGTTTATTAGTAGGACAAATAAAAATTACATTATAATTTTTATCAACCATTTTTTGACATATATATGATTTTCCTGTGCCCGGTAGTGCTCCACGAATCATAATAGGATTATTTTGTTCAATAATTTCTATAATATTATCTGTGTCATATTTATCTACTATATCAATAGTTTTACTTTCATAAATTGGTATTTGTATTAATTCGTTTTGTGTAATTTCATAATCTACAGTAGGAAATTTAATATATTCGTCATTTGAAACTCGCCAACCTCCTATTTCATTATTAAAGATTAAAAGCTCTCTTGCTTTTGTTATATCCGATCGCGCTATTGTAAACGCATCTGTTTTGACACTGAACACATTAATGCCATGTTGATATAACTTAGAATAATCTTGATACATTCTAAAATTATGGTATTGAAGCAGTAGCTCTTTTACATACCTAAAACCATTCCTTAAGCGCGATGTGTCCTTTACATTAAGTATATAATATGACGCCTGTTCTTCTTCTGCTGTATATTGTTCTTCATCTACTGTAATTTGTTCTGTCGTGAAATGTGTTAATTTATGTATTTTACCTCCATATTCTGCCTGATAGTTCAAAGCTTCCTTAAGATTTTTAAACACTGTGCTCTTCTGGTCAGTTGCTCCCCCCTTTTCTAAAAGTCCATAATTAACATTTGCGACCAGTTTTTTTATACATTTATCTTCCTCATTGTCTTCGCTAATGTTTGTGTTCCAAAGTTCATTAACAATATTTTTATGTTCAACTTTGTGAATACATGAAGGTTGTTTAAAGTATAAAATATTAATTCGTTCTCTTGTCATGTTATCTAGTTGTTTCAAAAATACACCATAGATTAAGCAATATTTTTTATTAAATAGCATTCTTCCTGTCCGTTTTAGTATAGTAGTTTTCTTTTCTATATAATATAACGTTAAGTCATGTAGGTCATAAATATTCAAACGCTCGCCATATGTCAAATTGATTAAATACTGGTATTTCTGATATAGTAATAAACGCATGAGTAAATGCTTTTGATATATCGATTTCGATTTCATTTTTGATATCGCCCGTATCGCACAATAAGCCAGATGGAACAACTGTTCTGGCTTCGTCTAAAATTTGAATATCAATGTCATTATAAAACGATTTATGAGATAAGTTAAACAATGACTTATTAAAATTAAACATTGCTTTATTCATATTGTTATATGTAGTTTCATTACATACTGCAATGCATCCATCTGCAGAAGTTTTTATTAAATTTTGTGTTTTTATTATATATATTGTTTTGTTAAATTTTATTTTTATTTCTGATATAATACAAGCTTGAAATCTAATTCTTGGTTCGTAGCCACTATTAACTAAATTGAAAAATAATTCAGATAACTTATTGTCTTCGGATACTAAATATATCTCTTTTGTTTTTTCATCAACTTTGATATTTAGTATATCGTCAATATTCTTTATCATTCTATAAAGCGGTGGTTCCTCTCTTTCATTAATATAGTAGTCGGTTGAAGCTTTGACAGTTGGTATCTTGGTTATTAATTGTTTCTGTTGAATGCTTCTTAAGTCGTGATTCATTGCGTAAATATGACTGTTTTTGACCATTGCATAAAATGGTTTGATGTGCCTACTATTTATATCGGGGTCGCATTTATAAATTAATTTATTGCAACAATCATAAATTCTGCATGGAATTTTAAACTGTTTAAATACAGCCTCCATCTCTTGAATGGTTGCCCCCGTTTCACTAAAGTTATCTCTACCTATAATTTCAATTACTCTCTCTCTAGTTAGTCTATTACGGGTCCTTTCGTTCATAATTGTGTCACTGTAAAAATCAGTTAATGCATTAATCCAGCATTCGTTTTCAATATAATTACCCTTGTTAATTGCCTTATGTATGGTGTCTTCGTTCATCCTTAAAGGTGTATGTATATACCTATTAAAAATTGAAACATTAGTAGCATCCCTTAAATTTTCTGTAAGAATGTCAAATTTTTCGCCGTCTTTATTTACCATATCTACTGATAATATTTTAATACAATCTATATTGTCATAAAATGCCGTCATCTGTTCATAATAGTTGTTAAAATCCTTTTCGGTTCGTAATAGTTTTAATGTATTAGAAAACTCATTATTTATTGTATCGCCTCTTATTCCATATTCTGTATTGGAGTCGCCTATCAATTTAAATATTCTTTTACCTATGATATCTTTAGAAAATGCAGTGGCTTTAATTATAGCAGTAAAATTATCATATTGTTTCGCAAAAAATA
Source organism: Effrenium voratum (assembly GCA_963377175.1). Taxonomy (NCBI): domain Eukaryota; class Dinophyceae; order Suessiales; family Symbiodiniaceae; genus Effrenium; species Effrenium voratum. The sequence continues at coordinate 484,960 of CAUJNA010003393.1, read as the reverse complement.
AATGTTGTCTGTGTTTGAATGCATAGTTGGACTTTATGGTTCTCTTGTCTTTGTGCTCTGCTATGTATAACATAAATTGAACAAAATATTTATTTTTCCCTTCCCTTGCTCTTGGTCCTGGGTCGTTATCTATCTTCAATTTCCCTCCCGTCTCCTTCTTTGTCCTTGCTTCTGCCATTCTTTGATTTAAGGGTTTATTTTCCTTGAATTTCTTAATATTATCCTTGTATTTTTGATATGTTTTATCATAAACTTTTGTGTCAGTAGAAGTTAAACCCTTGATTAAATTTTCAGCTGTTGTAACATTTGAAATCTTCCTCTCGGTATATAAATTAATTACTCTGTCTATTTTTTTAAGGTCTGAATGTTTTGCTGTCCGTGATGACTTCCGCCTTAGCACTGTTAAATATCCAATGTTTCGTTCCAAAGCCTTAGACATAATTATACTATATATAATAATGATATAATAATATTTCTTTAACTATTTTTTTACAAGAAATTTATTTTTACAAAAACTATATATTTTTTAAACTTTTAAAATTTCAAATCTTAAGAATGGTCGCGTGTTATGTTCTAAATAAAAATATGTTTGTCCTAACTTTTTTTCAATCCTTTCAACTTTATATTTTGCAGGCAACCAATTACTACTCCTTTCCTTTTCAGTTATTGCTTTCTTTCTGTAAATCTTCACTTCGTCACCTATGTTAATTTCAGGATATTTACGGGTTCTAGTTGCTTCGGTTGTCATTTTCATTTTTACTTTATAATTGTTTTTCTCCTTCAATGCTTCCGCTGGTGTCATTCCTATACTTGAATGTTCCATTTTATTATTGTAAGTTATTAATATTTCAAAATTATAATCTATCCATTATATATTTTCCTTTCCTTCTTTTTCATCTTTTTCAACCCTTTTATATAACATATCTTTGTAGGTGCGTATAAAACGTTCTGCAAAATTAGGATGTCCTCTTGTGCGGTATAATTCTATTCCTTCTTCTTTGAAATAATCTTCAACTGTTTTATTATATAAACTGCCTTCCTCGTCGCTATAAATAATTTCTGGTTTGCCTTTCATTTTCTGTAATCCTTCCATTACTCCAGCTAATATGTCTGGTGGTTGTTTTGATTTAATAGGTATTACTGTAGAATATCTGGTAAATATATCAATTAAAACCATCCCTACTTTAAATTTTTGATTGGGTATGTCATTAATAAAAAATAAATCTAATTGAAATTCAAAATATGGATGTGGAGCAATAAATGAATTTTTGCCTCTTAATTGCTTCTTCTGTTCTATGTTCTCTTGAAACCATTCTTTAACATCGTTTAAGGTTATGCTTTGTTCCCTTTGTTTAGCATCCTTATAGGTTGTTGTGATACTTCCGTATCCTGATTTATCATAATAGATTTTACTAATTATATCATTTTTATTAATATTTGCCATATTAATAAAGGTGATATTTTTTAACATTTTATTCAAAATCTTCAGCACTATTTAAATATGCTTCGTACTGTTGTTGTTGTTGTTGGTTACTCCTATTAGTCTGCGGTTTGATATCTTTGATACTTGGGTATGAACTAAATATCATATTTTGTATTCTATCGCTGATTTCTATTTTTTGGTATAGTGATAATAAATATTTTGTCCTACATTAAAAAGGATATTAGAAAGTGCATTATCCTGCTTATTGAAAATATGTGATAATATTATCTTGAATATGTTTAACGTGTTCAAAATATTATTTTCAATATATCTAAAACAATCCCGTCTATTCTTTTGGTTTTTTGGTATGTCATCATCATTCTTATACTCATCCAAAAATTCATCTACTAGACCATTTTTATATGTTTCTATGTATTTTATTTCAACTGTTTCATAAATTGGTGTATCGCTAAAATCTACTCCAGCGCTTTCAGTTTTAATATTTCCCTTGTAGTATAATTCATAACAGTCCCTTATTCTGTCGTGTATGTCCCTTGTGTAATTATGCCTTCCTTCGACATTCTTTAACAAATTGGATTTGATAAATTTGAATGTCGGAAACTTATATAATTTTGTAAAATAATAATCCTTGATGTTGTTTATTGTAACGGTTGTGTCTTCTTCCTTTTCATTTTCAATTATTTCAGTTAGTTTGATGAATTCTTTTGACTTATTACAAGTGTCAATATTTACAAATGTGCTCAATTGTTTTAATCTTTTGCATTTATAACATTCTTTATAATTATATTTGCATATGTGTTTAATAATATTTTCTGATAATTTAGTTCTATATAACTGAATATTATTATAATTAAATTTACATTCTTTACACATTCCAATTTTTCTATTTATCATTATTATAGTGTCATTCATGTTGATTTTATTTAAGAATTCACTAATGATTTCCTCCTGCTCAATCTCACTGAACATTTTCACCATATAATTATAATACATAATATTTCTTTAAATACTTTTTTACAAGAAATATTTTTTATAGTAAAATTTCTATATATTTTTATATTTTTCCTAAATTTATGGTTTCAAATCCTAAAAACCCAAAAATGCACCAAATATTTATTAAAATATTTAAATTTTAATAAATATTATTTAAAATATTTATATTTTAATAACTATTATTTATTCAACTGTTATAATTTTATATGTGTGTGCCTTATATTTTCTGGGTTTTGTATTCTGTAAATCTTCTGGTTTGTTCTCATAATCAATATCTTTTAAATTAATTTCTCCGTTTTCTGCTATCTTGTCTAATTTCTTTCTCCTATTATATCTGATAGCACTTGCTCTCTTGGTTTCCATAAAATCTTTTTCTACTCGTCTCTTTTGATAATACAATCTATTATATAATGCAAGTTGTTCCTTTATTTGTTCCAGTGTCATATCTTCAGGTTTAATACTCATTATATAATATATTATATTATAGTATATATTTCTTTAAATACATTTTACAAGATTTTTAAACTAAATATGTTTATTTTTATTTTTCTTTTTAAAGACTTCGTTCTCCAAATATTCTACGCGATGGATTAGTTTTGATAAAGCATCCCAACTAATACAAGCCATTCTGTCATAACACATCGTTAAGTATTCTCCTGAATCATTTACAATATTATATTTAGGATTTGTGTATTGTTGAACATCTTGAGCAATCCATCCTAATTCAGTCTTTTTAGTTTTTTGATTTTTAACAAATGTTTTAATCTTAATGTTTTTTACCATATTTATAGTATCATCTTCTACATCTTCTATATTATCTTTCAGTCTCTTATCGCTACTTAAATTAAATCCGTTAAATGATGAAAATTGAGTATCATCCAATTGTAAATATTTAGTGCCATCAATATAACTATCAATAGTTGTTGATGCTTCTAATCTTAAAACAGCATCACTATTTAAATGTCTCAAATTGATTTTATGAGCAATTCCAAAAGTCATATCACCGTCAATAGTCCAGTCGCCTCGTAATTCGCTATTACTTCCACTATTCAAAATAATTTTATTATCAGCATATGTTGAAGATAATCCAACAACCAAATTAATAGAGTTTGACGTGTTGCTATTCCTGATTATTAAATCATTTGTATCGACATACATTTCAGCATTATCAATTATTAGTTTTGATGTGTTGCCAAATTGAACATTGCCACTCGGTGAATTTTGTAATAATAAAGTATTTCCTGATACAGACTGAACTTGGTTGACTTCAACTTTCTTACCAGAAACCATTGTTAAATCGCCGTTTGTATATACATCACCTAATACATCAACTGGTTTATTGAATATGGTTTTTGATACAGCGCCGTCGCACATAAAATACTGATTAGAAGAATTTGTAATATCGCCAATACTACAAGCAAGAAAATTATTATGCGCCAGTTCCTACAAACTGAACAGCACTGGTAAATCTCGCTTGTCCGGCACAGTTTAAAACATAACCAGAAACACCAACAGCACCTAAACCAAACCTATCCTTGACCCAGACACGACCAACATTAGCATCTCCTATTTGAGTTTCCCATTGACCTCCTGAACTACTCATCCACATTCTGCCATCTCTATTAATATTAAATTCTCTGTTAAACATTACGAATTGAATGTGTAATCCATTACTTGGCGCCCTATAATTATTACAAAATAAAGTATTACCAGTAACCATTATAATAGAGTCATGAAATGTAACCGGACCCGATATTGATTGATTGCTTAAATCTAGTTTATCTAATTTTTGTAAATCCGTTGCTAATAAACTATTGATAGTATTTGAATTTTGAGTTATTAATAAATCTTGTGTAGTGTTGTCTGATATGATTGAAGCAAATGTATTGCTGTATGCAGTATTTGTATTGAATAAATTAGTATCGTTTGTATATAATGTTGATACATCTGCTAAAATTGTTGATATTGTGTTTCCGTGTCCTGTTATTAGTGAAGAATTTGAACTTATATTATTGAAGTTTGAAGTGATTGTATTATTGGAATTTCCTACTAAGAATGTATTAGAACTAATAGTATTGAAGTTTGATGTTATTGCAGCGTTTAAATTACTGATTAAAAAAATATTAGAACTAATATTATTAGCATTTGTGTCAAGTTTAATTGCATTTGCTGATATAGTCGGTAGTATTGAAGTTATGGTTAATCCGTGTGCTGTTATATTATTAAGGTTGCTTGTACTTGTTGTGTTTTGGTTTACTTGTTCGTCAAACATCGTTGTTGAAGTAGCATTTAATTCAGTAATATCAAGAATATTAGCATCTATCTTATTCTTTTGTGCTAATATCAGTGCATCAACTTCTTCAATTGTATCACCTCCGCCTAATGCGCCTGCGGTGTCTGATAATTCTTGTTTCGTAGCATAAACAGTGCTTAAGGTCGATGGTTCTGTTGAATTTATTAATACTAATTCATTTGCTATAATTCTGCTTGAGCCATCCAATGATAATGTTGAAAACATAATTATTATATAGTAGGTTATAAAATAATTATATTCTATCTTTTTTTTCCTCTTGAACCAAATATACCTTTATTTAATGCATTGTATTTTTCTTGCTTCTGTCTCAAATATTCATTTTGCAATAATTGGTAATGCTGTGCTATATTTTGTAGCGGGTTTGCAGGCGATTGTGGTTGCATTCTTCTTGGGGGTGGTGTGTTCGCTATTATATTATTTGTTACTGGTTGTTGTGGTGGAACGTATTGCTCTTCTTCTTCGCGATATTCTACCTTTTGGGGTTTTGCTATTGGAACTGCTTTTGGTTTGATTGATTTAATTGGTTTAGATTCTAATGGTCCTTGGCAATTGCGTTCGTGACTGTATCTGTAAGATTTTAATGTTAAAGTTTTGGCACATTTTGGACAGGTTATTTTCTTTTCATTGCGTGCTTGAGTTTTTGAGTTGTTTATAAGAGGTTCTATAGGTTTCGCTTCTGTTGGTGCTTCTATTGTTGGTTCTGCCTTTGGTGCTTCTTCTTCAATTGGTGGTAATTCATTTACTGGCTCGTCTGCTTCAATTGTATTTGTAATTTCAGGTTCAACTTCTGACATATATAATATATTATATATTTTGTCTATATGTTTTATATATTTTGTCTATATGGACAAATTGAGAAATATTAATATTAATAATTTGATATAAATATTAATATTTAGGTTGGTTATTCAATTATCTAATTGAAAGAGAATGCTAAAAGAAATGGGAACGCTATGAAAATCAATTAACTCGTTTCTTGAAGTTGTTATTCTAAAGTGTAGTCTCTTAATATTTTTACCGCCTACATCAATAAAATCTGCATATATGGGCGCTGTAAAATCTGTTATAACTCCGCCAAGTTGTTGATTAATTTGAACTTTTTTAATTACTGAACTGCTGAAATTATTAGGTGCTGAATATTTATAATCGCTTAATTGAGGACAATTTATGTATATATTCTGAAAAGGAACTAAATTAAAATATCCACTTAGCCAAGATGACGCAGGTTCATAGGCAATATAATTACTTAATAAATAATTGATAGCTTTTGGTCTCAAGTTGTCATATTCAAACTGTCCTCTGTTCCATTCGCCATTTACATAAGTTTCTAGTTCTTCATCTGTAGGTATTTTGATTTTGTAATTTAGAGGGTCATTTAATTTAAGTTCCATTTTGCGTTCGCTTTGTCCATATACTGTTAAGAATAAGTCAGGTACAATATCATTAAATGCCGCGTTTAATTCTGATTGTATTTTAAATGATAATTGATTGGCATAATAAATTTCACCGGATACATCAACGGCAGTGCTTCTTAATAAGACATTGGAACTATTATACAACATAATATAGAAGCGTTCGTAAAACCCTTTCTCTGTTGTATAAAACGGAGTGCTGAATGAACACTCTGTCACGAACATTTTTGTTCTTGGTGGAATTTCAAAGTTTTGGTCAAGTTCTATAATAAAATCGCTGGTAGAATTACTTTCTTGTAATCTGTAGGCACTATCAACATAGATTTTTTTATATGTTAATCTGTCACTCATAAATATAATATACAATAGAAATTATAATATAATTATTATTGATAATTACTTTGTAATTATTGTTATTAATAGATAATTTAAAAAATATATATTAATAATATATGATTGGACGACAATTATTATTAGGTGCTATTGAAGGCAGGACGCCGACGCAAATGATGGCAGGTGTAGCAAGCGATAAAGCATATACAGCAGGTAAGGATTTAATAGAAGATGTATTTTTTAATCATAAAAAGACATTGGAAGACAAAATAGGAGGTTTCAATAAACATTTTGATAAGCAGATAATGAAACATAAAACACGCTATGCTGAAGAAATCAATGTTCAAAATAAAAATAAAATCGATGATGTCAAGGGTTTAGACGCAGCCTATTCAAATGTGAATGGAATAACAAGAATAGGCAACACATTATATATTGGCGGCACTGGTGCTAAAACGGGACTAAATCACAAAGTCAATGATGTAATTGCAGATTTGTTTTTTATTCCTACTCATAATGTTCAATTAAGCGAAAGATATAAAGACGCAATGGAAGAATTAAGGAAAAATCCAGATGTGAATAGAATTGTTGGACATAGCCTCGGTTCATCCGTTGTTCAAGAAATCAACAACAGACACGGCAACAAATATGCTACTACTGTTTATTCATCACCTTTTGTATCAGGATTAATCAACAGAAAAACCCGCGACACTTACGATTTAGAAATCGTGGAGACCCTATAGCAATGTTCGATGACGCGGCAATAACTGGAGAAATAGAAAGCAATAATTTATTAGATAAACACAGTTTCAATAATTGGACAGGACAAGGTATAACTGAAATTAATCCTACTACTGATATTTCTAATGGGTTCAATCCTAATTCAACACCAGAACAATAAATAAATAAATATATATATATATAAGTTATATATGAGTATTGATGCTGAGAAATGGGACAATGATGTTGAATATGCTTATGAAAGATTGATAGAGCGAGAGAAAGAGAAAGAACACAAAATATCAAATAGTAAATACGAATGTCATTGTGGCAAGGAAGTATTGAATAAAGATAAGGAAGAGCACGAAAGCAATGATTTAAATTATTTATACTACAGAAAAGGTAATATTAAAGGACTTATAATAGGCATGTATAGTGAAATTATTAATTATGAAAATGATTACTTAAAATTACATCCAGAAAATAACAAAATACATTATACAGATTATAGTAGAGTTGATTATACCGACTTTTTAAAAGAACAAGAAGAAAAGAAAATTCCATTAGATGAAGATGATTTAAGTTATTTGTATAAGTATAGAGACGAATTAGAAGATTGTATAAAGCGTATAACTGAACTAACATTATCTCAATAATATTAATAATAATGTTTAGAAATAAAGACAAGCAAAACAAAATTCCATTAGAGAAGAAACTGACAAAAGAACCTACAAAATACGATAAAGAATATAAAATTTTAGATTATGATACTTTAAAAGATATAGTTGATACAAAAAATAATTATCTAATAAATACTATAAAAAATACAACTTCAAACAATTCTACTACAATGCTTCCACATAAGAAAAATATAAAAAATAAAAAATAAAATCTATATCATCATATATAAGTAATGGATAATATAATTGCAGAAAGTGAAACTACAATGATTAACTCGTTAAATTTTGGACTTCCAGAAACAGCACAATATATCACAGACAGAAGACACGTTAATTATTTTCCATCGGGTAGTAATGTCTATAATCCAAATGCAGGAAACAAAAATATTAGATTTCATATATCAGGAGAAGACAACACATATATTGATTTATCTTCTATTCGTTTATTTGCTAATCTTCAAAACACCGACGGAACACGAAGTCATTTTTTACGACCGTTAGGTAATTTATCATCCTTCTTCAGTCGGTATAGATGCACAGTAGGCGGACAACAGGTTCAGGATATTATTGAATACAATAGGCACTGTGAATTGTATAATTCTTTTAAAAGTCAAGATGCTAGAGATATGGACGATTTAGAAAGTAGCGCTAATCCTCGCTGGGATGATGACTGGCGACACACATATGCTACTGGATTGGCAGAATTCATTGATGTCAATACACGAACCAATCCCACTGCCGACCCTGAGGCAGTTGCAATTTCAACTACAAGAGACCATAACAATTGGGGAGATTTAACAGCACGATATACTCGCCATTCTGTAGCAGGAATTCCCGGCGCTAATGGTTATATGAGATTAGGACATAAACCGGTATGCGGACTGTTAGAAAGCAATTATTATTTACCTCTTCGGTATGCTCCACTTGAACTGGAATTTACGATTGTGTCAGACGAACATATACCAGTAGTTACGCCTTTTACAGTAACTGATGTCAACACTCAAAATGATGCCAAAGGCTATTATTTCACAACAGGAGACACCTCAACGCAGTGGGAATTAAATAACGTAATTATAAGAGCCGAGGTAATTCAATTAGACAATACGGTCAATAATAACATAGTGAAACATTTGTTAGAGGGTCAAAGTTTGAAATTAGTTTTTCCAATGTATCACACTATGACACAATCATTCAACGCGGCAGGAAATGAAATTAATATGAATATTGTTAAATCCGCTTCTAAATTAAATGGTTGTTTCATTACATTGTATCGCCCACCAAGAGCAGGAACTGACCCACAAAATACTAATTATTACAGACAAGACAACTACATTTACAAGCGATGGAATTATTTTTACAATCCGATGATTAATTCTCGTATTTTTGATGGTCCTGATCCAGATGGAGCTGATCGCGCGACATACCAAGGAAAGGGCTTTCAAAATTCAGATTTAAACTTAACGTGGCAATTACAAATCAACAACAAGAAATATCCAGAGTTTGAATGTCAATCAATGGCAGAAACTGCATATTATTTAAGACGAACATTACACTATTTGAACCCTGACCAAGACGCCTTTAGCATTTCATATAAACGCTACAGAGAAGACAAGTTCGTTATTGGTATATCGTTTGAGAAAATGGCAGACACTAATTTTACTGGACAGAATACTAAAATGGGAGGTTTACTCGTTTTTAAATTGAAAGGAAGTAACAGAGCACTGACAGATAATGAAGATGTGCGAGAATTATTTGTGCATATGATTTCGGAGTCTGTTCTGGAATTACGCGAATCCGGAAGTCTGCTCTATGATTAAAATTAAAATCTATGATAAATATATAATGTATAAATTTCATAAACGAAATAATAAGAAAAATAAAGGTAAGATATTTTTACAATCCTCACAAATTAAATATAGTCCATTTGATTTAAAAGATACAAAATATTTAGAACACCTGCACGAACAAATGAAGTTAAGAAACTCACAAGAAGCATCAGTAGCATTAAGGAAAAAGATTGACGAAGGAAATAAGAGAGCAAACTATGTAAATGAGCTGGATAGGACGATGGGTGAATTATATCGTCCTAACTTGCCACATGCAACAAAAGAACATTTAAATAAATGGTATGAAGATACAAAAAAAGTTAATATTTACTTAAGATTTATTATAATAATATTAATAATCTAACTATTATTATAATAAATATGGCAACTACAGCAAGTTTAGAATTAATAAATCCATATGCAAAATTTGGATTGAAACGACGACCTACTTATGAAGAAATTGTAGGTCTGATTGGCGAAAATGATTTAATAACGGGAAAACTACCTAACCGAGATGCTACATTCTTCAAAGCAAGTCCTCAGGGTAGTTTTTTTGATGGAAGCGACCATTTAGAATTATTGAAAGACCAAGAGATGAGAATATTAGACAGACAAATGAGAGAGGCAATGATGAAACAAGAAGCACGCAGAAACGGGCATACTTATGCAGTTCACAAAATGAATGCAGAAACACCTGTCCAAGCAAACGCTGATGCGATAAATGATGAATATGACTTTTCCACACCACAACAAACGGCAAGGCAACACGAAGGGATGGTAGATACACAAATACAAGATATAGCAACTGCAACAAAGCAGAAAGCGGAAGAAGTAGGTAGAGCGATGGCATCAAATTTAAGAGAGATGGGCGGAACATTATTTCATAAAATGGTGGCAAACAGACAATCAGCACCGACAGAACCACGACAAGCGCCAGCAGGTAGAGCCGTAGCAGACGACCAGCAAACAATGCACATAGAAGATGTTGAACTATCACCTCAAGCAGTAGATGACAATTTTGACGCGACACCAGTTCAACAAGCAACAGGAGCATCAAGTTCAACAGCCCAACAACCACCACCATTGCCAATGACGCCATTATTTAAAACAACAATAGATAATAATATTAGTCCTGCTTACTGGAAAGAAAACCCTAATTTAACAGTAAATGATATTAAATTTCAATTTTATTTAAGAGGAATTCAAGTACCAGAAGAAAGCGAAATACAAGAAGAATTGAAACACAAAGGAAGAGGCAAGGCGAGAACATACAAACAATATTTAGTGGATATGATTTTAGACACTATTGATAATGGCGGGTGGATAGTAAATTTAGGCAAAGGTAGAATAGAAGAACTCAAGGCAAGTTTTAAGGGCAAAGGTACGAAATAAAAATATAAATAATAATAATAATGATAATATTAACAAAAAACATACTGAAAAGAAAGAAGCAGAAATTCAATGATAAATATGATGACGACAGTTTTACAATACATAACCTAATGAAACCAAACACACCAACAACAATACAACCACCGAAATTTATGAAAAAGGGCACGCCGAGAGAATTTATTGACATTGCAACCAACACAGATACAATCGCCACAGAAACCAGAGAGACTCAAGAAAAGTTATACAATGATGCAAACCAACCATTAAATATGACATTTGAAGCATTTAAGGTAAAGGAAAACCAAGACAATATGTTTAAAATAATGCTTAAAAACTTTTGGCACAACACATACAAAAGAAATGAGCCAACAAGAACACAAGCAACACAAACACTGAAAAACCAACGCGACGCAATGGCGTCAGCCTTTACTACAATGCTTGACAACAACAAACCGCCAGAACCACCGCCAAAGAAACCACCAGATGAGGATGACAGCGATGAAGAAGAAAAGAAGTTCAAACTGACAAAAATGATAGAAATAATGCTACACAACGGCGCTACCGTAGCAGATATAATATTAAACTTATCGCATAGCGCAATTGCAACAACTATAAATATCGCAGATTTAGTCAATCAAATAACAGCAGGACATGCACAAAGTAGCAGTAGCAATTCATCAAATGAAGCTATTAGTGTTCATAGTTCTCCACCTATTACTGTTCATAGTTCTTCATCCGAAAGTCCAACAGAAATACCAGCACCAACTGAAGACGAAGAAGAAGAAGAAAACCAACATTTCAATTTTGAAAAATTAAAATCTAAATAATATTATATATAATGGGTTCAAGTAAATATTGATATTCTACAAATAAATTCATTGAAAGCAATAATCAATAAATTAGAAAAAGTTAATGAATGTAAAAAAGATAAAATATATTATAAATTACCTGCTTTGAATCTATGTAGTTATTCTTTATTTTAAATTAATAATATTAAAACAAATTAATATTATTAATTGCTTATACAACTTCTTTCACTTTTTGGCGTTGATATTGAAACAGTGCTATTTGTTTCATCTATTAAATCGTCGCGAAGCTCGCGAGCCTCTGGCGAAGCGTCTTCATCAACAAAATTATTTTGAAATCTTAATAATTCCTCGTCCGTTGCCCTCCTCTTCAATGCCTTATAAAGTTTATGTATCCAAGAATTAGTATGAAAATTATAATTACCTCTACGATACAATCCACCACATCTACATAGTTTCATTGGCATATTATTATATTATATTAAGTTAGAATATCTTTATTCATCATTTGTAATTTGAAATGCCTGTTCAAAATTGATATAAAACATTTTGTTAATGTCTTTTGAATTCATATTCACGTAGAAAAAAGAATATGGAGCAAAATTAACGGCTTGATGATACATATCTAATAATTGCTGTTTGTCAACAATGGCGCTATTTTCTTCAATAAAACTCATTAACTCACTGGCATTTTTCAACCTAAAAATATATAATGAACTGGCATTCAAACGAATGATAGGCGCTAAAACATTGTATTTTTGTGTTGAACAAATCACACTTACTGCATCGTGCCTGCCTCTTGTAAATAATCCATGTAATAATTTACTATATCTAACAAATTTAGGGTCGTCTGCGTGGTCATCTATAACGATTAATATTGAATGCAGTTTCTTTATCTTTTTAGATTTCATATAATTAATTATTTTCTTCTGTCTTTCAATTACATTTTCTAAATCACTTGGATTATAATTATCAAAATAAATTTGTTCTTTTTCATCATCCACGTGCAATTCATCCCTGATATATTTTTTAACTTCTGTAAAGTTGGGTCATTATGAACGCTGGGGGAAAATATAAATATTCTTGCAAATGAATTTCTATAAACATTCAAGATTAAATTTTGAATAAGGACAGTCTTACCGCCTGTCGAAGAAGCAACTATAATACTTCTAAATGGTAATTTTGGCACGTGCTCATATTTAGATTGTTTGAATTCATATTCAGTTATGTTTATTGGTTTTATTATTGGAACATCTGTCATAGTTGATATTAAAGATATATAGAAAATTATATTTAAAAATTAACTTGTAATTAATATTAAATGGAACATCATTTTTATGATATGCTGGTGGCGAATATCATAAAATGGAACAGGTTTTCCATTGCTACAATCAATAAGCATTGAAGCTAATTAGTTTGTATCTCTCTCGCGCGTGCAATGAAAACCCCAAGTGCTGTGCCCCACCAATATTCTATTATGCATGAAAATAATAAAATTAAATAATTTAAATAATTATTTTATCTTATTATTATATGACTGTTATCCATTGCAATTGTTGTAAAACTTATGATAGCAAATATTTATTTAAACATCTAAATTCAAAACATCATCAGAAATTTGTAGAATATAGATGGAATAAAGACGATACAATGAAAAAACTTTACAAGAAGAGAAAGGCAGAAATGAAAAATAATTTATCTTATTATTTATATGAATAGGAGTTATTCAAATTATATTAATATAATAGATGAAGTAGAAAATATAGAACAAGTAATAATTACTGATAATAAAACTAAAAAATGCTGTTATTATTCATTAGAATTAATTAAGTTTGTGATACAGTATATCAAAAATAAAAATGTAAATATTAATATAAATGGTGAAAAAGAAAAAGAAAAACAAAAATAAGACAAGTTTAAGTCTATCTTCAACAGAAGATAGCGGAGAAATTGTTAAAGAAACAGCAGTAATTGAGTTTTCTTGTCCAATGTGTAAAAAGATGTTAGAAATGAAAAATGAATTAGAAATAAAAAATAATAAAATTGTAAATGTTCATGTATTCCAACAAGTTTCAAAATAAGTAAAAATGATAAGAAAATGAGTATTGATAAAACTAAAGACAGTATCAACTTAGAAACTGATGTCCATAATATAACTTTTAAATTTGGTAGGCAAGCAACACCAACCGATAATAATGAAAACGAAATTCAGGAAACTATTAAACAAATCATGAAAAATTAGTATTTAAAGAGTAGATTTAACATAATTGCACTTTATAAATATATAATTAAATAAATAATTATCTAAATAAATATATAGTAATGTCTGAAAATGAGAATTATACTATTAATGATTTAATGAAGAAGATAACATTAATTGGTAAAAATATCAAAAACTTAAATGATATGATTAAATCCATTGATGACAAAATGAAACCAGTTGAACGCAATGAAGATAAAGAAAAAATCGAAAAGATATTTCAAGCAAAATCTATAGGAAGACCATCGGGCGACTACCCTACAAAGCAAAAGAAATACTGCGATATGTTGAATACAGGAAAAATCAAACAACCTAAAAGCACCACTTTAGAATTTTACAAAATTTCAAAAAATGATGATGGAGTATATGTATTATTTGAATAATTAATTATCTAAATAATTATAATAAATGAATTTATTAGAATTATTTAGCGGAACAAAAAGCGTCGGAACCATAGCAAAGTCGCTTGGATTTAATGTGATATCATTAGACTTGAAAAATGCTGATATCAACACTGATATTTTGGAGTGGGATTACAAACAGTTTGACAGAAACCATTTTGATTTTATTTGGAGTAGTCCCCCATGCACTGAATACAGCATAGCAAAAACTAGGGGAATTAGGAATATCGAATATGCAAATAGTATTGTCTTAAAAACTATTGAGATTATCAAATATTTCAATCCCAAATATTTTGTAATCGAAAATCCACAAACTGGATTATTAAAACATCAGGAGTTTATGGATGAGTTTGAATTTAAAGATGTTGATTACTGTAAGTATGGATTTAATTACAGAAAACGCACTAGGCTCTGGAATAACATTACAACTTGGAAACCTAGAGAATTATGTAAAAGGGATTGTGGCAACATCAGAAATAATAAACATATTGAAACTGCACAACGGCTACCATCAGGCACTAAGGAAAAATGGGGAGACAACCCAACAATACATAAGCAAGAAGACCTATACAAAATACCTAGCGAATTAATTTGTGAAATCTTGGTGAGTTTGACGGATTAAGGATTTAGGTTTGGGGGTGGGCTTGCAACTTGAGCACATGCAATTGCAATGAACCAAACCACCACCTATTTTGATAAAATCGGGGAATGATTTTGATAAAATCGGGGAATGATTTTGATAAAATCGGGGCATGATTTTGATAAAATCGGGGAATGATTTTGATAAAATCGGGGAATGATTTTGACTAAAACCATGCTATGATTATAACATGTAAAATATTATATGTTATAAGTATATTCCAATATTTAATTTTATTTCTTGTAAAAAAGTATTTAAAGAAATAAACACTATATATATATATATTATAATAGAAATGGAGTTTCAAAAACTACCAGTTGAAGTTATTAATAATATTATGTCCTATAAATATGGCAAGCCAGAATATATGAAAATAAAACATAATCATAATGAAACATTGAAGAGAATACAAAGAAGATATAAAATTGACAAAACTGACATAGAAAGGGAAACAAAGCACTGTAATAATTTAGATGGTGATAAAGTAAAGAGACAAATATGTCAATATTATGTTTCTAGGAAGGTTCCATTAAGCATTGAAAGTATTGAAGATATAGTTATGAAAGAAGGGGATGAAATAGATAGCTTAATAGATAAGTGTGTAGGATATGAAAGTTATAAAGCAATAATAATAGTTGATATAATTTTATGTGTAAGGTTTCATCATTTTAATTATTTTGAGGATGATGAATATAGCAGTTATGGTTTTGATTTTCATAGTGGTAGACATTTAATGGGTTCTATAGACCAAGATAATATAACTGATGTAATGGAATACGCAGTTGCAACAATATGTAGAAATATTGATAATGAAAAGAATACAATGAATATTGTAGGAGTAAAACACATAAGGTTTATACTAATTATTGATAAACCTGAATAATAAAACCATACTATAATTATAACATTTATACCCTTATATGTTATAATTATAATGTAAGTATAGCGTTTTATATATTGAAGATAAAATCCTACAAGGTGGGCCATGCGCAACTCCGGAATATCCAAATTTTGAAAAATGATTAATTATTTGTCTTCTCATTGAATTATTGAAAATGTTGTTTCTTATTGAATAATTCTTCTTAAAATGATATATATATTTATCTCTTTTGAAAAAAAATATATTTTCTAAAATATTTTGGAAAATGTGTGTTTTTGAAAATGACAATGTTTAGGTGTGTTGAATTTTTCAAAAAATAATTCAATTTTTGTTTTGGTATGCAGTACTAAAAAAATATTTATCAAAATGTGTTTAGACTGTTTCAAAAAATGTTTTAAAATGGCTATTTTGAGGCGCTTATTCAAAAAATGCAAAAAATCCTAGGGTAGACCCTAGACTTTTGAGTCCGGAAAAAGTTGCGCATGGCCTACCCTAACTGTTTTAAGAGCCCTTCATCCTAACCTGCACTGGCAAGAGGTTGTCACAAAAGGCGTTCCTTCGCACCTTTCCGGTTACATTTCCCCGGCTTCCATGTTCTAAACCCCAGCGTCGGCGAGAAAATCCTCTCGGCCCCGACCCTTTTGATTTTTGATTTTCGCTCTTTAGGTACGCTGTACCAAAAGCCCTACTAGCCATGCTACGGGGAGATATGGCCGGAAAGGTGCGATTATGAAAAATTAGGACGCAGAGCTCCTAAACCGTACCTGCGATATATGGCGCGCGTTTAAGCAGGCCTATCTACACAAGCTCTCTGATTATTTGCTACGCCCTATCCTTTCCTTCGGCCGCGATTTGAGGGCACACGCCTAATTCGCTATGTGCTTTTTGGTTTCTGGGCATTGTAAGCCATAAGAATTTGTTGCTAGAAGCCGCCAGGGCCGAAGAGATTCATCATCATAAAACAAACCCTGCTTCGGCGTCACACCTATTTCAAAATAAGCACCTGGGAAACAAAAAACAAAGCTCAGCCCGCTTTGCTCTCAGGTAATCTTGCGACATTTGGGCGCGACCAGAATTTCTTTCTCAGGGGAGGGGGGTTATTTTAGGAGCCCTTCGTCCTAATCTGCACACAAAGGCCCTCACCTCCTGCGCACCTTTGCGGCTACATTTCCCCGTAGAATGCTTCCAGGTTCTGAACCCCAGCGTCAATGAGAGAATCCTCTCAAAAGGCCTTTTGAGTATTAATTTTCGCTCTTTTAGGCCCGTTGTAGCAAGAGCCCTGTTAACCACTAGCGTACCATGGGGAGAAGTGGCCGGAAAGGTGGGATTAGGACACCCAAGCGCCGCAAACTAGGGCCGAATAAAGTCAAACCCTCAAGATCAAGACTTCTACGACTAGCACAAAGCCGCCGCAAAACACAAAATCCCCGTGCTCTCCCAAACAAAAAGAACAACACCTTAGCGGCGTACATAACCCCTACAAATATTAGGAGGTCACTAGCCTCAAGTGCTGCACGGCCGCCGCCTACTATGCCCTAACAATTTTTTTTGCCAGCTTTAATTTCTCGGATGTTATTCTAGACCAAAGCCGTGGTTTTAGCTCCAATTTGTGTATGTGTGTGTTTGCGTTTTTTTTCACAAACATTATTAGGTGCAGTTTCGCGACCGACTCCTTACTACAAAGGGCCTGCCATTGCGCTAGGAAAAGACGTTTAGGAGTCCTACGTCCTAACAAACGGGTCGTTCAGCAATTCCTACTGGTTTTTTTTCATCGCCCCCGCAATCCCCTATCGGAGCCTTATATTTAGGAGACGCGTAATTATCAAAACCAAGCGTAAGCCAATACTAAGCCCCCGATAGAAAAATCCAATTCCTTTTCATTCTATCTTTAGCTCCATAGGATGCTCTTGGTTTTAATCAGACTTCTTGCCCATTCTTCTCTCGTTCTAAACAAAAATCGTGGTTATAAGCTCCGTGTTTATGTGTATGTATGTGTATGTGTACGCATAAATGTGTGTGTCTATGCATGTGTTTACGATTTGTGCAGATTCTATTGGGCAAAGGTCGCCTCAGCGAAAACAACTTTACAACAATACTACAAACGCGCGCTCACACTCGGGTGCACTTATAACATATTACAATAATACACCAAACAATACCCCAAAGGAACAACTACAAATAACCAACTCCCTTAGAAATACTACAGGCGCTATGTAAACTAATTCCACACTACACAGAACTCAAGTAGCTCTTTAGCTCCCTCCAGATAGAAGGGTAGAATAACAATACCATTTTTTGATTCGCTCATTGTTATATTGAGTATGTCAAAATTTTGATTAAATCTATATTGTCAGTTGAATTATTACATTAGACCATTGTTGTTCTTCGGCAGTTCAACGTTGTCAAGAAAGGCTGCTTTGGCAGCAAAGGTTGAAGGTGCAGGCCTGCATGCAGCAGCTCCTACCTCTCAGTCATTCCCTTCGCAGGCCGAAGCGAGGAGCAGATTTAATGAGGCAGATCCTCAAAAGGGACTTGGCTTGCGCTTCGACAAGTATGCCTGGAGTTGAGGAAGGGCATCAACTGCCTCAACCGCCGCCTTAATCTTGGGACTCTTCTGGAAGGAAGCTTTGGCTCCCTCTGTGTTGTCGAAGAAGCCTCCTGGGGCCAAGAGCAACATGTAGAAGCCCACATCAGCTGCAGAGACCTTGCTTCCAACCAGGAAAGGTCCAGGACTTGGCGGGAGCGACTTCTCTGCAAGCTTTACCCAGTTGGGCAAATCCTCTGCAAACCATTTGTCCATTGCCTTCTTCTTCTCGTCTTCATTTTGGATTCCACGGACTTTCTGGTAGGCGTCCTTGATATCTCGCACTGTTTCTCCCAGTTGGTCCACCTGGGCCGCTTCTACTGGACTTGAGCCCATCAAGCCGAGCTCACGTGCCAAGAAGCGCTCAATGGCTTTGGATTGGCCAACCTGCTTGCCATCCACCTCCAGCAAGGGAACTTTGCCCAAGCTCACATCCAATGCGCCACTGGCCTTCATAGCATCAAACTCTGGTCTTTTGATGGTGCTGAAGTCCCCAGGTGTGCCGAACCTTAGCTTTGATAAAACGTGACACTTGGTTCCTCAGGAAACATGATCAGGAGTACCTGGAAATACAGTTAAGCCACTTTTCGGTAAAAGGCCAATTCACAAGCCGAGCAGCGAGAAAGAGAGGCGGACATCTTCATAGGGCACCTGGGCAACAGCAAACATGATTCGCGCCGGCTCCGCAAGGCCGCGGATGTCAAAATAGGTCAGCTTATAGGAAGGCATAGTCGCAGGACGGCTTTCGCAGCTCCCCATGATTATCTTCGACTTGAGCCAACGAGACTGACCTATGCAAGCAACACATACAGTGAAGGATATAGAGGTCGTACGTTGTCACCATTGCCAGCAACAACTTGATTGTGCCGCAACTTATCCTCAATATACCTGGCTACCAAGAAAACTTGAATCGATTGTATATGCCCCGCAAATCCACAATCTGTGGGCAAATATTCGTGCTTACAGGCAAACTTAACAATGGCGCCCATCTGGGCATAAAGTGCCCCAACTAACAACCCAAATTATAAGCTACTAGTACAAACGTCTTCCACCCCAATACGGTCAATTAAACTTGCGCGTCCCCCTCGCAACCCAAGAAGCACTCTTGGTCTTAGGTTAAGCCAAACGTGCTTGGCAAAAAAAGGGTTTGATACTTCGTACAGCCACCAAATCCAACGAAGCCCACCCCTCCAGCCTACACATGCGATACATCCTGCTCATTTAGGCCAGTTGGTGTCTCTCTTTGTGATTTTCCATCACTCGCCAAGCAAGTGTTAGGAATCCTCTGGACTGTTGCACGATTTGCCTATAGTCCAGGCTTGTTCTGTATGCGCGTGTTTGCTCGTAAAAACATAAAATAATAATTGTAATCAGTCTCAGGTACAACTCGGATAGACGCACGTTCAGACCCCCGTGTTCTACCGTGTTGAACATGAGGATCTAATGTCCTTGCAGACAACCTCATCTTCGGTATGTTCGCGAGGTTTTGATGCCGTACCTCCGCAGGTGCAACCGGATCGCAAACTCACCTTTTCCGGCACGGGCGGAATCTTTTGTTACATTGTCTTTCAAAGGCTTCGAATGAAACGATCAAGCGCTACCGCACCTGGTTGGCCCTCAGCCTCGCAGCTTGTTAGAGGAAATCCAACGGGATAGATGAGTCGCAACATGTCACAACCAAAACCTGTCGAAGGAGCCGAGCAAAACCCTAGTAAAACAAAAACGTCAGATAGAAACAAACACAAGGCCTCTTGGGATCGACCTCTAACTGCCGTTAAACTCTTGCCTACGGTTTTGGTTCCGCACCACTTCCAACTAGATATAGCGGGGTCATTGTCTTTCACACCCAAACATTGAAAACTATTTCAGGAACACAACCAAGAAACAATGCTTGATCGTCTCAAAGGATAATGCAGGAACCTGATCTTCGCTAGAGGCAACCGCACCGCTCTACGAGGATGGATGCGTGAGAGCACAAAGCGCTGGCAGCTTTGGCCGGCAGCTTTGGCCGAGGGACAAAGCCGGAGCCATCGCGCAAGGCGCCTTCGATCACCGTGATCTGATCTGAGGCGACTTGCCAAAGTTCAAACACTGGGGCTCACTCTAAAATGATGCAGAGACCTACCATCATAAAGCTTCAAGATCGCAAACTTTACAGATCAAAAATGGAATGCGGGTGGGGAAACAATTGCAGTGCCGCTGAAATGGATGAAACATTGTTCAGGGACCCATTGTTGCATCATGGCGTGCTTCCAAATGCTCGTGTTCCTCGCATGCTCAATGCAAATGCAAAAATAACAACATTCAGTCGACCATGCTTGCCTGCCAGCATATAACCAGGATTCAGTCAACCATACCAGTAACTGCCTGACCAAGCAGTGCTTGTCCCAAGTGCTCTGAGAAAGCAAGCTCATATACCGTACGAGAGACCCTCCTGTTCTATGGAGACCTCAGTGTTTTGAAGTCTCGATTTAGAATTTCTTGCATGCTGGGGGTCGTTGATGTGGATTGAACTCCCCAAGGCTCGACTGGTGTCGCACCAGACTCCTGGGCAAAATGGGATGTGTCTGTGACGTACGCCTGGGTGCATGTATGCGAGTATGAATCGGACAGCATTCCCACCCACCATTTTGAGAGTGTTCGTTGCTTTGCTCTTGATATCTCTTCTTTTGTAACTGGTCATCCTACATGCCCATGATGATTTTGCTCAGGCTGCACTTCACCCCACATGCAGTCACTGGACCATGTAGTAGTCATCCTTCACCCACAGCACAATCCACCTGCAAGGCACATGAGGCTCATTCGCTGAGCTGCCATGAGGATTGCCAAGCTTTACACCCCATTGCAGATCACGCCGGCCAGAAGGAACTGACACAAAGCGGCAGCCTGATTTCCGTGGGGATTAATGCCTTTTAAGGAAAGTAGTCCGGCCATCAACATTAAAAAATGGACAACCCCTAAATCTGTTCGGTTCTCTTGAAACCCAACCCATGGCCAAAAGGTCCGGATTGCTCTGACCCGGGAAAGATTGGTCAGAGGTAAACCTAAGGGAGCCAACAGCTTGAATCAAACCCTTAAGAGACGCAAACAAAGTCTACCCAAGGCCTCAGGATGATATGCGGAGGCCCTGAGGTGTCTCAACTGGCTGGGCTAGCCATGGACCCCGAACACTCCCTGCCTCACGGAGAGGTACATGAGAAAGCCCACGGGGCCAGCGAGCATCGTCATGAGCAGGCAGGGCACCACCAACAAATGCGGCACCTGGGTCCAAATCGGAGCTGGCCTTTGATTCATGGAGTTCCAAGCCTCTTCCAGAACTATGTAAGAGATTGTACGATTTAGGGGGAACAGTTGTTGGGGGAGAGTTTGAGCCCTATTGAATTTATGCGGAAAGGAAAGTAGTTTATAAAGGCACCCAACTTTTGATCTGCAAGCAGCCAAGGCCATAACCAAAACCATGAGGAAGCTGGTCCTGTTCAGAGGGGTGCGCTTTTCTTTTGAAAAGTAAAGGTAACACCCAACTTTTGCACCAAGAACGACCCCACCAATGTCGTTGAGCAAGGGAAAGTGCTCATTAAGTGATTTTGGTTGCCCCTAAGCGCAGACCAGTTTTACGTCCATAGAGGGAATCTTTGGAAAGTTGAGACTTTCCTCTCCCGCCTTGAGCTTTTGACTGTCCAAGACCTCCCCCAGTCCAACCAGTGGGTCGAAGACGCAATAGTGCAACCAGCCTGCAAAGACCTTGGCCGGTTCCCATTTTTCCGCGTTGAGCAGCGGCCTACATTGATTGTGTGGGTAAGGCTGCATGTCCAAGTATGAACCCCCGGCCATTTTGGAACCTTTGGAGCCAACGGTTACTCAACCCAAAGACCCTCGGGGTTCATGCCAGGGGGTGATATTATATGGACTTACACATTCAGCCACATTAACACAGCTGCCCTCGCAAGGAGTATGGAATGCAAATGCATTTGAACTGAACCTAACACCAACAATCCATGAAGGGCTAAACCATTCAGGATCTAAACCGTGGATTTTCCACGTCAGGCCTCAACTCCCACGGCGCAACCAGTGGCCATCCCGCCTAAGCGAACAGCTGTCCGGCTCAAGCCATTGGTATCCTAGCTATGGTTATGCAGCCAAGGCCAAGAAAAGTCAAACCCATTTCTGGCTGACGGGTCGAGGCCAGCAAGTTGAAAGCAACCCATTTCTTCGGGATTGCCAACCACCGCATCACTCAAAGGACACTGGTCTGCCAAGGTCTGCCTGCGCTGCTTGCACCAGATCTGTGCCATGTCTCATGGCTACGACCAGAGTTCATGCTCAGCGGCCGCATCGGAGTTCGAGAAGAAAGCAGCGATGCCTGGCAGAGCCGGCCAATGAGAGGTTT
>CAUJNA010003393.1:441888-451888 GCA_963377175.1 Effrenium voratum | reverse complement strand
GCAAGGTTTTGACAGGACACCACACGAAACGGCCGTGGGGATCCAGTACAAGCTTCGAGCCAGTAGGCAATTGCCAACCTGGCCAAGTTGCAGTTGTGTTGACATGGGTCTGGGCCCTCGTCACAACCCACGAGGACAGGTCAGGTGATGTTCACATAAACCCACTTGCAACCTGAACGGTTTACACACATGGGTGTTGCTCTTGTTACCGATTCAAAAAGACAACCGGCCACTTCAGGGATTCCCTTTGGAGACAAACATCCCGGAGCGTGGAAAATGAAACGTGCAGCTGCGCTAAATTTGCGCCACGCTCTATCACCCCGTCCCACGCCTGCCATGTGTTTTGTCATGCCTGGAGGAAAATAATCACACCGTGACAGGGGGATTCAACAAAACACAGCTTTTTACCCTATGAAATGAAGGTGTGAGTGGTGACAAGTTACACCTTTTTTCGTAGAAAATTGCGCTTCGCGTGCGTTTTGAGCAGTGCCGACTGGTTCGTTTGATCCCGAGCTCCTTCGAAATGGGCGCCTTTTTTTTCTCATATCTGATTCTGCATCTTGTTATATCTTGTTTGTAGTTGGCCGCCCTATGGGCGAGTCATGCACAGACAGCTGACTGGGCGGCCCAGAATCAAGCAGCAAACGCACATAGCCGTCTTCCATGTGTTCTGCTGGTTGCGGATGCTGCGGGGCGGGTGTGCTTATCATGGGCTGAGTATGTGTTCTGCTGGTTGCGGATGCTGCGGGGCGGGTGTGCTTATCATCGGCTGAGCATGTGTTCTGCTGGTTGCGGATGCTGCGGGGCGGGTGTGCTTGTCATGGGCTGAGCATGTGTTCTGCTGGCTGCGGATGCTGCGGGGCAGGTGTGTTTATCATGGGCCGGTGTGATGAACGTCGAGTTTTTTTGCCGATGGCAGCAACTACACGTACTGTTTTCCACGTGTAGGCACAAACATGGAGCCGGTCATAAGTGTTGGGCAGGGCGCGTTAGCCCACACAAGCAGATTATGTCTGTGGTAACCTAACTCCTTTAGCTGGGTTGCTCCCAGTCGATATGTTCTGCGTGGCAGCCTTCATCCTCTCTTGTCGCTTTGGGTATCTTCCGTATTAGAGGATCTTAACAGACCTTGCACGGTGACATGCAAATACAACCGGTTTGCCAGGTCAAGTAGTACGTGCCCTTGACGCAAGTCAACATAGAAGGGTTCGGCTGCTCATGCCAAATTAATTTAGCTCCGCGAGAACCCACGCGTGACAGCTGAAAGTGCTTAAACACCTTCATGTAGAATGCATCCTGGCTTGCAATTTGCTGACGTCAAAAACAGCCTCTTCACGTATCTCCGACTTCCTTCAAGCTAAGAGCCTTCATTCATCTGTTCTGCCCTTTCGTGATTGCTGTACCCAGCCCCTCATGTACATTGGGCAACAAAATCATTTCATAAGACATTCATTGCGGGGCTGCAGCGAAGCTACCGCCTTCTGGACCTCTAACATTTCGTTACCACTGAGCACAGGGCAAAGAAGCCGCACGGCTGCTGCGAGGCGGGCGCCTAACAGAAACACAAAGGCCTCTGACACTGTAGACATGTTCTTCATCAAGGAACGAGGATGAGGCGTCAGTAACATTCACTGACACACTCGCGCGTCTTATCTGTATGATCACACGTGTACAGGCCCTGCAAGTGAGCTAGCAAAGCATTGCTTGGTTGTCAGTGTCTTCAGGATGGTTGGCACATCACAATTGTAAGGTGCCTCTGCCACATGTGATCTGTCCAAAACAGGCGAAGAAAAGTACTGAAAGGTAAGCCGCCCCTTCGCTGCGAACTGGAAAGAAAGCTGACCCTGTTTTTCACGACGATCTTCAGATATATCAGAAAGAGCCGTGGAAATAGGAGTTTGATGACCGTGAACATTGACAAATGCTGGCAACAACATGCATTCGCGCTCGCCCAGGGACCAGCATACAGGGTTGCAGCACGACACAATGCCTCTCGAAAAGGCGTTTGTTCTCTGACAATGGAGATTTTCAGGCAAGCTGCGGTCACGATAGATATCTGAGTAACAAGGCAGATGCTATTTTCCGTGAACCTAAAGCTGACAACGTAACATGGGGTCAAGGCGATGTGTTTTCAAGCCAAACTCATTCGTCCCGTTGGCAATGCTTTCCTCAGCTAGTCAAGTTCACATGGTGAAGCTTAGTGGCTTAGTGGGTGCCTCTAAACTTCAATGTGGGTGCGCAATTTTTTGAGCGTACTCTTTCTTGGGGTTAAAGAAAAACCAAAGGGACAACCACCGTGTCTGGCGTTGCCTCATTTAGAGACGAACCCAAACAACCTGGGCAATCTCCTACGAGTACAAGTGGCTTAGCGGATCTGTTGGAATCTCCAGGCAGGAACGAGCTCCTTTCCACAGCTGTGATAAGTTGTACAGCTAACTATTAGAGGGTGTCCCATGTTCGAAGGGATTCTTCACTTGGGGAACCAAGCCCCTCAAATTGTTGCATGGCTTGTTCTGATTCGTGGTGCTCGTCAACTTCCCCTCCGGGGTCAAGTGCTTTGACCCCCATCCGTCGGCGCCTGAAACGCCAGCACCTGAGATAACGAAGGCCTCAGGGCACGGGGCAAATGGTCACACATGAAGAGATGCCCTACAATGAACTGCACAAGCTCCCTAAGAGGTCTTCAAAACAAAACTTGCAGATGTTTGCATGTTGCAAAGAGGCTAGGTATTCACAAGCACGCACATTCACCCATCAATACTCCTTAAAAACAACGCTGAGCGCCGCCATGCACTCGGAGAGGACAAAGTGCGCACGCAACCAATGCCTGGATGATTGGGTCATGAACACGTCATGAAATGGTGCTGGCGATCCGATCGACTTTAATTTGACTACATTGTGAATGATGGGTTGAATTAAGTTTAAAGATTTAGTGGGGATCCACTAAACCAAAAGGAAACACTGGTGGCACCGAACAATTGGGAAGCATGGCCCAACAGGAAATGCGAGAAAAGGCTGTGTCAAGGAAGTGCAGCCTCTGATTGCGAAACACTGGTTTCATTTTTGGCCTTGCGGCTTGCTTCCAGTTCCTAACACATCCAAACCAAAAATCATCCAAACCACGGCTCCTCCGAATGACACATCCAAACCACGCACCACAACCCGGCTGCTCTGCCAAAGGCGACCCACCGAATCGCCTGGGCGCCCGCGCATCTGCGAATGCTCCAGGACCAAGCGGAGAGGGATGCAGGCAGGCGCCTGCTGAATGCCACCATCGAGCCCGGAGAATGGCCTAGCTTCCAGCAAATGGACTGCCAGGTGATCTGAATGACTTTGGCACTCAAGAAGACTTCGAGGACATGATCACAGGCCTTTGGCCTCCCGGAATGTGAGTAGTTCCTGTCGGTCGTAAACTCGGGCCGCATGACGGGCAAACCCAAGCCCTGACCAATGGCTTTGGGTCAAAATGCAAATGAACATTCACATTAGAAGGGCGTGTCTCACATGGGGACTCCCCAAGAATGAGTGGTTTCCTGTCACTGATGTGGGTTGACACTTGCGCAAGTGGTTTCCTTTTGGACCCTTAACAAGGGCCGACCTCCACGTACCCACGTGCTCTGTGTTGGCAATGTATACCAAGACCCATTTGGAGGGATGTGGGTTAAACAACATTCCATACATGGAGCAGTTGGACAACCCAGGTCTGCTTCTATTGCTTCGACTGGCAGCGCTTCGTTTTGCGCCTCTTCTCCTCGCAGCTTCAGCTGCCTGGCAACGCGACGGAGTCGGGCATTTTTCTACACCCTCGCATTGCACTGGGCTGTACGAAACTTGGGGCATGCCGAGCCATTTCGGAACACCAAACGCGGTGGTAGATTGGCAAGTCATTTTGAGGGGCCAGCCTTTGATGCCGCAGTCACTGAACTGGAGCAGCTGCCCATTTTTAATAACCTCACAAACAAACGGGACCTCAAACCTTTCTTTCCCCGTAATGCCAGGGCTGGCATACTTAGAATGGGGATATGGAGTGGTATAAGACTACACCTCGTCATGATCATAAATGAATAGTCCTAAGCTTCGATACATCCTTATAATTCTAGCTGTGTGCGCTTTGGACGAACATTTGGCCGCCTTGCGGTTTTCGCAACGGCTGTCCAGATTTCTTGTTGTGTGCAACGGGTCTGCCCCGAGATTGCATCGAGTTGATCTCCGGCAGATGCTTGCACCATGGAAAACAGGACGAGTATGTATCCAAAGTACATTTGCAGGTCCCTCATGTCCCGTCAGATTCTCATTTCATTCGCCATACTTTCCGATTCAATTCCGTCTGCTTGTTTTCCCGAGTGGGGTAATGGCGTCACCTGTTTCTCAAAACAAGCAGGACGCCTCTCAGGACACCCTGAACGTACGTGGGGCGGTGCCCAGGGCTGAGCAAGAACGGCAAGCGCGACATGGGTACAGGATCATCACTCCAGCTGCCAGGCCCAGGAAGGCGAAGAGGGTATCTCCTGGCCATTTGACCCGAGAACACAAGGCACTGGAAGGGTCACGGAAGGACTGCAGAGAGGACCTAGCAACTGTTCTAGCCCGTTGTGAGGTTTGGTTATTTTGAGGTCAGTAGCCCTAGCTACGAGTCTGTAACAAGAATGGTTCTTGCACAGGGTCCTTTGCCCTCTCATGGCCATGCACAAAACCCAGGTTAAAGTACACCCTAGGTAAAAGACGCCCTTGCTACTAACCAAAAAATGAGACTCTCTGTTTGTGCAATGTTGGTCACAGCCTGATGACACGCATGCTTCGCAAGAGATGGTGGGGAAGCATCTTGAACAAACACTGTTCTTCATTCTCGGCGGTCTCAATTGCGGTTTCTTTGAGTGGGTCATTTGGGGGAGCAAGACTTCAGGCCATTGCAGTCCAGTTGATGTGCACCATTGTGCCAACTATGCTGTTGACATTCACCCTCTGACAGTGTTGGAATCAAAAACAGGGATTCTTGGTAATTGTTTTTCTGGAATTCCGGAATGAGGCATCCATCAGTGGGTTGCGTATGAGCCCTTTCCCGCCTTCCGGGTTCCTTGCGCTTCATACTGTGGATGGACAAAATCCAGCACTAGTTGCTAGGTGGTTATTTGGTATTGCTGGCGTTTCCTTCGTCTCAACTAGTGCAAAAATATGTCCATCAGAGCACGATCCTTCTTCTTTTTGGCGCCTTGCTTCTTCTCAGTAGGGAATTTGGAGATGAACCTTCCAACCATGCCCTGAAAGTTCCCAATAATGGTTGGTAAACAACACATACCCCAATATAAGTCCCATGCCCTGCTAAGATGCTTTCCACTCCCAAATCACCAGCCCCAAGGCTAACCGTCCTGCTTAATCAAGCCATGTATACGTGTATATACATATATATATATATAATACATACAGCAACTGTGCAACCACCAAAAACAGCAACATTGCCACTACATACTGCGATGGCAACGATTCATGGCCACTCTGTATACATAAATATAAATATAAATATATATATATATATAACTCTATATCAACTACCAGCCAGCTGTACCAACATGACCTTGGGCCCATTGGTTTGTGGGGGGGGGGGGAACGAGCGGAACCCATCTTACACCTTGGAGCCTCAGGAGCCTTGGGGTCAGCGACCTGAAGCGAACCCAACAGACTTGCTGGTGCCATACGTATCTGGGGAAAACGAACTCAGGGACTGGTCCGCTAGGAAAAACGAACGCAGTTGGGATGGTTTGTACAAGTGTCATTCCAATTTTCATTCCCTGCTTTTTGCACCAGCAAGAAAACAAACAAACAAACCAAACCAAACAAGCAAATATAGCAGTGTGAACACACGACACAAACACAGAAACAGACGCAGACACAGACACAGACACACGACACAGACACACACACACACACAGACACACTCACACACAGACACAGACACAAACAGACACAGACACAGACATAGACACAGAAACACACACACAGAGAAAAAGAAACAGACACACAAACACACACACTCCAGCAGCAGCAGCCACTAATTCTTGTTTGTCAATAAACCAAGCACAGTATGGATATGACTTCCTTTCAGGCTACGTGTGCCTATTTTGGGGTTGCACAGGGAACCAAAAGGGAACTCACCATGATGTCCAGATCCATCTCCTGAAGCCGCTCGGGCCAGAGGTGGCCAGCTTCCCGGCCTGACGTTGGGGCCAAGCCCGGCGAAGTTTGAGAAGGGTACAAAGGAACTCCTGAAGCGCGACATGAATTTCGTGGGGTACTAAACCAGGCCTAGTCACTAGCCATGATTGAAGTAAACTAGCTGTTTGGCAGCACCTATCGCAGTTCGACTTTTTCAGGGGTGGTTTGGGTTCGGATCATTGGCATGGACTAGCTGTCCCCGCAGACAACATTTCGGGACGGGCATTGCAAGCCATGGCCCCCCAAGAAGGGAGACATTGGTATCGCACGTCGCCGCCCTGGCTCGTCCTTGGGGTCCTCTTTACAAACCTCCATTTGCTCTAGTCCGCTAGAAGACAAATAAACACTTGCAGTAGGAATAGATTCGCTTTAAAACCAACAGGGAAAATAAACCCTCATTCAATTTGAGACGGGGCGCATGCAACCTTGGGATGAAACATGGAAGTGCTACCAGGCATTTGGCAACCTTCAAAAGACGGACAAACAAATCAAGCCACATAGCAACATACTGTCCCGCAGGTCAAAATGCAGCGACCTAAAAAGGAGGTCGGATTGCAAGAGAATACTCCTCTGAAGTCAGGGGTTTGGGGGTCCACGTCGATCTTCAGGAGAGTAGAAGCTCAACCCAGTTGTCACAAGAAAATATCTGTTCCATCATGTAAGCTAAAAGGAGCTCTGGAGGAAATCCAAACAGGTGGTTTGAAGATAAATTGCGCCCTTGAGCCAGCCATTTTTTCTTCTTCTGCATTTGGACACGAGTACAAACGGGTATGAAGCAGTTCCCCGAGTGTCTGGACTTGCAACTTGGGAAGACCGTTTGGCACACGAGTCCGGAGTTCCGACCTCCCGTCGGGCGCCTGCCGGCAGTGAGGCTCAGCGCCTGCAGCTGCGATCGCTCCAGGCCCAGGTCTTTGAGCCTCCGGGCCGACCCGGTCCCTTGGGCTGAGAAAAGGGCCCCTGGTCTTTTTTTTTGAGAAAGGGACTGTGTATAAAGGGTAAATTTATGGCAAGAACGGTTATTTGGGCTTACCTCCAACACTCGTGGCAGTGAGTGACAAGTCCTTTCGCTTTCTCTGAGTGAAATCCACATCAGCTCCAACTGCCAAATCAACTGGGCTAGCCCAGACATTCCCAAACCGCGATTGGTCAAAGTCCAACATTTCAACACGGAGCCTCTATCTCCTCCCCGGGTCTGCGACCGCCCCACAACCAAGTGAAGTAGTTAAATAGGGGATCAGCAGCAAAAACCATCGCCTGCGTTTCCTTCTGGGAAAGCCAACGTTTCGCACAATTAAACCCAAATGGTCTACCTTGGGACAAACAACAAGACAACCAATTCCTGTTCCTTTCGGCAGCCTTTTTGGAAAACTAACAAATACACGTTCCCTGTTGGTAAGTTGAACAAAGACGGTGTCCAAACTGAGAAATTCTCCCATTTTTATTTTGCTTATGGTCATATATAT
The DNA here is from genome assembly GCA_963377175.1 of Effrenium voratum. Classification (NCBI taxonomy): domain Eukaryota; class Dinophyceae; order Suessiales; family Symbiodiniaceae; genus Effrenium; species Effrenium voratum. The sequence goes on along the minus strand of CAUJNA010003393.1, from coordinate 444,215 downwards.
ATAGCAGATATATATATATATATATGATATATGATATATTGCTTTCTTGTGGTAACAATTGAACCACTACTTGTTCCTTTTCCGAAAGAAAACAAACAGAAGACAAAACATACAGAAACAACAGCTAACAAATGCTCCGGCAAACTAAGTTTTATCTCGAAGACGCCAACATAAACCAAAGATGGCAGAGCAAAGAAGAGTCTGGTCCACTTCGCCTTGCAGCCATGAAGACCCGAGGCCTCGCGCGGGCTCCGAGCCCCGTGGGACTCGAGGCTCCGAGGCTCCGAGGCTCCGAGGCTCCGAGGCGCGCGCGGGCACTTCCCGAGGCTCCGCAGCGTGGAAGAGACGAAGCGCAGGGAGGTGGTGCCCAGAACCACCGGCGCACCAACTGCCGCCTTGGGAGTGAGGATGGGGTTTGGGGTTTGGGTGTGGGGGTGGTTTGTTGGCTTAGGGTTTAGTGGGATTGGGGTTTAGGGGTTGGTTTTGCTCTGCTTTTTCCTTGGCTGCTGGGGGGCGTCCTTGATGAAAGCTATGGGGTTGGAAGACTATTCCTGGGCTTGCGGGCGGGAGCCGGGGAGTTCGGACGCTGTTCCAAGTAACCATTGCCAAGCTCGTTATAGTCGGTGCAACCCGCAGAGAGGCGGTTTGCGCCCAATTGATCAGATCGCCAGGAGAGTAGAAGGTGAGCAGCGCCGCCAGTTCGGCCATCCGTTGCCAGGGAGCTGGCGAATGCTGGGGAAAGCATGTACTTGGCAGCGCCATACTTCTATCAACTCCGGGATGGCTCCCTGTTCCTGCAAGTCTCCGGATTGGCCACTGCAAACACAAGCAACAAGTCGATGTGCGATGTGCACTGGTCTGTCCAAATTCCCGGTCCTGTCAAATTGAAATGATTTCAAAGCAAATCAATGTGATCCACGAGCCGTGTCAGTTGGCACGCAACCCCTGGAGGTATCTAAGGGGAACGCCTTGTGCCCAAAGCCGAGGGAGTTACCACCAAACATCGATAGGCCCACCGCAAACCCTGATATTCTTATCGGTGTCCGATTCGCCAGTCGACTGCTTCCAGCGAAGACGTGTGGCTTTCAAGGAAAACCAAATGGACACACCCACTTGCTTCCAGCAAAAGCAAGGTCAAATCTACTTGTTTCCCAAGCAAACGTGAGAAGATTAGTGACACAGTGAATTCCCCGTTTCTGGGAAGAAATGTGCTTCCCGCCCCTGGACCATAGACTTGCTGGTGCAAAAGCCAGGGAATGAGAAATGGAAAGGCGCTTATTAAAAAACCATCGAAACTGCTGGTTTCCTAGGGGACCCATCCCTGGATTTGTTTTCCCCAGATTCCCTACCTACGGCTCCAGCAGGTAGACTCAACGAGCCGATCCCTGGGGCGCAGTGCAGTAGCTGCGAGCAGTGCCGGCGTGTCCAAGCGCAAGGAGGCCACGACTTTGCCTCCCGCTACACATCCCGCGACCGTCAGTCACCATTGGACACACGTTCCGTTAAGGAGGGCCAAAGCCCTGGGAAATCCCGTGAACCTTTGTGTTGGGAAACATATAGGGACACTTTTTTAGGGGAAGGTTTCCACAGAAGGTCGAAAGGCGAGCTAGGTCCTGTGGCATACACAATCCGCATGGGATCCCTGGAATCCGCGCGCGTGTGCTTGAATTCCCCAAGGTGAGTTCGCCGCATTTGATGCGCAGGCATTGCAGCTCAAATGAGACGCAACAACTTGCGGTTCATGGCATCAAATGACAGATCATGGGCGTTGCAGGTGGCCCTGGGTCCTACATCTAAACACCATTGGCTGTCGGAACATACAAGTAGCTTTGGGCCAAGATTACTTGCAACGCTCACAGCTACTGGGGACCTTCTTTGGCGGTATTAAATCAATCAGACGTACTCTCTGTATGGAAGATCATGACCACACCGACCATACAATGATGCATCTACTTGTTACGTTCTTCTGCGATGTTTGTTGTACTCATTCAAGAAACTTTCAGCTAGATGGTGGTCTTCAACCTCTTGCTAAGAACTGCTATGCCGATGTGGGTGGTGGCTTTGGTGTCACTTTCTGTCAAGGGTGACTATCGTGTGCCTTGGGTGTTCAAGAGCGGAATATGTGTCAGAAGTGTTGCATCTCTCAAAGTCCTGATCGTTAATCGTGTCACTCGTGCAGCAGCCACGGATGAGCAAACGAGGCTTCATTAATACGACTCAATCGCCTGCTCGCGAAAGTCCGTTTGTGGGCCTCGTCGGATGCTAGTGTGCAATTTCTTGGTGATGGCATCCCTCCTTCAATATTTAATTTGTTGTTGCCTTGAGCA